>JAKSZU010000006.1:176329245-176773774 GCA_026018925.1 Tupaia tana
GAAGCCAGTCCACTAGTAAACTGGCTTTGATATAATAATGGTAATCTTAGAATATTAGCACATTTGGAAATTTGTGCCTCATTTTTGAGAGTTAGTAGTGTGGTATGTGCAGTCGATGTAAAGTCCAAGGAATACAAGTACAATGAAAAATTATAGAAATAGTGAATGATCCTTAGGTTTGAGAAGAACTTTAGAATTACTGTGGGTGATAATGTCTCATGGCCTTGTGAGGAAAATCTACAAATATCCATTTTGCAGTTTGTAATTTAATTTAATTTATTTATTTTTAATTTGACCAGAGAGAGAGAGGGAAAGTGAGAAAGCAAGCTGCCAGGTCCAGGACTTGAACCATGGTTCAAGTCAGCCATGTGGGAGTCCAGCACCTTAACTGCCACACCACCTACTAGTCTTTTGCTGAGCAATTTTACTACTACTTTTTGTTTATAGTTCCTGAATTTTCATATAACAACTTTTACTTATGAAGAGTTAATTTAGAGATTAGAATTTTTGTTGTTGTTGCCATAGTGTGTGTGTGTGTGTGTGTTTGTGTGTGTGTGCGCGCGCGCGCTTGCTAGAGAGAAACAGAGAGAGGGAAAGTGAGAAATTATGCCCCAGAGGTAGTGGACACACTGCAATCCCTTCTCCATTCTCCTCTTGAGATTTTGGGCATGCACATACCATACCCATTGTGATTTTCAAACCACTGGGTCTAGGACTTAATCTGTGACTGGTTATGTGGGAGTCCAATGCCTTTAACTGCCATGCTACCTGCTGGTCCCTAGAGGTTAGAATCTTTGTATTCAAAATGACCTGAGGAAGAAACACAGTTCATCAAAGTGAAATTTAGGATTTTCAGTGGCATTTTTTAGATGGACCCGTGACTGATTTACTCTTCTTGTGTAGGTAACTGGTATAGTTTGGAAATATTTTCATTTAATATCCCCAATTATAAAGTAAGAAGACTGATTTTCTTATATAACCTTTTATTTCAGTGTTTGATTGGATCTGATTTTAACCTTTACTAGTCATTTCTCCCCCTTTCACATTATACCTAACGTGTACTTTTTGAATAAAATCAGACACATCTTCCAGAAAACTGGTATGGACAATTATGAACATCCAAGAATTTTTAAGCAAACCTGAAGACTGAAGATTTTTAGTTTCATATATAAATCCAAGAAAAAAACTTGAAAGTTGAAAAGTCTATTGTGTAGCAAAAGATACATGTGATGCTTTATTTTTAAAAGAATTATTTTACCTAACATTATTGTCATCATCATCATCATCATTATTATTGTTATTATTATTTTCCAGTTTGATCAGAAAGAGACAAAGAGAGGGAAAGTGAGAAAGCAAGCCAACAGATCCGGGACTTGAATTGTGGTCAGCCATGTGGGAGTCCAGCACTTTTAACCACCACGCCACCTGCTGGCCCCCACGTGACACTTTAAAAGATTTTATTGTGAAAGGAAAAAAGTTACATGCTACGGAGGAACATCTTTTAAGCTTCTTTCTTTCTTTTTTTTTTTTTTTTTTTTTGGAGAGGATTTTGCTATGGGGTGCATGCACTCACCAGAAAGAGAGAGACGAGAGAGATAGAAAGCGAGAAATCACCCCCCAGGGGGGATGGCCATGCCACAATCCCTTCTCCATTCTCCTCTTGGAATCTTGGGCACACATGCACACACACCCGGCATGAGTTTAAGCCACCGGGTCCGGGACTCGAACCACAGTCAACTACATGGGAGGCCAACAACATAGCCATTATGTCAACTGCTGGTCCCTTAAGCTTATTTCTTCTATGAGTGACAAGCACCTGCCAAATCCAATCTTCAACCAGGATCTTCATTCTATGTTCACCAAGACAGAATTTTTTAGGAGCAAATTAAGTTTTGTTTCATTTGTAGGTAGGACTGACAGATGTAATATAAATGAATCAGGCAGATTTGGAATTTAGCAGCATTTTTTTTTACATATTCATAATAGGGGTTAGCATAAACCATTCAATGCAGAGCATTTTAATGATGCTCTGAAAAACACACAAAAATATGCTACTAAAATTCACATACTCCAGAAACTTAAAAAACCAGGAGGGGAAATTATTTAATAGACGTGGGAGAATTTAAAGGCATTGAAAATGGAGGAGATAAAATTAGTATTTGTAAATAATAATGCAAATCTTACCGAAAAATCTCTTAAAACTAATATAGTGACTTGGTTTAAAATTAATCACAGGATGGAGCCAGCAGGTGGCATGGTGGTTAAGAAGCTGGACTCCCACCCACATCATCCACTGTGGTTCAAGTCCTGGACCTGGTGGCTTGAAGATCACCAGGTACGTGTGCATGCTACCCAGAATCGCAAGAGGTGAATGGAGAAGGGATTGTGGCATGACCATCCTCCCTGGGAGGTGATTCTCTCTTTCCCTTTCCCTCTCTTTTTCTGTCACTCTCTGGCAAGTGCACATGCCAAAACCTAAAACAAACAAAAAATTAATCACAGGAATAAAAAGCGTTAATTTATGTAAATAGCAGTTAGAACAAGTAATAGAAGAAAAGACTCCTTTAAAGTAAGAAAAAAGGAGGGATACCCAGGTAGTGTGGAGGTTAAGGCACTGGACCACATGCCGACTCCATGGCTCAAGTCCTAGACTCACTGGCCTGATAAACAATCCAGGTGCGTGTGTGCCCAAAATCCTGACAGGAGAATGGAGGAGAAGGGATTGTGACGTAACAAGGATTTCCCACTTTCCCTCTTCCTTTGTCTCTGCCTATCTTTCTCTGACGAGTCACATATACCCCATGACAAAACATCTTTTAAAAAAGTAATTACAAAGGAGAGAAAAATACCCAGGCATAAACAAGAAATATCCAGATCTAAGAAATCAAAACTTTGACCTGAACAGAAGGCTCAGACACATGGAAAAGCATATCGTATTCTTGGACAGGAATTCTTAACACCATACATATTCCAGTTCTATAAATGAAATGCAATCCTAGTATGAATATCAAGATTTTTAAAAACTAGAGACCTGATTCCAAAGTTCTCATGAAAAAGAAGCAAGACTAGCCAGGAAAACTCTGAAAAAGCAGTGAGGGCAGACTAACCTTGTGGAATATTTAAATTGCTCCCCACATTAAAACAATTTGGTACTGACATATGACTAGACAGATCAGCAGAATAGAATAAAAAGGTCAAAAATAGACCCATATATGGGCATTTAGTACAGGATAAAAATATTTCAACTGAGTGGGAAAAATATGGTTTATTCATTAAAAGCTGGTAGGACACCTAAGTGACTATAAAAAGTTGGATTCATAACTCATAATTACACCAAAATCAATTTCAATTTTAAATGTGAAAATTGAAAGTTTTAAAGTACTTGAAGAGGTCATGGGTAAATTTTTAAAGATTTAATTGTGGAAAAAGGTTATTCTGAATTTGATACAATCCACAATAAAAATTATGAAATGTTCACTATACAGTTATAAAAATAATAAATGATATCACTATATAAAACTTTAAAATTAGGGCCAAAGGCACTGGACTCCCATAGGGCTGACTGTGGTTCGGGTCCTGGACCTGGTGGCTTGCTTTCTTACTTTCCCTCTCTCTTTGTCTCTCTCTGATAAAATTGGAAAATAATAATAATAAAGCTAAAATTTTAAAAATCTTGGGAACCAGCAGTTAGCGTAATGGCTATGTCGCTGGACTCCCACGTATTCGACCGTGGTTTGCGTCCCGGACCTGGTGGCTTAAAACTCATGCCTGGCGCGTGTGCGTGCATTCCCAAGATCCCGAGAGGAGAATGGAGGAGAAGGGATTGCAGCGTGACCATCCCCCCGGGGGGTGATTTCTCGCTTTCTGTCTCTATGTTTCTCTCTGTCTGTCTGGCGAGCGCACGCGCCCTATAGTGAAAACCTCTCAAAAAAAAAAAAAAAAAAAAGAAAAAAGAAAGAAAAAAAATTTTAAAAGTCTTAAAAAAATTAAAAAATGATTCATGGCAAAGGCAGCATAAACATGTCCTAAAGAGATGACGAATTTGCTTAGACTGCTAGATGAAAACCCCTAGTGAGATCTTCAAGTCATCAGCCCTCTTTCAGGACACCTCCTGTGGGAGCATTTCTCTTTCAATAAAACTGCTTTATTACCCAGCCCCCCAATGACAATTTGGAAAAAAATATTTGTAAGTCATATGTATTACTTGAAATATAGAGAATGCCAGGGCCAGCAAGTGGCATGGTGGTTAAGGCACTGGACTCCCACATGGCCCTATTGTGGTTCAAGTCCTGGACCTGGCCGCTGAACAATCATACTGGGTATGCACATGCATGCCCAGATCCCAAGAGGAGAATGGAGGATAAAGGGCCTGCTGTGGCCATCCCCCCAGGAGATGATTTTTCACTTTCCCCTTTCTGTCTCTCTCTGTTTCACTCCAGCAAGCACACATGCCTTATGACAACAACTCACTCCCCCAGAAAAAGAACACCTAGAATTCGATAGGAAAAAAATCCAACAATCCAAAAGGGAAGGTCTGAAACTATAGAAGTTTTCACAGGAAAGTATAAAATGACTCTTATACCGGAATCAACTTCACTATTAAGTATAAAACAAAACTATATGGGGATACCAGTTTTTTAACCTATTAGATAAAAGAATACTTTTTAATTTTGTAACACACTGTTCTGTCTTAGATACAACTGGGGAGAATGGCGGGAACAGTATTTTGCAGATAGAGGCATGAACTGGAAGAGCCACTAAGGACAGTGTGCTTTGAATTCTGGATGTACTCATCCAACCACCAATTTCCCTTCCTAGTTGGAGAGGGTGAAAACAATGCTGTGCTTCCCCTAGAATTTTTTGTGCAGGTAGGGTTCTGGGTACTAACTAGGTTTTCTCAATTATATGTGCTATGCTTATGATTTGAAAGGCAGAAGTGAGATGGAGGCCCTCTTTTTGACACAGTTAACTGTTGGAAGGTAGCGGGGAATGTGTTCCCATGCAGCAGTGATCACGTGTCCATCCTCCAACTTGCTGGATGTGGAGAGGCAGAGGTGGTAGCAGCTGTTTTCGTTTTATTTTTCTTGTCTGTTTGTTTGTTTTTTGGTCAGAGGGTACATGTGTTCACCAGAGAGAAACAATGAGAGGGAAAGTGAGAAATCACCCCCCAGGGGGCCACACTGGAATCCTTTTTCCTCCATTCTCCTGGGATTGGGGCCATGCACACACATTTGCCTGGTGTAATATTCAAACCACTGGATCCAGGATCAAACTGTGGTCGGCATGTGGGAGGCCAGCTCCTTAACCACTACGCCACCTGCTGGCCCCATCAGCAGCTTTTTAATTTGAAATTTTAGTTGTGGCATTAGATCTCAGCTTCCCAGTAGTGAGAGACTGTAGTGGTGCCCTTGAGCTTCCAGGATGGCGCTAAGATGACCCCCAGGTTGTAGCAGCCCTAATGAATCACTCAGTATCACTGAAGGATTCATTCCAGTAGGCTCTGTCTGGATTCCTAAACCCTGGTGTCCCCTTCAACCCTTCCATAACTTTATAAACACCAAATTCCTTATAAGAAGTGCCTTTCTGTTTAAAATATCTAGATTGGTTTCTGTTTCTTGCATTGAAACTGAGTGACGTAGAGAACGATTTGGCAATAGCTAACAAAATTGTAAATATCTTTCCTCTTGACCTAGCAATTTTATTTTTAGGAATATATCCTATAGGTATGTTTGCATAAAAGAAATGACTAGTTTGTGCAAGGTTTCTCAATGCAGTATTGTTTGAAAATTTATATCAGTAGAGAAAGAATAAAATCAATCATGCATATATATAATCCTAAGTAGCCAGAAAAAAAGAATGAGAAAGTTTTATGTATTTAAAGAAAACAACCAAAAACATTTTTTAAGTCAGAGACAGAACATTGTATATACTGCTTTTAAAAATGTAATAGCTCGGGACCAGCAGTTAGCATAATGGCTATTTCACGGGACTCCGATGTAGTTGGCTGCGGTTCAAGTCTCAGACCTGATGGCTTAAACTCACACCGGGCGCGTGTGCATGTCTGCCCAAGATCCCAAGAGGAGAATGGAGGAGAAGGGATTGTGGCGTGGCCATACCCCCTGAGGGGTGATTTCTCGCTTCCTGTCTCTCTGTCTCTCTTTGTCTTTCTGGCTAGCGCACGCGCCCTATAGGAAAAAAACTCTACAAAAAAAAAAAAAAAAAAAAGAAGAAGAAGAGTAATAGCTTTGTTGAAGCATAATAGACAGAAAATTAATTGCACATATTTAAAATGTACAAATTTTGCCAGCTTGATTTGTGACACTGCCACAGTAAAGTAAAGACCCATCATACTTGAAAATTTCTTTATGCTTCTTTGTAACCCCTTACTCCCTTTCATCCATTTTCCTTTACTATAGATTAGTTTACATTTTCTAAAATTGTGGGACCAGCAGATGGCATAATGGCTATGTTCTTGGACTCTCATGTAGTCAACTGCGGTTTGAATCTAGGACCCATTGGCTTAAACTCACGCCGGGCGCGTGTGCGTGTGTGCTTAAGATCCCAAGAGGAGAATGGAGGAAAAGGGATTGTGGCGTGGCCATCCCTCAATGGGGGGTGATTTTTCACTTTCTATCTTTCTGTCTCTGTCTTTCTAGTGAGCACATGCACCCTATAGCATAAACCTCCTCCCAAAAAATTTGTATTGGGTCATTTGAAAAGTCATGGTGCGGGCCAGCAGGTGGTGTGGTGGTTGGGGGTGCTGGATTCCCACATGGCCGACCATGGTTCAAGTCCCGGACCTGGCGGCTTGCTTTCTCACTTTCTCTTTCTCTGTCTCTCTGGTCAACTAAAAAATAATAATAACAAATGGAATTAAATAAATAAATAATTTGGGAAAAAAAAAAAAGAAAAGTCATGGTACATTTTTGCATAGAAAAACACAGAGAAATATGTCATGACTTTTCCCATGACCTAATATATAAATGGAATCATATATTGTGTGTTCTTTGAGTCTGCCTTCTTTCATTCTGCCTGATTATGTTAAGATTCATCTAGATTGGGTCGGCAAGTGGCATAGTGGTTAAGGTGTTGGACTCCCACGTGGGCCGATTGCATTTCAACCAGTGACTTGAAAACTATGCAGAGCACAAGTGCGTGTGTGCCCAAAATCCCTGGAGGAGAAGGGATTGCAGCATGACCATCCTCCTGGGAGGTGATTTCTCATTTTCCTTTTCTCTGTCTCTCTCTATCTCTTTGACGAATGAATGCACCCTATGGCAAAAACCCTAAAAAAAATTATCCATGTTGTGTGTGTATTGATTTTTTGCCAAGTGGTATCTCTGAATTGTCTCCCATTTGAAGTTATTCCAAATGAAGTTGTGTATTCTTGTAGACAGTTGCTTTTATTTCTCTTGGGTAACTAGGAGTAGAATGTCTGGATTGTTTAATAAATGTACTCTTAGCTTTTCAAGAAGCTGCCAACATGTCTTCCAAGGTATTATACCATTTTACATACTCACCAAAAGTATATGAAAGTTTCAGTTGCTCACATTCTCTCTTACATTTAGTATGGTTACTCTTTTTTTTCAGTTGCCGGGGACACATGCACTCATCTAAGACAAAGAGGGGGAGCGAGACATACCTCCCAGTGGATGCGCTCAGGCCACAATCCTTTTCCCTACATTTCTCCAGGATCTGGGGCAGGCATGCACACACGCCTGGCATGTTCTTTTTTTTTTTTTTTTGGAGAGATTTTTGCTATAGGGCACGTGCGCTCGCCAGACAGACAGAGACAGAGAGATAGAAAGCGAGAAATCACCCCCCAGGGAGATGGCCACGCCGCAATCCCTTCTCCTCCATTCTCCTCTCGGGATCTTGGGCACGCACGCACACGCACGACTGGCATGTTTTCAAACCATGGTCAGTCATGTGGGACCCAGTTCTCTATGCATAGCACCTAACTGCTATGCTAGAGGGTCAGCCAGCCAGTCTTTTTAATATAACCATTCTAATAGGTGTGTATATCATTGTGCTTTTAATTTGCATTTCCCTAATGGTAAATGTGGTTAAGCATTTTTTCATGTGCCTATTTGACTTCTATGTTTTCTTAGTGATACATCTGCTCAAAACTTTTGGCCACATTTTTATTGAGCTAAAAAAATTATTTAGTTTCGAGAGTTCTTTATGTATTTTGAAAATGAGTCCAAAATTAATGATATGATTTGCAAATATTTCCCCCTCATCTGATTTGTCTTTTCATAATGAAGTCCAATGTAATGTTTTCCTTTATGAATTGTGTTTTGGTGTTGTTTCTAAAAATTCTTTGCTTAGCTCACAGTCACAAAGATTTTTCTCCTATGTATTCTTCTAAATTTTATAGATTTGGGTTTACATTTAGGTCTATATGGTACAAGGTGAGAACTGAAATTCTTTTTTTGTTGTTGTTTTTTGTTTTAGTACCATTTATTGAAAAGACAGTTCTTGAGGCCAGCAGGTGGTGTGGTGGTTAAGGTGTTGGACTTCCACATAGTTGACAGTGGTTTGAGTCTTCAACCTTACTTTCTTACTTTCCCTTGCTCTTTCACTCTCTCTCTCTAGAGAGCACATGTGCCCTACAGCAAATTAAAAATAACAATAAATAAAATTAAATAAATAATTCTTTTTAAATTTTTTAAAAGAAAAGACAATCCTTTTTCTGCTGTACTGCTTTTGTACATTTGTTAAAAAATCACTTGTCCAGGGATCAGCAGTTGGCATAATAGTTATGTCGCTGGACTCCCACGTAGTCATTTGTGGTTTGAATCACAGACCCAGTAGTTTAAAACTCACACTGGGCATGTGTGCATGTGTGCCCAAGATCCCAAGAGGAGAGTGGAGAAGAGGTTGCAGTGTGGCTATCCCCCCTGGAGGGGTGATTTTTTATTTTTTATCTGTCTCTTTCTGTCTCTCTGATGAGTGCATGTGCCCTATAGCAAAAATCTCTATCTCTAAAAAAAAAAATCACTTGTCCATATATTGTTCTGTTACTGAAAACTATTCTATTCCTTCGATTTGTCTGTCTTTATGCTACTACTACATTGTCCTGATAACTGTATCTTTATAGTTGGTCTTGTCATCAGGTTGCATCAGAGTACTCCAGCCGTTCTTTTCCAAATGGTTTTTGTCCTTCTAGGTTTTTTGCATTTTATATGAATGTTAGAACCAGCTTGGTAATTTCTATAAAATAGTTATTTTAAAGTCTTCTAATATTCTGATTTACATTGAATTGAATCTACTAGAGCAATGTGAAAAGAGTTGATATCTGGACTGGCAAGTGGCATGGTGGTTAAGGTGCTGGACTCACATGGGCCAACTGCAGTTTGAGTCCTGGACCTGACGGCTTGCTTTCTCACTTTCTATATCTCTCTCTGGTTAAATTAAAAAATAAGAAGAAGACTAAATAAATATCTCTCTCTCTCTGGTTAAATTAAAACATAAGATTAAATAAATGATTCTTTAAAACATTTAAAAAGAAACCAGCAGATGACATAATGATTACATTGCTGGATTCCCTCATGGCCAACTGTGATTTGAGTCCCAGACACAGAGGCTAGAACCTCACACTGGGCTCATGTGCATGTGTGCCCAAAACCCCAAGTGGAGAATGAAGGAGAAAGGATTGCGGTGTGGCCATCTCCCCCATCCCAGGGGGTGATTTCTCACTTTTGGTCTCTCTGCGCCCTATAGCAAAAATCTCTCTAATTTTTTTTTTTTAATAAACAGAGTTGATATCTATTCATATTGAGCCTTTCGATTTGGAGAGTTATGGCTCTGCCAGGGCTTGCGTGTGTCGTCCTTTCCTCCACAGCTAACACTCCCCACTCCTTGCATCTCACCTCCTCCCTCCCTCCTGTGGTCTTTTTATAGACAATCTCATTCTTTTCCCCCACAGCATATTGAACAACAGTCTCTACTGCTCTTTTTCCTAGAATTATAAACATGACTGACTTCCACTTAAAATCCATCTCTAAATCAGAGCCTCTCTTCTTCCCTGTTTTATAGTCAAATTTACTGTAGGTCCACATTGATACCTCCATTTTTTTCTTATTCCCTTCATTCCTCAACGTACAGTCTTTGATCTGTCCCCATGTCATATGGACCCATAAAGGCCCTTATACCTGGTCGCAAGTTAGCCTCTCTGAAAGAAAGGGCAGATTCTTTTTATATAAATGAAATGACAAGCTGAAGAGTAAAACAATTTCCGAATAGGTTTATTGTAAAACATACACATAGGCGGAAAAAAAAAAAAAAAAGGAAGTAGCAAAATATGAGCAAAAACAAGCAAGAGAGAAATTTAAAGTAAAGTGAATTGGGACCAGCAGTTAGCATAATGGCTATGTTGCTGGACTCCCATGTAGTCAACCGTGGTTCAAGTCCTGGACCCGTTGGCTTAAACTCACGCCAGGCGCGTGTGCATGAGTGCCCAAGATCCTGAGAGGAGAATGGAGGAGAAGGGATTGCGGCGTGGCCATCCCCCTGTCTCGCTTTCTGTCTCTCTGTCTCTCTCTGTCTGTCTGGCGAGCACACGCGCCCTATAGCGAAAACCTCTCCAAAAAAAAAAAGTAAAGTGAATTATGCAAGTACTTATGCTAATTCACAAACCAAGTACCATGCATGGATGGAGAGAAGTCCAGATGGTTTGGGAGACTGGGCTCTTCAAAGTGGTAATTAAATGGCTCCTAATGCTGTCACCAGCAGTGAGGCCAGGGACTGTCCACTCCTACAGTCTCCGGTCACAGCCGATGTATTAAGTGAATACCTACACGGGATGGGGTCAAGGGGAGGCAAATCCAAAAGGTACTTTTTAAAACTTTAGCTAATTTATTATTATTATTATTTTTAAATTTGACCAGAGAAAGATGGGGTAGGGGGAGTGAGAGAGCAAGACTCCAGGTCTGGGGCCTGAACCATGGTTGGTCATGTGGGAGTCCAACATGTTAACCTGCTAGCTCCAAGTTACTTGTTTTTAACAAGCTCAGTGACATGTAGGTTTCAGGCTTTATTTAAGAAGAAAAATGAATGCCAACTTTTTCCAATTTTCTGGAAGGAAAACTCCTGGATGCCTTTTTCTTCCCAGTGCAGGGCACACTGGCCACAGTGGTCTGTTTGTGAGGGAAAGTTTCAGAGCCAGCTTCCCTCTGATCAGTGTCTACAGCATACATTTGGCGCTGTTCAGCTTTTGCTAATTGGAATGATACCTCCTAGGGCACACAGCCAGCCTCACCAAGTCACAAACTTCATGCTTCAGCAATGCCAGCTCCACATTCAGGGGCTTATTTCCCTTGCTGCATTTACAAGGAACACTTAACAATACACTTTTCACGAGAATCACAGCACAGCAAATACACATCACCCCATCACTCCATAAATTGCGTTTACCTAGGTCAGTCACAACTTTTCCATTATGCCTCTCCTGGACTGGTACAGCAGTAATGCGCTGCTCGAGAGAGGCTACTGCATTACATCTGGTGAATTAGGTTCTAAGCCTCAGCTGGCAGGCCTGAGATATGCCTGGCATGTACAAGGGCCCAAGATCCAATGGGCCAGAGGAAACTGGAGGAGGAGGATTGTGTGACCAGATCCTGTGGAAGGCATATGCACATGTACCTGGTGTGTTATAAAGCCACTGGGTCCAGGGCTTGAACCCTGCAATCAGCCATGTGGGATCCAGATACCTTAACCTCATGTCGTCTGCTGGCCCCCATCTTCCTGTTTTCTACCTTTGACCAGGAACTCCTTTGAAGAATGTAAATATTTTTTCTTATCTATTAGCCCTGCTGGCTCTGAGCCTCCACTGTAGGACAATGAGAAACTTAGGGAGAGACGTTAAGATACCAGTATTTTGGGACCAGCAGTTAGCATAATGGTTATGTCATTGGACTCCCATGTAGTCGACTGTGGTTTGAGTCCCGGACCTGGTGGCTTAAACTCACGCCGGGCGCGTGTGCATGCGTGCCCAGGATCCCAAGAGGAGAATGGAAGAGAAGGGATTGTGGCATGACTATCCCCCCGGGAGGGTTATTTCTCGCTTTCTGTCTCTCTGTCTCTCTCTGTCTGTCTGGTGAGCGCACGTGCCCTATAGCAAAAACAAAACAAAGCAAAACAAAACAAAACAAAAAGATACCAGTATTTTTTTTGAAAATATTTCTGAATGATACTCAAAAGTCTGAGAAAATGGATCTTAAATTTCCCTGTATAACCCTAGTGCTTCAAAGAGCCAATACTAGGATTTCAAAATTGATGGAGATTTAACTTGCTTGAAGATATAGTTTCTCCTGGGCTGGTCTGTAGCAGTTAAGCTCAGTGTATCTGCAGGCTCACCCTACATGACCTGCATCATACTGGAATGGAGGAAAAAGTGTTGTAGTGTGACCATCCCCATTGGGAAGTTCTCTCTCTCTTTCTCTTTGACAAGTGTACTGTGCTCTACTAATTAAAGAGAAAAAATGTTTATCCTGTTGAATTCTATTATTTATATGGATTCCCTCTATAGAGTTCTTTGGCTTAAACAAGTTTGCAACAGTAGGGTTACATCAAAGACGAGAAAGAAAGAAAGAAGTATGAAGGAAGAGCAGAGGGTGTAGTTCCCAACCAGAGTGCACATTACCATCCTTTGGGGGTTTTGTACTGATACCTGGACCTGCTCCCAGAAATATTACTCAGGGCTAGGGACTGAGCATGGATATGTATCTGTTGATTCTAATGTGCAGCCAGAGTTGAGGAACACAGGAACAAGTAATCCTTGAGAAATGAGCAGACTAAAGTGAAGACAGAGGTAAATCTGGAAGGCTGGACGGTGGTATGGTGGCTAAAGCGGTAGGATCCCACATGGCCAGCTGAGAAGTATGAGTCTCAGACCCAGCCTCTTGAAAAACACTCTAGGGATGGGTGTGTGTGTGTGTGTGTGTGTGTGTGTGTGCATAACCCCAAGAGGAAAATGGAGGAGAAGGGATTGTGAAGTGGCCATCTCCTCTGAGGGGTGCTTTCTCACTCTCTTTCTCTCCCTGCCCCCAGCACATGCACCCTCCAGGCAAAAAAAAAAAAAAAAAAAAAAAAAAAGTAAATCTAGAGAGAGGCCAAATGTCCCCACCAATTTCTTAAGGTCTTCTTTAGTAATATTGGGCCAGAGATAGTCCCTGTTGCTGTTTTTTTTGTAGCCACCACTAGTAATTGGATCCGGATACTCAAGGGGACATAAGTGCAAGACCAAGTACTTAACGCTTAGTTTATGGTATACTAATAACAACTGAAAAAAAAAATCCTTCTTCCTTGAAGCTTTTTAAAAGGTTAATTATCACCCAGTTCTTTCAGCCCTTAAATTACTTTCTGAGAGTACATTAGAAAGAGGGGCATGAATTCTATTAGGAGATTGTGGTACCACTATAGATTAATTCTTCTTATTAAATGGTACCCTGTTGTTCATTTCTCAGCACGAAGAAGCTAACTTAATCCTTGTTCTGAGCTTGCATATTGAGCAATTCTGGATAATTGCATGTAGAATGATAACCTTTATAATAGACACAATCCAATACAGAGAAAAACTCATTCTTGGAGTGCAATTTCAAATTCATAAAGTGAAACTTGGTATTGTGGAAAGAGAGGATATGAGTTTCATGGTGTCATATTATTATTCCTAAGGGAACTTTCCAATATTCTGTTATTCGATATAAGTTTAGGATAAATACATGCTGCTAGCATACCTGAGGCACCCTAACAACTTAGCCTTATGTGACCTGTTTGAAGATAAATATGATTAATCAAAGGTTATATAATTTTGGTCACAGATGCCTTGTTTTTGTTAATATTCTCTTTATCAAGAATATATTTTCAGTTACAAAAACTGTTCATGTGAAAAAGGATATGTTATAATCCAATTCTTTGTAAAGAGGAAAGCTATTTTCATAGGCTGTATAGAGGTATTTTTTTCCCCTTCAAATGAACTGGCCTTTGTGAGTAAATTTGATGAAATGGTTTACCACAAAAATTACCTTTTCAATTCTAAAACAAAAGCATTAAATGAAAGTTGACTTTAACAGGAATGTATGTTGCATCATTTCTCCCACAAGTGCCTGTACTTTTTATTTTGTAATGATTTGTGTTCCCAGATATGCTCTATCTCATGCTAGACTGATTACAAGTGTGAAGGGGGGTTAAATGTATTTGCTGCTGGCAGTTTAGCATTAATTGTAATATGCTGTAATCCAAATTACAATCTGTCATTTCTAGTCAGATTTTGAACCACTGTAATTGTATTTTAGAGTTCTACTGCCATTGATTATAGCTACTTCATTTGTGTTTTAATATACCATGACAAATTTGTGAATGGAAATACAATCTTGTAACAAGCCAGGAAACAAGTACTGCTCTTCCTATTATAACAGCAAGAAAATTATTTCTTAACAAACGAGAAGAGAAGATGGTAAGATGGTAAAGAGGATTCATTTATGGATGGAAGGAAACACAAAAAGATCTCCATTTTCTAGCAGTGCATAAAAAGAAATGAGCCATGGATTTTTGGAAAACATTTTAAAAGAAAACATTACAAAAATATTTTTGAAAATAATGTTTCTTCAAAACCTATCCATACACATATGAAGTGCTGTAGTTTATTCATTTGCAATATACGGTTTGCACTGTATATAAGCGTCCTTTCAGAGGTGGTCATTCAGATTGTTAATACATTGTTAGGATTACAAATAATGCTGCAGTGAATGTTCTTATACAGGACTCTACGAGTAAGTTGAGAGCCAGTACGACCATTAGTGACAATTAGCTTTCTAATGTTAGGAAAGAGGCTTCTAGACAGAAGGGACAGCAAGTTTCAGGGCAAGAGTTGGGACCAAATTTGACATATTTGCGGAACAAGGGCGGCTTTCAACCAGTGGTCAAGAAGGAAAGTGATGGGATTAAAACTGGACAGAAACTATTTAAGGGCATGATATGGATCTGAGGCTTAATTTAAGTGGGAAGTTCTTGGAGTTTTTTTTTTTGAAGTTTTTGCCTTAGAGTATGTGCACTCTCTACAGAGAGAGAAAGAGACAGAAACAGTGAAAAGGAAAGTGAGAAGTCACCCCCCCCCCCTCCAGGAGGGATGGCCACCCTGCAATCCCTTCCTCTCCATCCTAATCCTGGGATCTTGGGCATGCATGCACACGCAGCCAGTGTGAGTTTCAAACCACTAGGTCCAGGACTGGAACTGTAGTTAGCCACATGGGAGTCTAGCAATGTAACCACTATGCCATCTGTTGGATCCTCCTTGGAGATTTTTGAGCAAAGGAGTTATTAGATTTATTATGCATTTTAAAAGGACCACTCTGGCCATGTGCAGGAAATAGACTTGAGGGAAGCAAGCCTGGAATAAGGCAGAACAGCCATAGTATAGATTAGCGATCACGGTGCCTAGGATTAGGACAGTGGCGATGGAAGTGGTGATTTGGAATATATTTTGTAGTGGGCTGGCCCCCTAGCCTAGTGGTTAAGGGAGCCAGATCCTATGTGGTCAACTGTGGTTTGAATTTCTACCCTAGAGGCTTAAAAATCAAACCAGGTGCATGTGCATGCATGCCCCAAATGCTGACAGGATGGAGAAACAGAGAAGTGACTGCGGGGTGACCATGCCCCATTGGGGGCTGCTTTCTCCCTCTCCTTCGCTTTCTGTCTCTCTCTGGCAGGAAGACAAAAATAAAAACCCAAAACAAAACAAAAAAAGACAAAAAAGAAAAAAAATGTATTTTGTAGTAAAGATAAGATTTTTTGGTTGGGGCTTTAGGATTAGAGTGTAAGAGAAACAGAGATCTAGTATGCCTACAAACTTTTTGAGCAGCTCAGTGAATGTTGGTCCTACGAATGTACTTTGTTTCATCAATGCAAAGACAAACATGTACATATTTTTTCTAAAATTAGAAGGCATCCTACAAATAATGGTGACTCATAATTAATGTTAGATAGTGTTATTTCATCGATTATATTTGCTTTGATGATATTTATACTTGTTGATTTTTTTTTTAAGAGATTTTTGCTACAGGACGTGTGCACTCACCTGAAGACAGAGGATGTCAGAGAGACTGAAAGCGAGAAATCACCCCCAGGGGAGGATGGCCATCCTGTAATCACTTCTCCTCCATTCTTCTCCCAAGATCTTGGGCACACACTCACATGTGCTCGCATGATTATGAAGCCACTGGATCTGGGACTCAAACCATGGTTGGCCATATGGGAGTCCAGTGATGTAAGCACTATGCCACCTGCTGGTCCCCACATGTTGATTTTTTAAAATTCATGATACAGTGTGTGCGTGAAAGAAAGAGAAAGAGAGATGAGCACCCTTCACAGGCCACACACTGCAGTCCCCTTCCTTCAGCCCTCCACCCTGTTGAATCATATAGGCACAGCATGTTTCAGGCTGATCAGGTTGAGGATCCAAACTATGGTTGTCTAGTGGTATTCTGCTTTTCTTGACCAGTGCATTATTGCTATGCCACAGAGCTGACCCCGCATGTTGATTTTAATTGCTCTCAAATGGCTTTTTTATTTTTATTTTTTATTTTTGGAGAGGTTTCTGCTATAGGGCACATGAGCTCGCCAGAAAGAGAGAAACAGAGAGAGAGAGAGAGACAGAAAGCGAGAAATCACCCCACAGGGGGGATGGCCACGCCGCAATCCCTTCTCCTCCATTCTCCTCTCGGGATTTTGGGCACATATGCACACGTGCCCAGCATGTGTTTAAGCCAGCAGGTCTGGGACTCAAACCATCGTCAACTACATGGGAGTCCAGTGACATAGCCATTACGCCAACTGCTGGTCCTACAAATGGCTTTTTAAAAGTACACTATGGGGCTGGTCACAGTGGTGCAGTGGCAATGCGATGTTCTGTGATACTGAAACCATATGGGAAGGTCCTGAGCTGTGTCCTGAGGTCTTCCTGTACACATGGGGCACGAGCATGTACGTGGTTGCCCTGGTCTGGCTGCCTGAGGCTGGGGGTAAATCATGGCATGAAAAACCTGTGGAAGTGATTCTCTCTCTCCCCTTGTCTATCTCATGGAAGAAATAAACTTTCTTTCTTTTTCTTTCTTTCATTCTTCTTTTTCTTTCTCTTTCTTTCTTTCTTTTTCCTTTTCCTCTTTTTTTTTTTTTTTTTTAAGGTACACTATGGTTCATCACTGGAACCAATTCATTTGATATGTACAAAGGCTCAAACAAATCAATAAAATTAAAGTTTGGTATTACTGAAGTAGGTATTTACTCTTGGAGGATTTACCATAGTTTCATATTTTCTCACAAAGCAATACGTAACATTACAGGGTTCTAAAATACGAAGATACCCACGAGTGTATAAAATGGTGTTACAGTTTTTTTACTGAAATATGTGCATAACAATTGCTTATTACATGCACAAACAACTGAAGCTTTTCACAGTTTTAGTCATGATGAAAACAGAAATAGAACTTTTGCATATGCAATTAGAGGATAGTAACCTTAGTCTAATATCCCCTACTTTTTTTTTTTTAAATTTGTTATAGGGTGCATGTGCTCACCAGAGTGAAAGAAAGAGAGGGACAAAGAAAGTGAGAAAGCACCCCCCCCCCCCCCCCGGGGGATGGTCACACAACAATCTCTTCTCCTCCATTCTACTTCCAGGATTTTGGACACATATGCACATGAACCCAGTGTGTGTTTTATAAGCTACTGGGTCTGATACTTAAACTGCATGGTTGTTCGTGTGGGATTCAGCTGTCTTAGCCACCATGCCACCGACTGGCCCAATTTGATATCCTTTTTTTTTAAAAGAGATTTTTGCTATAGGGTACATGTGCTTGCTAGAGAGACAAAGAAAGACAGAGAGACAGAAAATGAGAAATCATCTCCCGGGAGTGATGGCCACACCGTAATCCCTTTTCCCCATTCTCCTCTTGGGATTTTGGGCACACATGCACACACGCCCAGCATGAGTTTTAAGTTGCCAGGTCCAGGACTTGAACCATGGCTGATTACATGGGAGTCCAGTGATGTAACCATAACACCATCTGCTGGTCCTTGATATCCTTTTTTACTTAACATAAAGAAAGAAGAAATTCAGGTCATCAGGTGGCAGGGAAGTTAAGGCAGCTGGATCCCACATGACCAACCATGGTTTGAGTCCAGGATCTGGAGGCTTGAAAATTAGGCCAAGTGCTTGTGCCTGTGTGCCTAAAATTCTGAGAGGACAATGGAAGAGAAGGGATTGTGCCATGGCCATTCCCCTTGGGGGTTTATTTCTCGCTTTCCCTCTCTCTCTGTCTCTCTGGTGAGTGCATGCTTCCTATAATAAAAACAAAAACAAAAACAAAAAAGAAAGAAATTTGTGGAAAGTTGCTTCCTATGAGTAAAAATAATAACAGTAAATCAGTAAAAAATAATAACATCAGCAGCAACAATTAAAGACTATTTTTTTTTTTTTTGAGAGGTTTTTGCTATAGGGTGCGTGTGCTCACCAGAAAGAGACAGAGGCACAGAAAGTGAAAAATCACCCCCCAGGGAGGATGGCCATGCAATCCCTTCTCCTCCATTCTCCTCTTGGCATCTTGGGCACACACGTACATGCGCCCAGCGTGAGTCTAAGCCATTGGGTCTGGCACTCAAACCGCGGTCGACTACATGAGAGTCCAGCCATATAGCTATTATGCCAACTGCTGGTCCCAATTAAAGACCATTTTAAGAAGACAAATTTAGAAAACACATTTACCAGAGTTACAATAAATAAAAACAAGTTAGTGAAAATATGTTTAGCTCACTGAAGGCCCTATTGGAAGAAGTATTTACAAATTCATGATCAACATTTTTTTTTAGTTTCTTTATTCCTCCCATGAGTTAGATAAGACAGACAGACAGACAGACAGACGCACACACACACACACACACACACACACACAGAGCATCCTTAACAGGGTTCTGACATCACATGCATCTCAGCTTTTGCCAGTCCCAGGTTTTAGGCACATGTCTACCTGGAATACTCAAGGATATCTCCAGACGGGAACCCTGAACTTTCCCATGTGGGTCAGCCTCACAGAGCATAGCTTTTTTGGGAGGTCAAAGTCCACATTTGCTCTCCAGAGAGATAGAATTAGAGATAGAGGGATAGGAGAACGCACTCCCTATGGGGAATATTTACCGCACAATCCCTTCTCCTCCATTTCTGCCTTTCAGGATTTCGGGCATGCATACACACCCTAGGATCTCTCAAGTTGCCAGGTCTGGGATTCAAACCACATGGCTGGCCACATGGAATCTGGCTATCTTAACTACCAGGCTACAGCACTGGCCTAACTGTAGCATTTTACTACTGTCTTATATGACTTTCCCATGATCGACATTCATGGAGTGCAGTATGGGTACAATTAGGCACTGGTGGCATGAAGATTTTTCTACTATTGAATAACTTATAAATTAAATGCAATTGAAAGATTCTAGGCATATATTTCATTTAACAGGTATGGTAAAACTCAAATGAGTTTTATAAGAAGTGATTATATCTTGCTTTTACTTAATTAAGGTATTTGTAAGCTTTGAAATAAACCTATGTGTATTGATTGTTCTTTTTTGAGGTATTAGAACAGCAACTTAACAAGGTTGTTTATCTCCAATAACGAGAAAAAGATTTCTGCATCAATCTGTAAGAACTGAATGAACAGAATAAAAACAAAAATTCTTAAGGGGGTGTATATTCACTAGAGACAGACACAGAGCCAGAGAGAAGGAGAAGATATGCAATGTGGAGCAGACAGGACATCTGCAAATTTAGCAATAATATGAAATTCACCAGTAAGAGTCGATGCCACAGATAAGTGACCCTAGTATACTGGCTAACTTTACTAACTGTATATTTATGAAAGACATAATCAATCCCTATAGTTCTCGTACTAACAGAGGAACCTCAGACTAAAGCATCACCTTGGAATAGAATACCATGACTTTCATGCAATGATTGCCCATCTCAAAACTCCTCTTTTTCATAATATAAGCCATTGAATTCATGATCCCTGATCGTTAATTTGCTGTGATGTATCTGGCTTCATCCTTCTACTCTTGTGGTTCAGTGACCATTGTAGTTCCAAAATATAATTGTCTTTTGCATTCTTTCTCTGTTTTATATTCGTTTTCATTCATTTTTTATTTGTTTTTACTTTTTGACTTTTTTGTAATTTTGCTACAGGGTACACGTGCTTGCTGGAGAGAGAGAGAGAGAGAGAAAACACTCTCCAGAAAGGATGGCCATACTGCAATCCCTTCTCCTCCATTCTCCTCTCAGGATTTTTGAGCATGCACACAGATGTGCTCAGCATGTTTTTCAAGTCACAGGTCCAGGACGCAAACGGCACACTCTGCCCTTTGGGATCCATTGCCTTAACGACTGTACTACTGGTTGGTCCTTTGTTTTCACTCATTTAAAAATGATATTCAGCTGCTTTCATTATTCAGTCAGTAAATATTTACTAAGTGTCATTTTAAAGTGTGTATTGATTTAGACACTGAAGATTCAGTGATTCAGATTCTGCCTTTTGAAAGCATACTGTTCTTTCTTTTTTTTTTTTCTTTATTTTAGGTTTTTGTTATAGGGTATGTGCACTTGCTGGAGACACAGACAGAGAGGGCCAGAGAGAAAATGAGAAATCATTTCCCAGAAGGCATAACCACACTGCAATCCATTCTCTTCCATTTTCCTCCTGGGATTTTGGGCATGCACATACATGCGCCTGACATGAGTTTCAGGTCGCTGGGTCCAGGACCCATGGACAGCCATGTGGGAGTCCAGCGTAGCTAACCACTACACGAGCTGCTGGCCCCAGGAGCAGTTATTCTTTAAGATAGAGATGTCAAGGAAAACTTCTAAGAGAGTACTAACATTTAAGCTGAAGCTTGAATAATGAGAGAAGTCAGTTATGAGATGAACCAGAGAAAGAAAACCTGATAGGTAGAATGAGCATCCCCAAACCAGAAATCCAAAATTTGAAAAGCTCCAAAATCTAAAACTTTTTGAGTGCCAACATGATACGACAAATAGAAAATTTCATAATAGACTTTATGAGGTGAGTGGCAGTCAAAATATTGCAGAAACAAAAAAAAAAATCATAAAATCACCTTCAGGCTTTTTGTATAAGATACATATGAAATATAAATGAATTTCATGTTTACACATGGTCCCTTCTCCAAGGTTTCTTGTGCATATATTAAAATCCCTAAATCTGAAAAAATTCTAAAACTTAAAGTATTTCTGGTCTGAAGCACCTTTGATATGGGATACTTAACCCATAGTAGAAATAGCAAGTATAAAGATTTTTTGGAGGGGGGGAGCCAGGTAGCAAGGTGATTAAGGCAGCTGGATCCCACATGGCTGACTCAACAGCAGTTCAAGTCCCAGACATAGAAGCTTGAAAAAAAATCACACACTGGGCGTGTGTGCCTTCAGGTGTAGTCCTGTCTCTGTCTCTCTCACTCTCTCTCTTTGTCTCTTTCTGGTGAGCGTACATGCCCTATCGGAAAAAAAAATCTAAATCAAGAAGAGCAAAAGTAAGAAGTTTTAGTTTATTCTTTTTTTTTTTTTTTTGAGACGTTTTTGCTATAGGGCGTGTGCGCTCGCCAGACAGACAGAGAGAGATATAGAGACAGGAAGCGAGAAATCACCCCCCGGGGGGATGACCACACTGCAATCCCTTCTCCTTTCTCCTCTTGGGATCTTGGGCACACACGCACACTTGCCCGGCATGAGTTTAAGTCACAGGGTCTGGGACTCGAACCACAGTCGACTACATGGGAGTCCAGCGACACAGCCATTATGCTAATTGCTGGTCCCAGTTTTAGTTTATTCTAAAAGCAATATAATATAAATTGATGCAGGGCTTTATTTATTTATTTATTTTTAGAGAAATTTTTGTTATAGGGCATGTGTGCTCATAGGAGAGGTAGAGAAAGACAAAGAGACAGAAAGCAAGAAATCACCCTCCGGGGGTTGGCCACACTGAATCCCTTCTCCTCCATTCTTCTCTCAGGATTTTGGGCATGCATACACATGTGCCCAGGTAGAGGACCAAGGAAGGAGGAAGGAAGACAAGAAGCTCTAGACATCTCTTTGAGTGTGGAGGTTGACTCTGCCTTGCTCATTCTACTCAACCACCTTTGATTCCTTGCTATGACTTGAATATACCAGACATACTCTGATTTGAGGATCTTTTCTTTTTTTTAATATATAAAAAGAAATTGTATTATTATCATTTTGTTATATAACCTATTAGTGAATACACTACATGGAATTTTCTTAAATTACAAATAAGGTACATTTCTGATTCCTCTGAGAACCTTGATATTATGTGTCTACTAGAAGATCCAATTTCTTTTTTTGTTTGTTTGTTTTTTGTTTGTTTGTTTGTTTCTGGAGTCTGTGATATTTATTTCTTGCGAACTGAAACTATTAATACGAACACTCATTAAAGTTCTTCATGTATCCCACTATCAGGAAGAACATCACCAAAAGTCATTGGCTTCAATACATTATAAAAGGAGTTTTTAAAAAGATTTTGGATTTAATAACAATAGCCTATATTTAAGTATGTATCAGTCAAACCGCACACACTTCCAAAGTGTTCTCTGTTCAAAAACTGTTTACGAATGCTTCTCCTATTTGTCAGATCATTTGCAGCAGGTTGATTAATATATAACTATATAAAAACCCGAAAACTGGCTCATATGAGCATTTTGAATTAGGGGATTACCACTATGGAACAGTATTCAGAATGATTTTGTCTTAAGGGCTCTGTTATGCGGAGATGGGAGTGGCCTTTGGCAGTTATCAACATGGCCACCATCAGTTTACACCTCTCCTCTGACATACATTGCAGTACTAGTTAACCATTTATTACTCTGCAAAATTTTGTCTGTATTTTTTAAGTGCTAGTCAGATTCTTTGATTAGCTTCTTAGCTCTGTTTCTTTGATGAGCACAGGACTTTTGTGTTTTGAACTGCAAATCTGAGCATGTTCCACAAACCTTCACACATTCGATAAACTTAATTGTATGTTATAAATGTGGTCTTTTTCAAGTGTCCTGAAGTGAACTTTGTAATGTATTTATCTCTGATGTATTCTTCAAATTCTCTCCATTTTTCCCTGTCATTGGAGGAGAACCTACAGCACTAAAGATCTTCTCTGATTTCTTTATTTTCCACATGGATGTTGAAGTAACTGCATAAGATTCATTCAGGAATGGCTTAAGAGTTTTCCCTCTTCTCATTGCGAAGTGCTTCGATAAGTTTCTTATCTTCCCAACATAGCTCCAAATTACGCAGTGGTGATTGTCTTAGAGAATCCTCTATCAAACCATGACCTCTTCTGTGGCACTTTTGTTTCTTTTGAATTCTTCCCTTGCCCAGTCCTTCAGGTATTTGCGATCAGAATCACTTGGAACTTGCCGAATGGCTTGCAATATCTTCCGTAGAAGAGGAGAACTTGGTGCTTTCTCATGAACTGCTTCAGCGTTAACGTCGCCGGGGGTAAGTGGGCAGCGACCATGTTCGCCAGGCGGGCAAGGTGTCATCCTGGAGCGTTAGAGCGCAGGAGCGGAAGTCAGATCCAACTTCTTATGATGTCTATGATACTGTCCGTGAAGGTACCAACGGTGCTTGGTAAGTAAAAGAACGTTTTGCTAAATTGTTCTATCATGGATTCTTGCTCAAGGTGTTCACTTTTCTTCTAATCTTATTTTCAGCCTTTGGTCATGTGTTTATTTTTATGCATAGGATCTGAAGGGGTAGGTTTTTTGTGTTCATATGGAATGGCCACAAACGGGTGGTAACATACAATTGTCCTGCCATCAGATGTCAAAGCAAGCTCCACTTTGCAATTATAGTCACCTGAAAGAGACGGATATGTAGATTTATGACAAACACAACATAAAGCTCCATTTTGGGTTGGAAGAAAATGTTTCAAGATAGTTGTCTTCAATATTACCCATTTTATTGCTGCTACTGCCATGGTATATCAAGATGCTTCTGAGGTAGTATGAAAAATGTTGTTTCGAAGAGAACTTGCTTTTAAAATCTGCTTTTAGACAGAGTGCTTTCAACCCTTGGCAGACTGTTACTGTGTCAATCTTTGGGGGCTTCTTCATTGATTGTTCTCTTGATGTGGTATAACCTTTTACTAGAGGGTGCATGTGCTAGTAGGAGACAGAGAAACAGAGCTGGAGAGAGGAGAGGAGAAAACCCTACCCCCATGGGTCATGGTCAATCACGCCACTATCCTTTCTGTTTCATCTCTCTCTCCTTTCAGAATTTTGGGCAAAACCACATGCACCCAGCATGTTTCTCAAGGCACCAGTTCTGAGACTCAAACTGAGTAGTTGGCCGTCGGATCTAGCTGTCTTAACCACCAGGGCACCAAGCTACCCTTCCCTCCACCTTCCCCCTGAAACCCCTGTTTTAAAATTTCACATTCAAGAAAACATTTTATTCAGGAAGTAAAGTTCTTTGCATGCATGCATAAGAACTCAGTAAACAAAATATTGGTGTCATTCATAAAGACAAGGTGGATCTAATATCTTTTCATCAGATGTTCTGGGAAGACTTTTGAATTAGTTTCTCACCCTCAAAATTTATGGAGCCATAACCAACAAATGGAAATTGTTTATATTTAATGATTTGATGCCTGTATGTATTTTGAAATGATTATCACAATCAAGTTAATGAAAACATTCATCACCTCACATAGTTGTAATTTGTGTGAGTGTATGTGTATGCGTGCACATGTACACGTGTGTGTTTGTGTGTGTAAGAGAGAGAGAGAATGAGGACACTCAAGACCTCTCCCAGCAAATTTCAAATGTACAATATAGTATTATTAACTGCAGTCATCAACATCTCTCCCTCCACAGCATCCACACCACCAGCTACTCTCTGCTTGTACGGCCTTATTATTCTGTAAGAACACATTTTAGAGCCTTATCATGTATGTTACCTTCATTTGTTAAAATACAGATAAAAAACAAATATTTTAAAGATTTGACACAAAACAATCTTATCCAAAGGAAGTCTTGTTTTCTGTAATTTGTCTTTATTCCTCTATACCATTCCTAGAATAACTCAAAGGGAAAGTAATAATTTCGCTTTATTTATTGATTTGTTTTCTCTACCTCTTCCAACATTTAAAAATATATCTTTGTATATTGTGTTTAGTAATGAGAATGATGAGGAAGACAAGGAATGAAAATATGTTAATTTCAGTTTTGAAAGCTAATTTTTTCTGTATTTAATTATCTAAATGTCTTCAGAGTTAAAATATGTATCCACTCAGAACATGTAATTACAACAGGAAAAGAAATAAATCTTTGTAAAGCTTTGTGAACAAATCAACTCTGTAAGAAATAGAAATTCTCTTTGGTTAATTTGTTTTTATTCACAAAATAACACACATTGATTGGAGAAAAATTGAAAACTATAGAAAAGTATAAAAACAAAACAAAAATCACCCAGAGATAAACAGCATTTAGAGGAAGATCATTAAAGTTATACTTTACTTATGCATACTAACCTTAACCCATCTTCCATTTTTAATATAGGGATTTATCTTTTTTCTCCCTTCTTTTAGTCTGCTAACTATTTTAGAAAAAAGTTTTACGGTTTGGATGATAGTTTGTCCCTCAAAGTTTCATGTTTTGGAATTTGGTTTTAGTGGCAGCTGATTGGAGATCCCCCAAATTCACGTGTTGGGACTTGATTGTATTGTAAATGAGTTCAGTGAACACTTGATCCTTTCAAGGTGTCCCAGGGTGGGGCCTTTGGGTGTGATAAGGTCATTAGAGTGGCGTCTCCATGGCCAAGTTCTGATGAATTTATAAGCCGGGGGAATGAGACCAGGATAAGAGAGAGAAATTCATGGATGGAGACTACACTATGCTTTGCTAAAAGTTCTGCAACGAGATCACAGCATGATGAGCCCTGGTCGATGTTGCTTCTCTCTCTTTCTCTTCCCACTTCTCTCTTTCTCTCAGGCATGCATATGTGCTCTCAACTGTGAATAAAATAAATACATCTTAAAAAATTATATGAAAAACACTGTACTGAATAACTTTGAAATGCAATGGAAGAGTAGAGGGGCATAGAATAATGTCAATACAGTTCATTTATGCACTCACACAGGAACTTTGCCCTGAGATGTAGGTTAGTGTCTTAATGAAAGAGGCCTCAGGGAGATTTTATGTGCCTTCTACCATGTGAGGATGCAAAGAAAAGGCACTGTGTATGAGGAACAGGTTCTCACTAGACACTTAATTTTCCTCTCACCTTGATTTTGGGCTCCCCAGGTTCCAGAATTGTGAGAAATAAATATTTTGTTCATAAGCCTACCCACTTTATGGTATTTTTTTTTTTTTGGTTATATTGGCCTAAATGGACTAAGACAATATTTAGACAAATAATGAGACAGGAGTTAGACCCCATTTACAGGTAGATAGGGCAGCCCCCTCCCCCCCAGAAGATAGATGCTGTGCTGTGGCCTCTGACTGTTAAATCCCTCCACCCCCTTTTTTTGTTAGATGCTAATTCCTTTCCTCTCTCAGTCAGCATATTCCTTTACCTGAGATATAGAAATCTTGTTTTCAAAGAATTTATGGCCCCTTGCAATGGGACTTAATTAGACAAAGACTCAAAAGGTTAGATGGATACAGTCCAGAACTTGGAGATAATGTAAAAGTGTTATCACAAAGATCAGAAGGGAGCAAGGCACTCCATGACAGTTGGGATCCTCCCTGATTGGGAGGGGAGAATGAATTGCAAGATATGAATCACCAGGCCATCAAAGTTAACTGAGATAACGAACTTTTTCAAATGAACAGCCTCTTAACAAAAACAATTTCCAATTAGCCATCATTATGTAGAGTCTCATGAATGTGAGAGCACCCTAAGGTATAGCAAAATCTATAGGACATGTGACCCGTATTATGACGGGATGCATGCACGAGAAGCCCAGACAAAGCTCCTCTGACCCAGACAATAAAACTCGCCCCTCAGTTCTTCCTTGGCAATCCATTTTCTGGACTGCTCCCTGCTTGGAAGCTCTGCTTTTCTCTCCCTGCCCTTCAAAGATTTCTCTGCTTCCCCTCTCTGTGTCCACATCTGTAATTCTTCATGTGTGAGACAAGAAACAGTGTCTTGCTGTGAGAGCTGTGCCCAATCGCCCCTGCTCCCTCATGTTTCTCTGTCAGTAATAGGTTCACAGACTAGAATACTGATGCCAGAATGGGCAGGGATGCCCATTCCGAGGACCAGAAAGCAGATCTGTGTCACATATTACTTAACAAAAACCAATCTTGAGAGGCAGAAGTTGTTGAGGAAGGAATAGATTTTATTTCAGCGAGGCTGGATGACATGTAGAATTCCTGTAAGGGAAGGGCCGTATAAGCTTACGTGTAGAAGCAAAGGGTGAGTTATTTATGGTCTTGGGCAAAACCGTGATCCTGTTCATTGTCTTCCAGTAGAATATGAGGAAAGCTATCAGTGAGGAAAGTATTGCTCGAGGGGCAGGTTTCCACTTTTTCCAGGCATGTACGGCAGAATGACCAGTTTCAGTTCTCTGCAAGGGGCTTAAAGATTAGCAATGATCAACAAAGCAGCAGAAGCACAATGAAATCAGTCAAGCAATGCTTCGATCTTGTTTTAGAAGCAGTGGGGGTCTGGGTGTGGCTGTGCAATACTTAAACTGATAAAATCTTTTTTTTTTTTTTTTTGAGAGGTTTTTGCTATAGGGCGCATGCACTCGCCAGACAGACAGAGAGAGACAGAGAGATAGAAAGCGAGAAATCACCCCCCGGGGGATGGCCATGCTGCAATCCCTTCTCCTCCATTCTCCTCTCAGGATCTTGGGCACGCACGCACACGCACCCAGTGTGAGTTTTAAGCCACCAGGTCCTGGACGCCAACCGCAGTCGACTACATGGGAGTCCAGCGACATAGCCATTACACTAACTTCTGGTCCCCCAAAACTGATAAAGTCTTCTCAGCTGGTCATATGATGGGGGGCTGGTAGAATCTCTCCCCTTTTTATCTCCACAGCCTGAGATCTGTAAAAACTCAGCTAGGTTATTGTTAACTTTCATTCTAGATCTATTGTGAGGGAGAAATTAGAGACTGGTCTTCCTAAGGGTGTGAGTATTAAGACGGACTCTAAGATTAAGTGTAATCTAGAGTTGCTTTGGTTCTCTTATAGCCTGAGTACACCAACATTGTAAAAGCAAGTCATTTGGAGACAGAAAAAGAATAGATCTAGAACTCACAGATTTTCTTCATATTGGAATTGTCAGATGCAGATTGCAGATTATTTGTGCATTTGAAAATATAGAATTCAATGACAATGATGAGACTCTAATAAAAAATTATTCTATCACTTATCAAAAATAAAATTAATAAAATTAATTTATAAAATTAATTCCCATGTACCATTCCAAGCAAACATATGGAATATCCATGGAAGAAAACTGTAATTGTTAAAGTAAAAAATCACACGGTATGGGATATTTTTTAAAAAGCAGATGAGACACATTGAAGAAAAGCATAGTGGACAATAAAAGGAGTCATGTAACAGTTAAAAGAAATAAATGAAAAAATATGGATTAGTGATTTAGAGGCACGAAGGTTAAAATAAAGTCTAACATAATTGACAATGGTCATATCTTTTCCAGAACTGATGAACAGTATGGATCCATAAATCTCTGAGGCATAACATCTTCCAAATAAGATAAATATGAAGTGATCTATTTTTAGACACATTATGGTGAAGCCACAAAATGAGAGGATTTTGAAGTAGCCAGAAAGAAAAGCGATCACTAGAAGCAAGTTTAAAAAAATTATTCATGATAGCAATATAATTATAATTATTATTATTTAGTTTGACCAAGAGAGACAGAGAGCGAGAGAGCGAGAGAGCGAGGGAGCGAGAGAGAGAGAGAGAAAATGAGAAAGCAAGCTGCCAGGTCTGGAACTTGAATTGCAGTTGGCCACGTGGGAGTCCAGTGCCTCAACTACCACATTACCTGCTGGCCCCACTAAAAGCAAATTTTAGAATGCCAGCAAACTTTACAAAATAGGGTTACTGCAAAAATGCACCTGTTCAAGGGCACAAGTAGGTCTGAAGTAAAGCTTGCATCCTGCTTTCTGTGCCATGGTCCTTCCTGTAGGTCTGGATGTCAGGGAGGTACCATCCACTTTGCACAAAGTCATGATATGGGCCAGCAGCAGCACTGGCTCAGTTATAGTAACGGAAGCCAAAGTTATTACATTATTTTTGTTTTGTTTTGTTCTCTGCTTTTAATTTTTTTTTGAGAAACATTTATTATAGAGTACATGCACTTGCCAGAGAGGGGGAGAGAGAGAGAGCAAGAGCGAGAGCGAGAGAGAGAGAGAGAGAGATGGAGGGAAAGTGAGAAAGCAACCCCATAGAGAATGGCTATGCTGCAATCCCTTCTCCTTCATTTTCCTCTTGGGATTTTATGTGTGTACACACACACACACACACACACACCCCCTTCAACTTGTTTTCCAAGCTGCTGGGCTAGGGACTTAAACCTTGTATTCAGTGGGCTAGGTGGGATGCAGCACCTAAACTACCACACCATTGTTTGGCCCATCTACTTTTTAAAATAACAGCTTTCTTGAGCTTTAATTCATATACCACATAATTCTTTCTTTCTTTTTTCCTTTGTATTTCTTTTCTTCCTTTCTTTCTCCCTTCCTTCCTTCCTTCCTTCCTTCCTTCCTTCCTTCCTTCCTTCCTTCCTTCTTTCTCTTTTTCTTTTCTTTTCTTTCTTTTTTTTTTTTTTTCTTTTTTTGGAGAGGTTTTTGCTATAGGGCGCATGCGCTCGCCAGGCAGACAGAGAGAGACAGAGAGATAGAAAGCAGGAAATCACCCCCCAGGGGGGATGGCCACGCCGCAATCCCTTCTCCTCCATTCTCCTCTCGGGATCTCGGGCACGCACGCACACGCGCCCGGCGTGAGTTTAAGCCGCCGGGTCCGGGACTCGAACCGCGGTCGACTACGTGGGAGTCCAGCGACATAGCCATTACGGTAACTGCTGGTCCCTCTTTTCTTTTTTTTTTTGTCATAGAGCATATAGAAGCTGGCCAGAGAAAGAGACAGTGAGAAATCACCCCCTCCCAGGGGGAAGGCCATGCCACAATCCTTTCTCCTCTATTATCCTCCTGGGATTTTGAGCACACATATACATGTGCCCTGTGTGATTTTCAAGCCACCAGGTCCAGGACTTGAACCTGGTCGGACATGTGGGAGTCCAGTGCCTTAACAACCAAACAACCTGCTGGCCCCCAATTTACCCATTTGAAGTGTCCAATTCAAAGGTTTTAGTACATGGTTTTTGATTTTTTTTAAGAGGTTTTCGCTATAGGGCGCATGCGCTCACCAGACAGAGAGAGACAGAGAGACAGAAAGTGAGAAATCATCCCCCAGGGGGGATGGCCACGCCGCAATCCCTTCTCCTCCATTCTTCTCTTGGGATCTTGGGCACGCATGCACACGCATCCGGCGTGAGTTTAAGCCACCGGGTCTGGGACGCAAACCACGGTCGACTACATGGGAGTCCAGAGACATAGCCATTACGCTAACTGCTGGTCCCCTGGTTTTTGATTTTTTAAGTCATAAGAGAAAATAAACTGTTAGTTGAGACTAATGTACTCTATAAAACTACTCTCCAAGAATGAAGGCAAGACCCAGTCATGGTAGCTCAAATAGCAGGGTGCCGTTGCACGAGGCTGGGGCTGCATGGGAGGCCTGGGTTTGGTCTTGGCCCCACCACGTGGTGGCATGTGCCTTACCTCAGAGCTGCTTGAGGCAGGAAGGATTGCCATATGGTAAGATTCTATCAAAAAATACCTGTTTCTGCTTCTCTCCTTCCTGCATGGTCTTTCTCTCTTGCTCATAAAACAAAACAAAACAAAGAAATAAAACCAACATCACCCGCACTCAGGCTCAAAACCCTATAAATATTCTACTTCTGCCTTCTTTCTTTGGAGACTCTGCTAAAATTCTGTCAAGGTAGTGTTGTCCTTTATCACAGTAAGTTCTAGTAAGTGTTGCTTTAGTAACAGATAAGATGATGTTTTGGGAAGTTCTAGGAACAAATTCTCCCTTTTTTGTGAAATGTTGTACAAAAGAAATATAAAGATTATACCAGCTTTAAAATGTTCCTAGGTATTTGCCTTTTCTAGTGTTCTTTTTTTTCTGGAAGTTCTATTTTCCAGAGCAAGTCACAAAGACAGTTCGATTGAAGGGAAAAGGAAATAGATGCCACTTCTTGATTCAAGGAGCTGTAAAGTCTGCTCGCAAAGAGGACGGGATAGAGACATGTGGCCATTTTTGCAATCTACCACGGGAATTGAGAAATCATCAGTCCCTGCCCTTTATTGGTGAGGATACTGAAGCCACTAGGTTAGAGATTAGATGATTTAAAAAAAAAAAAAAAAAGCTTGCCAGAGGGCATGTGCACTTGCTGGAGAGAGACAGAGAGACAAAGAGACACAGAAAGAGAGAGAGAGACAGAAAGCGAAAGTAGAAAAGCACCTCTCTGTGGCAATCCTGTCTCCTCTATTTTTCCTTTTGGGATTTTGAGCACACATGCAAATGTGTCAGGCATGTTTTTCAAGCTGCCAGGTCTAGACTCAAACAGTGACATTGGCCACATGGGAACTAGCCACCTTAACCACCCGGTCATCTGCTGGCCCAAAGTTAGTTGATTTGACAAAGGTTACACAGCAGTCAAATGGTAGCACTTCCCTTGTGTCCTCAGACGTTTCTCCTCAGCATTCTCCCCAGGCATTCCTGGTTACCAGTTTCTAGAAGTGTATTGACTTAGTAAGTACTAAGTAAATATTGGATCAGTGGATATCTACATTTTAAAGGGGTAAACCTAAACCAATCAATATTTAGAATTTCTTACTCTAATGTCCTACTCTTCAAGGTAAACATTCAGATGTATTTTTACAAAATAAATGTTCTGAAATTTGGGGGCTTGAATTCCTCAATTCCTCTTATAAAAGAAGATACAGGGGCAGGCAAGAGATGTGGTGGTTGAGGCCTCTAGATTCCCACATGGCCTACTGCTGTTCGAGTCCCGGATCTGGCAGCTTGCTTTCTCACTTACCCTCTCTCTCTCTCACTTTGTCCCTCTCTGGTCAAATTAAAATACATAAATAAATAAAGTTAAATAAAACAATTCTTTAAGAAAATAAAAGATGCAGACAGAAGCATCACACCTAATGTCTTCAACATATTGTGATAATTTGATCATTTTGAGAATATAGAGCCAGTGCCATAGCTGCCTTTCTCTGCATCCCTTCCATCCTTCTACCCTAGGGTGTCACCCACTATATTAGCTATGCTCATACCATATCCCAGCACCCAGCGATTGGTATTTCCTTTAAGTAACAGGGTACATGCCTGTGGATAAGATAAGGTCTCTTCTGAAGAACCAGCTTAAACCGGTTGGATTTAAGATGGCCACCATAATGACCTCTGGAAGATCACAATGCCACTGCATAGTAAGTGGCACACCTACCAGTGCCACTACAATTTACAATCTACAGGCAAACTTCTGGGAGAATCCTTAAAAGGAGAAAAAGGAGGGGATCAACAGATGGCATAATGGTTATGCTGCTGGATGCCCACGTAGTTGACTGCAATTGAAGTCTCAGATCTGGTGGCTTAAAACTCACACCAGGGACATGTGCACATGTGTCGCAAATTCTGAGAAGAAAATGGAGGAGGAAAAGGGACTGCATTATGATCATCCCCTTGGGGGGTGATCTCTCACTTTATGTCTCTCTGTCTCTCTAGAATGCACACACACCCTATGGCAAAAAACTCTCTCAAAAAATAAAAAGGAGGAAAAGGAGGCAGATGTTGAAATTCCAAAGTCCCCATCTTTCTAGAAAAAGGATATTCTTTCCTATACCTTCACCCCAGTATCCCATTTATTATATCTTAATATATAATAACATTAATATCTTAATATGGCATAACATCGCTGGACTCCCATGTAGTTGATCAGGGTTTGAGTCCTGGTCCTGGCAGCTTGAAACTCACACTGGATGTGTGTGCATGCATGCCCAAAATCCCGAGAAGAAAATGGAGGAGAAGGGTGTGTGGTGTGGCTATCCCCCTGGGGGGCTGATTTCTCATTTTCTATTTCTCTGTCACGTACATGTGCCCTATACAAAAATTTCTAAAATAAATAAATAAAGATGAGCAAAATGTTGATCTGTAAACTTACACCCAACTTTCCATTTTTTCACCATTGAATAAAATTTGTGCCTTTTTAAAAAATTTTTAAATTAAAAAAAAAAAAAAAACAATTTATGCCATAGGACGTGTGTGCTTGCCAAAGAGAGGGACAGAGAGAAGGGGAAAATGAGAAATCACCTCCCCGGGGGGATGGCCACATGATAATTCCTTTTCCTTCATTTTCCTCTAGGGATTTTGAGCACATGCACGACAGTGTGTTTCTCAAGCTGTCCTTACAGGAACTCGCTGAGTTGGTCACGTGGGATCCATCACCTTAACTACCACACTAACTGCTGGCGACCAGTGCCATGACAATTCACAATCTCCAGGCAAACTACTGGGAGGGAAGCTTGTGCCGTTTATACTCAGTTTTAGTTTCCAAAATTGGCTCTGTGACACCTAATGGCAAAATAGCCCATCTTTGGGAATAAACCAAATATTGGTAACAAAAGGAGCCATTTGGATTCCTGGAGAAAAAGCCTGAGAGCAAGGTGGGGTGGAGAGAAACTTCCCCCATCCTTTGGTTACAGCCTCGATGAGCTTCACACTCTGGAGCTTGCTTACACTTGGCCTCCAGAAACTTAAGATTTTGAGTTTGGACTTCCTGATTACTTTGCCCCTAATAAGCTACTAGCCTTCTGACTCATAAGAATACAAGTTCAGGAGCATATACACCATCACATTTGAAGGTGAAACTTCTGACAGACCAAGGAGGCAACTGTCAGAAAATTGAGTCACTAGCTTGTTTATTGCTTAAGATTCTCTCAAGACAGTCTACACCATACCATTCTTTACCAACCTCCATGCCAACAAGGAATCTGCTTTCAGCATAATACAAGAAAGAACTTTCTAACAATAGAGGGGAAAGAGAGAAATATAGAATGATTGTTAAAGTTTCAGACAAGGGCTGGCAGGTGGTGTGGTGCTTAAGAGCACTGGACTCCCACATGGCCGACTGAGGTTCGAGTCCCAGGCCTGGTGGTGGCTTGCTTTCTCACTTTCCCTCTCTCACTCTGTCCCTCTCTAGTCAAATTAAAAAACAATAAATAAATAAATAAATAAAGTTAAATAAAATAATTCTTAAAAATAAAAAGCTTCATACAATACAAACTGCCCAAAGTAGAGGAATTTCTCTTACCGTCCTGGGAATTTGATGGTTGGTGTCAATTCTATACAATAGTTCTTTAGGACTATCTATATTTTTCTCTTTTATCCTATTATGTCCTTAATAGGTAAGGAAATCAAGTAGTTCACTTAAGTAATTGACTCTTAGAGCTTTCTTAAATTCCAATAACAGAATCGGAAGCCATGATTCTTGAATTTATCAGCTAATTGGAATCAGGTTCCAAGTGTCTGCATGTTTTTTCTTAATGTTTAATATTGACTCAAGGTTAGAGGCATGGAGTAAGAGAAGCTATTTATTCTGCATGCACATGTTGTTATGTAAGGAATGTCCACCTGTATAATTAAATAGCTTTTGTGATTAGACTATAGTAGCTGTCATTTTTCAAGAGTAAATATTTGAATTTGCTTGTTTTGTCTTCTATTAGCTTTACCAGAGGAACACTGTAGAATCTTAGTAATATAATTTTTTTTTTATTTTTATTTTTTTTTATTATCTATTTTTTTATTACATTGAATTACAGTGTATTACATTGCTTTTTCAAAAGGGAATGCCATGCATGTCAGTCAGTACAGAGACATTAATCTCCCCGCTTCAACATTCAATATCTTTCCTATGTTTCCCCCAATCATTATTATTATTATTCTAATTATTTTTTATGATAAACATGATTTTTTTTCCAATTATCAGATCATAAAGTTCCCAACAATAGGAAACGTAGACTGCACTCAGGGCTGGACCAAGGGTGGGTCTCGTGCAGCCCCGCAAATGTAGGTGAATCTCCATGGAACACAGTTTCAGGAACGCGGCTCAGGAAAGCAGAGACGGCCATCAGCGGTTGGGGCACGCGGGGCAGAACCCGGCCACGGCACGCGGGGGCAGACCCCGGCCACGGCAAGTGGGACAGGGCCCCGGCCACGGCACGCAGGGCAGAGTCCCGGCCACGGCACGCGGGGCAGAACCCGGCCACGGCACGCGGGGCCAGACCCCGGCCATGGCATGCGGGGGCAGACCCCGGCCACGGCACGCGGGACAGGGCCCCGGCCACGGCACGCGGGGCAGGCCCCGGCCACGGCACGCGGGGGGCAGGCCCTGGCCACGGCACGTGGGACAGGGCCCCGGCCACGGCACGTGGGGCAGGCCCTGGCCACGGCACGCGGGGCAGAGTCCCGGCCACGGCATGGCCACGGCACGCGGGACAGGGCCCCGGCCACGGCACGCGGGGCAGAGTCCCGGCCACGGCACGCGGGGGCAGAACTGGGCCACGGCACGCGGGGGAAGACCCCGGCCACGGCACGCGGGACAGGGCCCCGGCCACGGCACGCGGGGCAGGGTCCCGGCCACGGCACGCGGGGGCAGAACCCGGCCACGGCACGCGGGGCAGAACCCCGGCCACGGCACGCGGGGGCAGAACCCCGGCCACGGCACGTGGGGCAGAGTCCCGGCCATGGCACGCGGGGCAGAACCCGTCCAGGACACGCGGGGCAGAGTTCCGGCCACGGCACGCGGGGCAGACCCCGGCCAGGGCACGCGGGGCAGGCCCCGGCCACGGCACGCGGGGCAGAGACCCGGCCACGGCACGCGGGGGCAGACCCCGGCCACGGCACACGGGGGCAGAGACCCGGCCACGGCACGCGGGGCAGAACCCCGGCCACGGCACGCGGGGGCAGACCCCGGCCACGGCACGCGGGGCAGGCCCCGGCCACGGCACGCGGGGGCAGAGTCGCGGCCACGGCACGCGGGGGCAGACCCCGGCCACGGCACGCGGGACAGGGCCCCGGCCACGGCACGCGGGGCAGGCCCTGGCCACGGCACGCAGGTAAGAGTCCCGGCCACGGCACGTGGGGCAGAACCAGGCCACGGCACGTGGGCGCAGACCCAGGCCACGGCACGCGGGGCAGAGTCCCGGCCACGGCACGAGGGGCAGACCCCGGCCACGGCACGCGGGGGCAGAGCCCGGCCACGGCACGCGGGGGCAGACCCCGGCCACGGCACGCGGGACAGGGCCCCGTCCACGGCACGCGGGGGCAGAAATCGGTCACGGCACGCGGGGGCAGACCCCGGCCACGGCCCGCAGGACAGGGCCCCGGCCACGGCACGCGGGGCAGGCCCCGGCCACGGCACGCAGGTAAGAGTCCCGGCCACGGCACGCAGGTAAGAGTCCCGGCTACGGCACGCGGGGCAGAACCCGGCCACGGCACGCGGGGGCAGAACCCGGCCACGGCACGCGGGCGCAGACCCCGGCCACGGCACGCGGGCGCAGACCCCGGCCACGGCACGCGGGGCAGACCCCGGCCACGGCACGCGGGGGCAGGGCCCCGGCCACGGCACGCGGAGCAGGCCCCGGCCACGGCACGCGGGGCAGAACCCGGCCACGGCACGCGGGGCAGAACCCGGACACGGCACGCGGGCGCAGACCCCGGCCAAGGCACGCGGGGCAGAGTCCCGGCCACGGCACGCGGGGCAGAACCCGGCCACGGCACGCGGGGCAGAACCCGGACACGGCACGCAGGCGCAGACCCCGGCCAAGGCACGCGGGGCAGAGTCCCGGCCACGGCACGCGGGGCAGACCCCGGCCACGGCACGCGGGGCAGACCCCGGCCACGGCACTCGGGCGCAGACCTCGGCCACGGCACGCGGGACAGGGCCCCGGCCACGGCACACGGGGCAGGCCCCGGCCACGGCACGCGGGGGCAGAGTCCCGGCCACGGCACGCGGGGCAGACCCCGGCCATGGCACGCGGGGGCAGACCCCGGCCACGGCACGCAGGACAGGGCCCCGGCCACGGCACGCGGGGCAGGCCCCGGCCACGGCACGCGGGTAAGAGTCCCGGCCACGGCACGCGGGGCAGAACCCGGCCACGGCACGCGGGGCAGAACCCGGCCACGGCACGCGGGGGCAGACTCCGGCCACGGCACGCGGGGGCAGACCCCGGCCACGGCACGCGGGACAGGGCCCCGGCCATGGCACGCGGGGCTGAGTCCTGGCCATGGCACGCGGGACAGACCCCGGCCAAGGCACGCGGGGCAGACCCCAGCCACGGCACGTGGGGCAGAGCCCGTCGGGCCGGACCTCCAGACAGGGCACGTGGAGCGGAGCCCCCGCATCCTGACCCCGCACCCCAGCACGTGGATTGGAGCCCCCGCGCCCGCCTCCCCACCCCCGCGTGCCGGCCCGCGGAGCGGAGCTCCCGCCTGCCGCCCCTGGACGTTTAATTGTATCTAGTACTTCTTGCATATTATTCTCAAAGTTTTGGGCCATTTTCTCAGTCTTTGTGGTGGACCTTTCTAGGCCAGCCATTTTCTCTTCTACATTAGAGATTCCATTTTCTGAATGATCTAGTCTGCTTTTAATACTTTCAAGGGAGATTTTGACTTCTTCTATTATATCCTTCATCTCTAACAGCTCCATCTGATTCTTTTGTAAAGTGTGAAACTCCTCTTTTAGATCTTGCATGAATTTCCTCACCTCCTAGAACTCTTCAACTCCTTTCTCCTTCCCCTTCAGCAGTTCCTTGTCTCTCTTCTCTTCGATCTCTGTTAGCTTTGCCATTATGAATGATCTGAATTGTTTATCAGACATTTCCATGAATTCCCTTGAACTGTGTGTGGATGAAGAGGAGCTATCCGTTTCAATTGGAGGAGGGGCATTTTCCTGCTTCTCCATATTTCTTGTGGTCCTGCAGCGATTTCTAGTCATCTGGTGGATGGTCGGTTTCTTCCCAAACTTTTGAAGTTTAATATGAAGGTTGGGAAGTGTGCAGAAAAGGAAGCAGAGAGAGGGAAACAATACCAACAACAACAAAAAAAAACCAGACAAGAAACAGAGAAAAAGAAGAGAAAAGCTTTGGAATTCATCTAAAAAAGAAAAATTAATATTAAAAAAATTTCAATAAAAATCAAAAATTAGAAAACCGCGCGGCGGGAAATGTCTACATCTCAGGAGCCATTGAGCAGGCTTTCTCTTGAAGAAGGGCTGTTCTGGGAGGAGCAGAGGGGATTATTAACAAAACAAAGGCCTAGGAGGGAGGGGCCAAAGGGCCCTGTGAGAAGCCTCATCTTAAAAAATTCTAAAAAGCAAAAATTTAAAAAAAGACAGACAGACAGACAGACAGAGAGAGAGAGAGAGTGAGAGGTAGAGAGAGACAAAGATTGATTCAGAGACAGGAGATATGAAAGGGGTTTTCCTACCACGTGGGTTTTGTATGCTGGAGGCCCAGTTAGGAGTGGGACATCTGCATTTCTCCCAGCATGTCTAGATTATCAGGAGCCATGGAGCAGACTGTCTCTTGAAGAAGGGCTGTTCACGTGGGTTTTGTATGCTGGAGGCCCAGTTAGGAGTGGGACATCTTCATTTCTCCCAGCATGTCTAGATATCCAGTAATATAATTTTTAAAAAAGAATTATTTCATTTAATGTTATTAACTATTATTATTATTATTTTAGTTTGACCAGAGAGAGAGAGAGAGAGAGAGAGAGAGAGAGAAAGTGAGAAATCAAGCCACCAGGTCTGGGACTTGAACAGTGGTTGGCCATGTGGGAGTCCATTGCCTTAACCACCACACCACCTTCCAGTCTGGGCAATAAAATTTCAAATGATTATGTATATTCATTTTCTCCCTGACAGTTCATAAATTTCCCCTTTTCTTTCTTCATCTGACAAAAAGTTAAAAAACCAGCATTTAACATAAAGCTTCATGACATATTAAAGGGGAGAAAAATGTGAGTGTGTAAGCAATAAAGCTGGGAAGGAAAAATGTGATACTGGGAAATACGTGTTTGATAGAAGAAAACAAGAATACTTGGACTTTGGCGATATTTCCATTACTCAACAGTTAGCTATGTTATGATTCAGAGGTAAATGGAAACATTTCATGAATAATCAGCAATTTGGGAAGTTATTTTTTTACTATTTGCCTAAAAGGTCTTTTCTTTCAAAGCATGATAACATTGGAGGAAAAAGACAGTATGTGCAGGCTGTCACTGAGATACAGTTGACATTTGCAATCTCCCTGCATGTAACCAGGCCTTGGGTTTGAAGTACCCCCAGCTTTTGTTGTTGTTGTTAATTTTCCACAGGGTATATGCACTTGTAGGAAGGAGATGAGGGAAAGCGAGGGAGAGGGAGGGAAAGTGAGAAAGCATCCCATGGGAAATGGTCATGCCCAAATCCTTTCTCCTCCATTTCTCCCTCCTGTAGGGATTTTGGGCGTGCACGCACATGCTCTGGGTATGTTTCTCAAGTTGCCCACCTGGGATGCAAACTGCATAGTCAGGCATTTGGGATCCAGCCTTGCACTGGCCCTTCTTTGTTTTTCAATAACTCTTTATTGCCTTGGCAGATAATTCCTACAATTCCATCAGTAGACTCCTTGGTCTTTCACTGTAATGAAGAATTGTGTAGGATGGAATGTCTTCTTTTTCTTCTTCTTCTTCTTCTTTTTTTTTTTTTTTTTTTTTTTTGAGAGAGACTTTTTTTGCTATAGGGCATATGCACTCACTGGAGAGAGAGAGATACAGAAAGCTATAAATCCCTCCTCCCCCCCGGGGGTGGGGGGTGGGGGAATGGCCACATCGCAATTCTTTCTACCACATTCTCCTCTTGAGATTTTGGGCATGCATGCACACATGCCCAGTGTGAGTTTTAAGCCACTGGGTCTGGGGCTTGAACCACTGTTGACTACGTGGAAGTCCAGTGACATAACCATTATGCCATCTGCTGTTTCCTAGGATGGAATTTCTTAACTCACTGGAGAAAGAGAGTAGAAATGATGAAGGAATTTTTCCTGAAAATCACATTTCCAGTTTGTACACTTTACTGCAGTCTTTCAATTATTTTTCAAATAGTTATTGAGTATGTACTGTGTGGTTGGTGCCAGGGTAAGGATTCTCCACCTTTGAAGAGATCATTGTTTATATATCAGAGATATAAAGACAGGTTTTCAGTTTAATTAAAAAAATGCAAGGTCATGGTTGGAGATTTGGACATTTACATTTGTGTATTTACTTTTTCAATTCTTAGAAAAGAGTATTATTTTATGACGGAGACAGTCAATACAGAGAGAAAGGGAGCGACAGAGAGACAGCAGCCCCACCTGGTCGCAGTGCTGTGACCCACCCCCAGGTTCAGTCAGCACTAGCTCATCAGCATGCATGTGCCAGGACATACGCAGCTCTCTGGATCTGAACTGGGAACTTCCATGTGGGGCAGCCTCACAGAGCACTGGGATTTAATGCTGTGATACTATCTGGCCCCTGTATATTTAATTTAAAAATAATTCATATCTATACTTTTAATTTGAGGCTTTTCTAATTTAAAGAATTGTGATTTTATTTCAGAGTTACTTGGAATGTTGAATCTCAAGTATCTGCAGTGTAAAATGTTTATTTTACTTGAGAGGCAGCAAATACATTGTATAGTCACTTCATTACTGGAGATCTGACAACCCTAAAGGATAGAGGCACAGGGAGTGGTGGTGGCTCTAAGGCGATGCATGAAACAACCCAACACTGCCTAGGAACTATGTCATCAGAGGCCTTTCAGGAGGAAGACTCAGTGCTGCCTCTTAAACCATGATGGACCATTTTCTAGCTGCAAAGGATAGGCCTAAGGGTGGAAAGGAAGGGGATGCCAGGCTGAAGTGACCTCATAAAGGAAGAAAGAGCATAGAGTTAAGAGAACCATAAACAGTTTGGGGGTCATTAAAATAAAAAGTTCTTTAAGGAACAGTGGAGAATAGGCCAAAGAGTTAGGCCAGGACTGGACCCTGGATGTCATCCTGTTAGTATTGACAGAGAAGTGATAGATGACTGTTACTGTTGACAGAGAAGTGGTAGATGACCTGAAGAGGTCAATGCTACTGTAAGATTTGTGATTTAGAAAAAAAAAAAAAAAAAAAAAAAAAAGGGATAGAGTTTGCAGGTGACATAGTGGTTAAGGTGCTAGCCTCCCACCTCATTGACTGCAGTTTGAATCCCATACCTTGTGGGTTGAAATTCATGCTAGCAAGTGCGTGTGTGTGCCCAAAATCTTGAGAGGAGAATGGATTGTAGTATGGCCATTTCACCAAGGGGATGGTTTCTTGCTTTCTGTCTCTGTCTCTTAGCGAGTGCATGTGCCCCATAGAAAAATCTCTCAAGAAAAAAAAAAAATGTAAAAATAGAACTCTGCGTCATCGTGGGAGAAAATTAGAAGGGAACAGTAGTTTAGGCAGGGAGTACTGGAAGCTGCCGGCAATCATTCATGCAGAGAGGATAGTGGCCTTAGATACATTGTATAACTGTAAACAATTACTGTTTAGTTGCATTAAGAGTTAAACTTTTGAATCTCAGTTGCATTAAGAGTTAAACTTTTGAATCTCGGTTGTTGATTCGCCAGGAATCATTCCCTTTTTCTTTTTTTATAATTATTTATTTAATTTTATTTATCATTATTATTATTTTGTAGAGGTTTTTGCCTTAGGGTGGGTGTGCTCAACAGAGAGAGAGAGAGATAGAGACAATGGGAGGAAATATGAGAAATTACCCCGAGGGGGGATGGCCACACTGCAATCCCTTCTTTATTTTCCTCCCGGGATCTTGGGCACACATGCACACATACCTGTCGTGAATTTCAAGTCTCTGGGCCTGGGACTCAAACCGTGATTGGTGATGTGGGAGTCCAGCGACATAAATGATACAGCATCTGCTGGCTCATTATTATTATTTTTAAAAATTTGCTACAGAGGATCCAGAAGGTGGTTGAGGGTGCTGGACTCCCACAGATTAAGTCCCAGACCAGGTGACTTGCTTTCTTGCTTTCTTTCTCTCTCTCCCTGTCTGTCTCTCCGGTCAAATGAAATAATAATAATGATCATAATAATAATAAATAAGGTGAAATAAAGTGATGTTAAAAAATTTGCTACAAGGCACATGCACTCAGAGAGATACAGCTAGAGAGAGGGGGATTGAAAAAACAAGCTGCCAGGTCTAGGCCTCTAACCAGGTCAGCAATGTGGGATTCCAGTGCCTTAACCACAATGCCACCTGCTGGCCCCTCCATCTTCCTTATTTGTTTTGGCTCTTTCTGGTATTGAGTGACCATTTACTTCAGGAGACTCAAGAAGTATATAGGGACCAGCAGTTGGCATAATGGCTATGTCACTGGACTCCCATGTAGTCGACCGTGGTTTGAGTCCCAGACATGGTGGCTTAAACTCATGCTGGGCAGGTGTGTGTGTGCATACCCAAGACCTTGAGAGGAGAATGGAGGAGAAGGGATTGTGGCATAGCCATCCCCCCTGGGGAGTGATTTCTCGCTTTCTGTCTCTCTCTGACTTTCTGGCGAGCACACCTGCTCTGTAGCAAAAACCTCTTATCTCAGAAAAGAAAAGAAAAAGAGCTAGCATATAAACTGGACAAGCCAAATTTTCAGTGAGAAACCTTTAGTTCCTAAGTTTATTACATACTGGATATTCTGTTCTTGGCACTGTGCTAAGGGCTTTAACTTTTTTCCAAATAGGTTTAAGAATATGTCTTTTTTGCTGTTGGGCATTAGCACTCACTAGAGAGAGAGAAACAGAGAAGGAAAGTGAGAAATCACCCCCCAGCAGGGTTGGCCACGCTGCAATCCCTTCTCCTCCATTCTCCTCCGGGAATTATGGGCATGCATGCATGCACAACTGGAGTGAGTTTCAAGCAGCTGGGTTCCAGAGCTGGTTTCCCACATGGTCAACCGCCAGTTGAGTCATGGACCCAGCATCTTGAAACTTACGGTGGGCGTGTGTGTGTGTGTGTGTGTGTGTGTGTGTGTGTGTGCCAAATACCAGGAGGAAAATGGAGGAGAAAAGATTGCAGAGTGGTCTACCCCCTCAGGGGGTGATTTCTCACTTTCTCTCTTTCTGTCTCACTCTCTCTCTGTTTTTCTCCTGAGAGTGCACAAGCTGTATGGAAAAAATCTAAAAAAAAAAGTCGCATTAATATTTTTTTCTAACTACATTTCATCACTGTGAGCTGGTGGACAAGCCAACTGGGTCATTGTTAGGCCCTTCCATTCCACCACACTCAAGATTGTATGAAGGGTCTAGGGGTCTTAGTTCAGTATATTTGAGGACTGTCCTTTAAGTCTTTATTCAATGCTGGTTATCTGTTCATTTTCCCATTTCATTCATTCCTTGTAGTTGAGCTACTTCCCTAATTTAATGCTCAGCTTGGGCAGGGGTATCTTGGCCATTATTGGTATTACTGATGCTTGGGGTGAAGTCTCTAATAGTGCTACGCATCCATTTTCCTCTAATGTATCTCCTTCACCTGTCAGGTTCTTGATATTTAAAGAACCTGCAACTCTCCTTTTCTGTTGTTCCCTTACTGTAACTGACCTAAAAGCCCCTAACTTCCCTCCACTGTGTAAAAACGGAATTACCTCAACGGGCACAGTGTTCCTGGTGCAAAGGGGCTTTTTGCCCTGCTCTGAACTGGTGCAGAGCGCTCACAGGGTAGCATTCAATATCGTCTGTATTCTTTCACAGCTCTGAGAACTAACGAAATTATTTTGGTTTCTTTAAGTATTATTTTCCCACAAATGCATTATCCTACGTGATTCCTACAATCACTTTATGCAAGGGTAATTTCCACTTTATATCCTGACTCTTGGACGAATTTAGAAACTTGTTTCAAGCCGTAGGGCTGTTGAGTAACCCTACAGGAGCTATAAACTATGTGCGTTGGCCTTGGGAGCAATGAGGGCGTGGTAGTTATCACAGTTGTTATAAAAATGCCAAGGTCACGAGGAAGCGGCAGTGACCAGACCTTGTACACAAAGAAGGAAAGGTTCCGTGTGCACACCGAGGATTGGGGGCTGGGCTTTTTTAAAAAAAAAACTTCCCTGAAAACCCTATTTACATTTGTGTTGGTGGTGACTGTCTACGGCCCCAAAGCCAGGAACATGTGTACTGGTACCCCACTCCATCTGTTTCGATCACACAAAGCGTTGTACCCTGCGCTAGGCTCTGAGGCCCGCGCCCACCGAAACCCCAGCAGAGACATGCTCCAATTTGCTGCGTCCTTAGACTACATTGGCCCATGCGCAGTACTGCGCCGGAGACCCCCCGCCCCAAGCCTCCGCGCCCCGCTCCAGCGCGCACGCGCCAGGCCGCCCCTGTCGGCCTGCCCCTCCCTCCGCCGCGTTCCCGCCACTCCCCGCCCCTTTCCCGCCCGGATGTCACCCGATTTCGCCGGATGTTGTTGTGAGTCCGAGAGACACGTGAGGTTCTGCTACGTCATCACCAGGCACGCGCAGGGAACATGGCGGCCGCGGCGGGCGCTGTGAGCGGGAAGGTAAGTAACGGCCCGAGGGAGTACCCCAGCTTTCCACTGGGACAGGGGGTGCTTCTGCGGCCGGTGCAGGGCGGCGGGGGAGGGCCAGGGGGCCTTTCTGCACCAGGGACAGTTCCCGGCGGGTGTAGGAGATGAGGACTTGGCGGGTCAGCTGTTCCCTCCGGAACGCGGGTTCAACCTGCGGGTTAGAGACCCGGCCTCTGTCCCGAGGCCAGCTAGGCCTCCGAGCGCTTCGGCCCCGTCCTGCCCCGGAGCGGGCAGGCCTCGATGCGTGATACCGTTGACGAGGGAGAGGTGTTTCCCTGGCTCCTTCCCTTTCTGGGGCTCGTTCTCTATGTCTACTCTGCTGCTTCTCCGAACTTGTTACATCTAGAGGCGTTACCCTTTGCCCCTGTCGTCCTTTGCGTCCTCTGGCGAAGTCCTGTGTCCCCTTTGGTAGGAGCCGAATGGGTGATACGCCGCTGGATGCTCGCTTAGGAGGAAAGGGTTTATTGGGTCCGTTTTACCAGACTGCCGAGTTGATTGGTGACGGTGAGCAGCGGGGCTGCTTTAGTTTCCACGGCAGGAGTGGGAGGTTAACATCACCCTGTGCTCGTCCAGCAAGGCGTTTGTTAAAGTATATTTTCTTGACGTCTCTGATGTTTCCGTGCCGTTATCTATCATGTTGTCCTAGGAAGGTGGTCTTTGACATTTCCCTGCGTTCTGTAGGGACTAGGATTAGGTACGGAGGAGATCGCTTTGTATAGTGCTTATTCACGTTCCGTGGGCATAGCTGATAGGTTGGGCCTTTGATAGCCTTCAAAAGAAGGCTATCAGCTCTGTGACAGGCCACTGTGCGGGGGTATTTCGTAAGCAGCTGGGACTGACTGGTAATGACTCATCGAACACTGACGGCTATTTACTCGTTGCGGAGAGCTTCCTCTGTTCTTTGGGTTTCGCTCAAGTTATTCCTACTTCCTCACCTCATTTTGAATTATGTGACAGGACTTGTGGTTTGGTATATAAAATACTACACTAGGCAGTAGAATAACAAATATGGGCTTGGTTTTGCTGTTAATGTGAAGTGTGACCTTGGGCTGGGCAGTTGTGGCTTCTCTTTCATATTCTATCTGCAAAACGGAGATGATGTCAATCATTTCTTATATTGGAGTTTTTAGGATAACACGAAATAAAAAAGTATAAAGAATACTGTATACTGGTATGTGCTGGCTTTAGAATTTTATTTTTATTTATTTATTTATTTATTGAAATTTTCTTAACGTTTATTCATTTATTCTGAGAGAAAGAGGGAGCAGGGGCATTCCTAAGGGGCATCAGAATTCTTGCTGTAATCATTCCCATTTCAGCTGGCCCGTGTCAGCAGCATATGCAAGTAGGCCCAACCTGTGGCCCAGCATGTTGCTGCTGTACCATAGCCTGGCCCAGTACTGGCTTTTTAATCTTTACTTTTTTAGGTTTTTGCGGTAGGGCATGTGTGATCCCTGGAGAGAGAGGGAGAGAGAAGGAGGGAGACAGGGAAAAAAAATCACCCCCCAGGGGGGATGGCACGTGGCAGTTCCTTCTCTGGTCTCCTCTCAAGGATTTTGGGCCTATATGCACATGAGTCCAGCATCACACTGTCAGGTGGGACTCAGACTTTAGTGAACCATTGGGGATCCAGCGCTTTAACCACCATGCCACCAGCTGGCCCACACTACTGTTTTTTTTTTTTTTTTTTTTTCCTGTTTCCTTCTTCCAGTAAAGAATGATTTCCTTTATTTTATTTATCATTATTTTATTTTTAAAATTTGACCAGAGTGAGACAGAGAGAGAGAGAGAGAGAGAGAGAGAGAGAGAGAGAGAGAGAAGGCCAGAAAGCCAGCAAGCAAGCCACTAGCTCTGGAACTTGAACCATAGTCAGCCATGTGGGAGTCCAGGGCCTTTAACCACCACACCACCTGTCAGCCCCAGCACTGTTTTTTATTAATTTATTTGTTTACATTTAATCACATCTATACAGTGTACAACATTTCTTTTTCCAGAACAAATACTATGCATGCCAGTCAAACCAAAGATAGTAGTCTATAACTTATCAGCAAATAGCTTCTTATTTTTTGTCAATTAAATATACTTTTACTTTTTTCCTTCCCCCTCTCCCCCTTCCATACTAAACTTTTTTCTATATTTTATTGATTCACCAAATATGTTAAACTAAAAATACGAACAAAGCTAGAATCTAGTCACGTGTCCTGTAATTTACTTCTGCGATGTTTTTTTTCTGAAACTTTTTTTTTTTGGAGAGGTTTTTCGCTATAGGGCATGTGCGCTCTATTTCTATTTCTATTTCACCAAATCAGTATCATGTACTTTATCTTCTGTTGTCATTCGATTTTCCCGATTAAATTCTGGGATATAATATTCAACTACAGACTTGTCCCTATGATTAAGTTGGCCATTTCTTAGCTTTTGAACTCATATTTCTGTGTGACTGTATTTAATTTTCCTGATATAGCACTCCCTTGAGAACTTCTTGGAGATCTGGTCTGGCATTGGTAAATTCTTTCAGGTTTTGTTTATCTGAGAATGCTTTTGTCTTTTCTTCCTATATGAAGGATAATCTCTCTGGGTACAGTATTCATGGTTGAAATTGCTTTTCCCTTAACACTTTGATTGTATTTTCCCATTCTTTCCTTGCTCGCATTGTTTCCCATGAGAGGTCTGTTATCCTGATGGGATATCCTTTGTAGGTAACTTGATGTTTTTCTCTTGCCAATCTTAGTATCTTGTCTTTGTGGTTTTGTTCAATCTGGCTATTATGTGTCTTGGAGAATATCTTCTTGGGTTGATTCTGTTTGGGGTCCTTTGTATTTCTTGGGACTGGATCTTTGAGTGCCTCTCTAGGTTTGGAAAGTTTTCTTGCGGGATTTCATGGAATAGATTACCAATGCCCTTATGAGTCTCTTCACCTTCTGGGATATCAATTATTCAGATGTTTGGACGTTTGATGGTATCTAGTATTTCTCATATATTATTCTCATTCTTTGGGACCATTTTCTCAGTCTTCGTGGTGGATTTTTCTAGGCCAGCAATTTTCTCTTTACAACTGAGATTCTGTTTTCTGTATAATCTAGTCTGCTTTTAATACTTTTTTTTTTTTTTTTTTTGGAGAGGTTTTCACTATAGGGTGGGTGCGCTCGCCAGAGAGACATAGAGACAGAAAGCAAGAAATCACCCCCCAGGGGGGATGGTCACGCCGCAATCCCTTCTCCTCCATTCTCCTCTCGGGATCTTGGGCACGCACGCACACGCGCCCGGCGTGAGTTTTAAGCCACCGGGTCCGGGACGCGAACCTCAGTCGACTACGTGGGAGTCCAGCGACATAGCCATTACGCTAACTGCTGGTTCCCTGCTTTTAATACTTTAAAGATAGACAGAAGGTGAGAATCACCCTTCATGGAGGATGGCCATGCTGCAATCCTTTCTTCATTCGCCTCTTTGGATTTTGGGCACCGGTACCCACCCCGTCTAAGTTTTAAGTGTCAGGTCAGGGACTCAGACTGCAGTCAACTATGTGGGAGTCTAGCAACATAATCATTACGCCATCTGCTGGTCCCTCAAAAATCTGGTTTCTAGGGAAACCAGGTAGTTTAGTTTTTTGTATTGTGTAATATAGTGGATGTAATCATTCAGCATATTGTGTACTTTTGGTAAAAGAAAAAACAATAGACCCTATAATGTTTCTAGTATGTTGATGATTTCAGGCCAGTGGGTAGTTCAGGAGTTCAGTAATATAAATTTAGCCACATCTGTCAAGGGTACATGTACATCATCATGTATAGATGGATTCAGCCCTCCATATGTATTGTTTTTCTTAGCTGAGTTTTTTAAAAAAGAATTATTTTATTTACTTTATTTATTTTAATTTGACCAGAGAGTGACAGAGTGAGGGAGAGAGAGGGGAAGTGAGAAAGCAAGGCACCAGGTTCAGTATTGGAACCGCAGTTGGCCATATGGGAGTCCAGTGTCCTTAATCACCACACCACCTGCCGGCCCCTTAGGTGAGGTTTTGAAAGTGGGTTTGAGTGTGATTAGTAACCCTGATTACTTCTTTTTTTTTTTTAATATTTATTCATTTAACTTATTATTAGTTTAAAATTTGCTATAGGGCATATGCACTCACCAGAGAGAGAAGGAGAAAGAAAATGAGAAAGCAAGCTGCCAGGTCTGGAAGTCGAACCATGCTCAACTATGTGGGTGTCTGGTGCCTTAACCACCATTTCACCTGCCAGCCCCCCCTACTCACTCTTATTAGTTCTCAGAGTTTAGCTATTCTATGTTGCTATATAGTTGTGCTATATAAGTATAGAACCATATTTTATTTATTTTTTTAATGTCAGAGGGCCTGTGTATAGGAGAGAACAGAGAGATGAGAGAGAGAAAGTATCCTCTAGTAGGGTCCAGTCTCTGTGCAGTCTTTTGTTCTCCATTTCTCTATCCCATCAGGCTCCTAGAACTTGGCACTCAAACCTTTGGCATGTGGAATACAGTTTCCTCTGCGTATTGTTTAACTGCTGTGCTAATGGGGCCAATTCCATAGAGCCATATGTTCCTTTTTTATTTTTTAAAGAATTATTTATTTAATTTTATTTATTATTATTTTTAATTTGCTATAGGACACGTGCATTCACCAGAAAGAGACAGACAGTGAAAGAGAGAGAAAAGGAAAGTGAGAAAGCAAGCCACCAGGTCTGAAACTTGTACTGTGGTCAGCCATGTGAGAATCCAACACCACAACCTCTAAGCTACTGCTGGCCCCAGAACTCTATGTGTTAACACTTATCAAAAAGTGGAAAAGTCAGTATTGAGGGGAGAAATATGGATACTCACTATAGAGGCCGTCTTCTGCTCTAACAGGTGAATCAAATGAATGGCGTTAGTCTGTTATTGTGTTGTTAGTAGAAATAACAGCCTTGGTGTTTTTATAAAGTAGAAGGAAGTTTATTTTCAAACTCATGATTCTGTTGACTTTAAAGTTCCAGTCCTTAGCCTACAGCATGGCCATTAGAAGCACAAAGTATGACAGGAACATGCAGAGAGAGAGAGAGAGAGAGCTTGACTGATTTTTCTTTTGTAACAAACTGCTGAGAGAGAGAACTCATTGGGTCTTGTGAGGCATCCTTAATCTACTCATTAGACTGTTGTCTCCATGATGCAGTCACTATGAACCAGTCAGTGCCCACTAGGCCTTACCCTGGGGTACTATGAAGGAGTTATGTTTTCACTTAATAATACCTTTACATCACAGTCAAGTCCCAGCATGAATTTCTGGGCAACATATTCAAACCGTCACAAATGGAACAAGTTGAATTTACCTATTACAGACGGGGAAAAAGGAGATCCTTTTATTTAGTTATTCAATAAGTATTTATTAAGCACTTAATTTGTTCCAGGCTACGTTAGGCACTGGAGATAGATTACATGGCCCCTGTTTTTTGGAGCTTAAGACACTTCAGTTCTTTGGAAGGAAAACAGTAACGAAGATCACCTTCTTGTTTAAATAAGAAATTCAGAATGCGTTTCAAGTTTTTGAAGTAGGTGCTATTATTAACGGATATTTACAGCATAATCTGTAGATTGACTAATCATCACAAGGTCAGATTCTGAAATCTTTCACTTGTACCTAGTAGGATTCAGGAACATGTAGATATTTAGTGAAGAGGCAAGAGCAAAAAGGTAGAGAGGAGTAGAGAAAGGAAGATTAGAGTGGGAAACATGGGCCCACTAATAGCTCTCTGTTTCAGAGTTATGTAGTACACTTTAATTCTACATTTTTCTACACTTGTATTAGAATTTTGCTATATGAAAATAATTTGAAGCAATTGAAAAATCATCTTTTAATACTTCTTAATCAGAATTTTTTTTTTTTTTTTTACTTTTTTTTTTTTTTTAGAGGTTTTTGCTATAGGGTGCGTGCACTCGCCAGACAGAGAGAGACAGAGAGACAGAAAGCGAGAAATCACCCCCGAAGGGTGATGGCCACACCGAAATCCCTCTTCCTCCATTCTCCTCTTGGGATCTTGGGCACGCACACACACGTGCCCGGTGTGAATTTTAAGCCACTAGGTCTGGGACGTGAACCGTGGTTGACAATGTGGGAGTCCAATGAACGACGTAGCCATTACGCTCACTGCTGGTCCCCAGAATTTGTTTTTTTTTTTTTTTTTTTTGGAGAGGTTTTTTGCTATAGGGCGCGTGCGCTTGCCAGACAGACAGAGAGAGACAGAGAGACAGAAAGCGAGAAATCACCCCCCAGGGGGGATGGTCACACCGCAATCCCTTCTCCTCCATTCTCCTCTCGGGATCTTGGGCACGCACGCACACGCGCCCGGCGTGAGTTGTAAGCCACCGGGTCCGAGACGCGAACCGGGGTCGACTACGTGGGAGTCCAGCGACATAGCCATTACGCTAACTGCTGGTTCCCCCCAAGAATTTGTTTTGATGGCATTTTTATTGAGTCTATTTTTGTAGTTTAAAATTGGTCCCATCCACTTTCTTTTAGATATGCTTAATAGTTCTGTGAAATCCTTGTACATTGGGAAGATAAAGAATGTTCTTAGTATCTGATAGTTTTTCCTGACGAATTTTTCTTTCTTTAGACTAGATCTTATAACATCGTAGTTACCTACAGTATGCTATGAGTATGTCATCTTTCTTAATTTTTCTGACATTCTTCAGTTTAACAAACATTTGAGTAACTGTTATGTGCCGAGTTCTTTGGATACCATGGTGGTTAAACAGACTTCCCTTTTAAATCCTTTTTTTTCCCCTTTAGATTTTTGCTATAGGCTGCAGGTGCTCTCCAGAAAGAGACAGAGAGAAAGTGAGAAAGTAAGAGGTGGATAGCCACATCATAGTCTTTTTTCTTCCATTCTCCTCTCAGGAGTTTGGCATGCGCATGTGTGCATCCGGTGTGATCTTCAACCCATGGGGTCTGGGACTTGAACTGTGGTTGGCCACGTGGGAGTCTAGCACCTTAATTGCTGTGCCACTTGCTGGCCCCCAGCTGGTTCTCTCTTAAAAAATTCCTTAGTGTGGCCTTAAAAAAACTTTTTAGTAATCTGAACTAGTCTCTCTCTCTCTTTCTCTCCCTCTTTTTTTTTTTTTTTTTTTTTTAGAATTATTTAATTTGCTACAGAGCACATGCTTTCCAGAGAGAGACGGGGAAAGTGAGAAAGCAAGCCACCAGGTCTGGGACTCAAACCTGGCTATGTAGAAATCCAGCACTTTAACTACCATGTTACTTGCTGGCCCCTGAACTGGTGGTCTCTGTTTTTGTCTCTAAACTATTTAGACTCTACACTGTGATATTTGAGTTTAGTGAACTACTGCTGTTTTTGTAGAATATATACTTTTTGCCAAGAATGTATACCCTTTGCTTCCCTATACTCTCTTCTATTGATAGTTTAAATTGCCATTCTTCAGTCTCATCCATGGTGAAGAAGGCTGGAATCACTGGGAAGCAGGCAGAAATTCAGCTCCCAGTTGATTTGAACATGCTGGGTGTGCCTGCACATGCCTGTGATCTTGGCTGGCCAGGGGGAGGGTAATGGTACAGTGAGACCCTGTTGAACGGTACCCATCTCTTCCTCCCCATATGAAAGAAAGAAATGAAAAAAAAAATTGCGATTCTGGAAATAGTAGGTGGAGTAATGGTTATATTGCTGGACTCCCACATAGTTGATCACGATTCTAGTCCTGGGCCTGGCAACTTAAAACTCATGCTAGACATGTGTATGTGCATGCCCAAGATCCCAAGAGGAGAATGGAGGAGAACGGATTGTGGCATGGCCATTCCCCCTGGAGGCAATTTCTTGTTTTCGCTCTCTCTGTCTCTCCGGCAGTTGCACATACTCTATAGCAAAAATTTCTCTTAAAAAAATTACTATTCTTCAGGTTTCAACTTATATGCCATTCTAACTAAGTCTCCCTGAGCCTCCTGGGTCTGGTTACGGTATCATTTATGTGGCTGGCTGTGACAGCTTGTTGGTACTTACATGTTGTAACTGTTTGTTTTCTTGTCCTAATCCCAGTTAGACTGTAAGTGTTCTGAAGTGACTGAAACTTACTTACTTATACCTAGTAGTTTCCTCTGTGCTTGGCACATTGTAGATGTTTACTATATATTTATTGGAAACAAACAAACAAAACAAAACTAAAGATGTCATCTCACTTAGGATCCTGTGCCTACCTTTATCACATTCTAAAATGACCATTGATTCAGTGGTTTACATATCACTGTTAGGTTAGACAGACACTTTTTCTAGTGTGTGTGTTTTTTCCCACTGGTAGCATATATTACTAGCTCAATAAATGTGCATATGTGTAAAGAAATTTCTAAATCGGATTAGATGGAATGGGGGTTGGTTGGAAGAGTTTTGGCAGGCTATTGCTTGTATTTTCTTTTTTTTTTTTTTTTTTGAAGGATTTATCAATAGTAGAAGTTATTTGCAGAGATAAGGGATAAAAGTGTTTCAGGTGGAGGGAACAGAATATACACAGAAAAATGCACAAGGCTTTCAGTAGACATGTGAGTTCAGAATAGTAAACCAGGGTAGGAAGTTGTATGTGCTGGGGAATATCAGGAGGTGTAGCATCACTATAGAGGTAGAGGGTGGATTTGAGGATGTTAAGCTCAGGCATGGTGTGATCAGATGCACATTTTATAAAATCAGTTTTGGCAGTGATTACACGTTACATACTTTACACAGATTATTGGAAGATGATTGCATTGGAGGAAGAGACCAAAATGTTATTTTAGCAATCTAGGCTAGGCTAGAAATGGAATCAGTATCAGAGAAGAATGTTTGAGGTATTTAGGATATAGGGGTGAGATAGTGAAAGAGTATTGAGGATAATTTAGGTGGATGAATATCATTCATAGTGTTGGGAATATCAGAAGAAGAGCTAATTTAGACATAGTATACTATACTGAGTTCAAGATGTATGTGGTTATTCAAGTGCAAATATCAAGTAGACGTAAATACATTTGGGTATGTAGCTTGTAACAGTATATGTGCTTACACTTGGATTTACTGGGGATACTTTCTGTAACCAAAAGCTTAAATTATTTATATGTCAAATGGTTTTTAAAGAAACTGAATTTTTGAATCTGTTTTGGTTTTTAGCTTAGCTTACCAGATTTGCACAGTTGCTAAGGAGGTGGGTTATATATGGTAGGTGTTGGGTGTCCATGTTCAGAGAGAAATTTATGACCAGAATTTTACCTTTACAATCGTAAGTTTAAAACAGTTAGAATAAATGTTTTTTTTTTTTTTTTTTTTTTTTTTTGGAGAGGTTTTCGCTATAGGGCTCGTGCGCTCGCCAGACAGAGAGAGACAGAAAGATAGAAAGTGAGAAATCACCCCCCCCCCCCCCCCCAGGGGTTGGCCATGCCACAATCCCTTCTCCTCCATGCTCCTCTCGGGATCTTGGGCATGCACGCACACATGCCCGGCGTGAGTTTTAAGCCACCGGGTCCGGGACGCGAACCGCGGTCGACTACATGGGAGTCCCGCGACATAGCCATTACACTAACTGCTGGTTCCCAGAATAAATGTTTTCTTGATTCATTATAATTTTGTCTGGAGTTTTTGAAACTAAAGAACATAATCATAATTAAATAAAAATTCAGCCCTACATAAGCGTAGGAACAGTTTAAAAAACTTAACTACTATATTGTGCAAGTTTCCTTTTCAGCTTTTTGTGTAAGGAGGAAGCATGATCTTCAGTTGAATTGTGCAACAGTACATCTCTTTCAGTCTAGAAAGCTGAATATATATGTTTTCCCACCTCATTTTTGCCTTCTAATACTAACTATTGCTAAAATGTTTGCTGTGGTCCCCAAAGTTCTTTTAATAAGTTGTGTCTGACATAGTTCCTTTGCTAAAGGGAAAACAAAGTCCACAATTTCTGTTGCCATCATTGGGAATTTTATAAATGTGCTTACATTCTTGGGCATCTTAGCATATATTTAAGAATAAATGAGCTTGGAAGACAGGAAACAATTTTATCCCAAATGCCTAGAAAATTCCCCCCCCCCCCCCCCTCTATTAAAGGACCTTTACATATCCTTCCTCAGCACCACACTTCCCAAATTTGGGAGGGGGACACTTAGACTATTCTATCTTGTGTAAAGATTTTACTTTATAAAATAACATTGCCAGGTATATATAGGAAAGGAACTTCATGTGTATCTTTCTGTTGTTCTTCATGGATGTGTGGCACATAATTCCTTAATAAAAGTTGGTTGAATTGAGTTTATACTATCAGTTTAGCACCACCAAGTGGCAAATCTTTGAATGCTGTTGATAGTTTTGCTCCCAAATTAAGTAGCAGTGTGACTTTGAACATTTTTTTGAAGCAGTGTCATTTCTTTTCTTTGCTCTTAGTGAAAATATTTCTACTTGTGTATTTATTTTTATATGATGTTTTTACAGTTTAAAGCAGTAGACTTTATGTGTAAATTATTTTTATACAGTTTCATTGAGTTAACAGTTGACAAATAATACGCCACATGTGTTTACTGTGTGTGGTTTAATAACTTTTGACACGTGTACACCACAAACCTGTGAACACAATCAAGAAAATGACATTCCTACCACCTCTGAAAGTTTCCTTTTGATTCATTATAACCTTATTCCTCTCATCTGTTTATAGGCAACCACTGTTGTCATTTTTTTTTTTTTTTTTATTGAGAGGTTTTTGCTATAGGGCATGTGTGCTTGCCAGAAAGACAGAGAGACAGAAAGTGAGAAATCACCCCCCCAGGGGAGATGGCCATGCCGCAATCCCTTCTCCATTCTTGAATCTCTTGGGATCTTGGGCACGCACGCACATGTACCCGGCGTGATTTTAAGCCACCAGGTCTGGGACTCGAACCATGGTCGGCTACATTGGAGTCCAGTGACAGCTATTACGCTAACTGCTGGTTCCATGTTCTGCTTATTATTATAGGTTAGTTTGCATTTTCTGGAATTTTATATAAATTGAATTATATGGTATGTCCTATATTTTTGGTCTGGCTTCCTTCATTTGGGACTTTTATTTTTTTAACTAGAGGGCACATATGCTCGTCAGACACAGAGAGAGAGGGAGAGGAGAAAACATTCCCTAAGGGGAATGGTCACACTATAGTCTCTTCTTTTCCATCTCTCCCTCCTTTCAGGATTTTGGACATGAATACATATTATGTTTTATTTTGTTTATTGTAGCTGCCAGTCTGGGACTTGAACCATGAGGAATCTGGCTGCTTTAACCACCATGCTACAGACCAGCAACAGAATAATTACTTTAAGATTCATGTTGTGTGTATTTGTTTGTTCTTTTTTCTTGCCAAGTAATATTCTGTTGTATAGGTATGCATTTTGTCATCTGATTATCTGTTGATATACTTTTGGTTATTTTCACTTTGGCTGTTACAAATAAAGGTGCTGCTCTGAAGCTTAGTATACAAGTCTCTGGGTGAACACATGCTTTCATTTTCTTAAGCAAATGCCTGGAAATGGAATGGGTGCATCATATATGTTAGTTGTTTGTTTAGCATTTTAAAACACTGTGCCCTATAGCAAAAATCTCTCTATCAAAAAAAATGAGATTGGTATTTGGAAACAAAGTGCTGTTCAGTTAAAACTTACCACAGTTAATTTATATTTGAAATAAATTGTGTAGTGGTGCAACTAGTATATTTTTCTATCTTCTTTTATACATTGTAAGACTTAATAAGGTTTAGTGGCTGATAAAAAAAGTAAGAAATTTATATCATTCTATCTGCCATTTCTGGCAGAATTATCGATTTATATCCGTTAGCATCATACCCTCAAAAGTAGAAAGTCAAACACGACTGCTTTCTAAAGACAGTACACATGTGGTTTGCAATTGTGAATTTTTGGAAATGTGATTTGTCCCACAAGAAGTGCTAGAGCATTTACACAGAACACAGGATAAGTGCAACTTTGAATTTTTGCAGGATGTATGCTACTTTAACTTAGATATATTCTCAGCTAAATTCTTGGGACACTCAACTTTTTCTTAAATGAAAATGAGAGTAGGCAACACATGACCAACACATATAAGGGAAAGAGAATTGCTTAATGTGACTCAGGTAAAAGGTTTCATTCAATTCTATAGGATTCACTTCATTAAGTTTCAGAGTTTCTTCAGTGTTAATACTATCATGGACTTAGATGGCATTGTTAATGATATTAAGCTTTTTTTTTTTTATTAGCAAGTGAGTGTCCCTTTTTCTTTTATGAGAAGTATATAGTTCTTTTTTTTTTTTTATTTTTCAAAAGCACTGTTTTTGTTTATACAGAGTCCTAACCACTTTAGCATTAGGAGGAGTGGAAGAGGTTCCTTTTACAATCCAGGGGCCTCCATGTGTTGATTTGTTGTCACCACACACACAGGCAGGTGGCATCATGGATTTGGTAAACTAATAACAGTGTTTAGTCTCTCTGCTAGAGCAACAAGGTGAACATCAATCTCTGCTTCTGTAAGAATCCTGAATTTAGGATTTTCAACTGTAACTACTCCAGCTTCTATTTCTGAAGGTTTGAAATCAATTGACAGAACAGTAGACAGGCATGTAATTGCAGTTTCCACTGTCTGTTCAAATGTCCAATCAAATTTCTTCTTCACTTTTTTTTTTTTTTTTTCAAGGAAACTGGTTGACTCAGTTTGTTTAACTACTGCGGCAGTGGCTTTAAACCCACAGTAGTAACCTGCAGGATCACACTTGTACACCTGAGGACCTTGTTCTTCATCTGTACCAATTAATATCAAACAACAACCAAGAGGCCTCATTTCAGCATTCTGTGTGTAGACCTGAGAAATATCATCAATTCTTTCCCACAGCATGCCCACAGGAATCTCATAACCATACTTGTATTTCCAATTAGCTGCCTCATAGCGTGCCCTCTGTACCTGGGATCGGCTGTCAGCTGTCATTCCTGTCATCACACAGCCAATGTTTTCAGTTATCTTGAACAAGTGAGTCACGGTGCTGGAATCCAATAATTTGTCAGGAACTTTTTTCTGTGTGACAATTACTGCACAGTCTTTCCCTCTCACAGCTACTGATGTAAGGCCACCCTGGTTAATAGCCTTGAAAGCATATTCTACTTGGTAGAGCCGGCCCTCGGGTGAAAAAATGGTAATGTGGCAGTCAAAACCAGCGCTGGAACCACAGGACATGTTGGTGCATCCACTACTTCACGTACAATCTCTGAGTCTCGTAGCTCCCACACCTATAGTTCTTGATTATCCTAACCACTGACTAGGTCCTAGATGAAAGTATTCTGCAGTGTTGTTTCTGGATCTGTCTCTGATCTATTGGTCTCAAAACCTTGAGGTTTTTTTTTTTTTTTTTTTTTTTTTTTTTTTTTTTTTTTTGAGAGGTTTTCGCTATAGGGCGTGTACGCTCACCAGACAGACAGACAGAGAAAGACATAGAGACAGAAAGCGAGAAATCACCCCCCAGAGGGGATGGTCACGCCACAATCCCTTCTCCTCCATTCTCCTCTCGGGATCTTGGGCACACACGCACATGCGCCCGGCGTGAGTTTTAAGCCACCAGGTCCGGGACACGAACTGCGTCGACTACGTGGGAGTCCAGCGACATAGCCATTACGCTAACTGCTGGTTCCCAAAACCTTGAGGTTTTAAGGTAGTTTCTTTTTATAATCTTTTCATGCTTTCTGCCCAGATATAATCATCTGGTTTAAACATCTGTTTTATAAATTGATAAAGCTCTGAAGGTTTGTAGTGTATGCTGCTTGATTTTTTTCTTTTTCATTTTATTTCTAAAACTTTTTTAAAATTTATGATTACATGTTTACTTTGAAGTATTCAAATAATTTAGAGGCATTAACATAAACAGTTATAGTTCCTTTTTCAACCGTTCCCCATTCCATTCTGTCTCCAGAAGTAATCTATGTTAACAACTTAAAGGTTGATTTTCAGAATCCTTTTTGTATATTTTACAGAGATATGAAAGAGAAACTTCCCAGCTGCTGGGTTGTTGGAAAAAGTCATGACATGTTTTTCTGTGCAACCTAATATATCCACTTGGTGATTTTTCTATGTACTGTTTACCTATCCATTTAAACTATCTCATTCTTTTTTTAAAAAAAGTGTTTTATTTATTCCTTTCTTTCCTGGGGTGGGAGACCCCCCTCCCCAACAATGTCTTGCCATAGCTTGATCCTATTCCTAGCCTTCCAGCCAGCCAGGGTCATGGGCATACCATGTTCATATCCTCTGGGATATGAACCCTTGGCCTTCCCATATAACTAGTATCACACAGTGGTGTCCTGACACTTGCACCACTGCAGCTGGGCCTATCTTATCTTTTCTTAACTCCTGACTAATAGTCCCATAGTATGGATAGCCCAGGATATATTCGATCATTTCCCAGTTTGTAGACATTTAGAGTTACAACTTTCCTTCTCTCTGACATTCTTTTCTTAAGTTTATTTCTTCAGAGAGAGAGAGAGAGAGAGAGACAGAGACAGAGACAGAGACAGAAGAAGGATGGACGAGGGGAGCCAGCCTCAGTAGGCCACTCATGCCTTGATCTATCCTGTCTCAGCTGGCCTGGATCATGTTCTCAGGGAGCTCCTGGAATGTGAGCCCAGGACATTTTCAGTGTGGGTCCAGTTGTATTACTGCTGTGTTGTAACCCGGCCCCCCTTCTGATATTATAAATAATACTGCTGTGACACTTCTCATATATATATCTTTGTACATGTGTGAATATACATATGTGCTTTAACATTTTTCATCTCTAGAGGCTACCAGATGTGGTGGCTAAAGAGCTGGATTGCCACATGCCTGACCTTGGTTTGAGTTTTAGACCTGGCAGCTTGAAAATCACTCTGGGCACATATGTGTGCATGCCCAAAATCTGGAGAGGAGAATGGAAAAGGGATTGTGGTGTAGCTATCCCCCCGGGGGTGACTTATCACTTTCTCTCTGTCTCTTCGGCAAGTCCACACGTTGTATGGCAAAAACCTAAAAACAATTTTTTTTTTCATCTCTATGCAAATAGTGTAGAATTATTTGTCTCCCATCCCTTTGGAACTTGTTTTGTCTATTGTCTTTGCCTTCTGCTTACATGCTAGTCTGGTGCTTACCAACAGTGTCAGAGGTGGCCATCTTGGGTTTTTGAAATCAGAACTTTCCTGGTTGTCTTGTTTATTAGAGAGACTTTTTTTTTGAGAGATTTTTACTGTAGGGCATGTACACTAGCTGGAGAGACAGAGAGACAGAAAGTAAGAAATCACTTCCTGTGGGGATGGCCACACCACAGTCCCTTCTCCTCCAGCCCCCTCTTGGGATTTTGGGCATGCACACATATGTGTCTGGCATGAGTTTGAAGCTGCTGGGTCTGGGACTTGAACCGCGGTCAACTACATAGGAGTCCAGTGGTAAGGCCATTACACCATCTGCTGGTCCCACTAGAAAGATTCTTTCCCTACGTAATATAAATCTCTATATCACAATTGATTAACATAACAAACATATAAATAGGAGAGGTAGTAAAGGTAATGTGGAAGCTTTATAGTATAATGGCTAAGAGCACAGTTTTCTGGCATCAGACCACTGAGTTTCTGTCTCAGCATTACCACTTCCTAATTGCATTGTTTACCTTGGGCAAGTTAGTCAGTCTCTTTTAGGTTTCTTATTTATACAAATGGACTCTTCATCCCAGTGACATGTTAGAATATAGTTACAGAACCAATGGGTAGAGTCGTTTGTTTTAAGGATTAATTATAATGTGGAGTCCCTGGTGTATAAGTGTTCCATAATTGTTAGTTTAAAATGGGAGAATGTATGCCCATTTGCATTTATGATAAAGAATGTGATGGGCTCTACTGGTGCTTGTTTTTCATTGGTGGTCTCTGCTATTCTGAAGAGTAATGTGAATATATTAATAAAAGGTCTACGTAAGTAGGAAAATGTATTCTGTTCCAATCTTACATATGTCAAAAGTATTTAGGTCTAGAAGTGATTATTGTTTTCCTTTTACTTGTTTTTATAATGAAAAATTATATCTGGGCCAGCTGGTGGCATATTAGTTAAGGTGGCTGGATCCCACATAGCTGACTTAGTGGTTAAAGTCTTGGACCCAACAACTTGAAAAACATGTCAGGTGCGTGAGCGTTTGTGCCCAAGATCTGAGGGGGGAATGAAAAGGGGATTGCGGTATAACCATCTCCCCTTGGGGATGATTTCTCCTCCCGCCCCCAACTCGATCTTTCTCTGACAAATGCATTTATCCTATAGTATGGGAGTGGCCATTCTGAATAAACATGGTGACTTCAGACATATGCAGACATATGCTTATGGTTCTGTGAGCTTCATTTGTATAGCAATGAAAGCATTAACATGATTATGCTAGTTGCTGATACTGCAAAGTAGTATCTGTCTAAGGAAGCTATATGTATTATTCAGATATTGCCCTATAAGATCAGAAGAAACCAGATGATGCCAGTATTTTTTGCATCATCAGTTGATTAACATCTGAAAGCAGCTAGCTTTATATTCCATTTCCTCTCCCCCCATTTTCTGTCCTATAAAGTAATAAACCAGAGCCTGGTTTAAGGTTGTGGCTTTTTCCATCAGATAATTGGGTCCACCCATCCGATCTTTGCTTTTCTATACTTGTATGTCTTTGTGTGTTTATTTGTATGCTTATTTTTAATCCACAGCCCCCCCCCCCCACTTAAAAAAACATGCTCTGTTGAGCAGGTCCTGGCACTATAGCAAAAAAAAAAAAAAAAAAAAAAAAAAAATGTATCTGTGTATAGGATTTTTTAAAAAAGAATTATTTAATTTTATTATTATTATTTTTTAATTTGACCAGAGAGAGACAGAAGGAAAGAGAGAGAGAGAAAAGATGAGAAAGCAAGCCACAGATCCATTACTCAAACCGCAGTCTAGCACCTGAACCACTGTGGGAGTCCACCACCTTAACCACTGTGGGAGTCCAGCACCTTAATCACTGTGCCACCTGCCAGCCCCGTATATAGGGTTTTTAGACAGGATTGCACTGTGTCCTTACCCTCTTGCCTCAGTCTCCTAAGTTGCTGAGGCCACAGGTGTGTACCACTGTGTTTGGTTCATTCAGACAGGGTTTTGCTATGTTGCCAAGCTGGGTGTGAGCTCACAGTCCTCCTACCTTAGCTTCTTACTAACATGGACCACATCATGTGCCACTGGTTCTGGCTCTTTAGGATGGGCCAGGACTAGAACCTGGGCTTTTCATGTAGTTTTATCCTACCAAGCAGCAGTGTTCAATGCATTACTGTGACAGTCTAAGTTACTAATTTTTTAGAGGTTTTTGCCATAAGGTGTGTGTGTGTGTGCTTGCCAGAAAGAGACAGAGAGACAGTGAGAGGGAAAGTAAGAAATCACCCTCCAGTGGGAATGATCTTGTTGTAATCCCTTTTCCTCTATTCTCCCAGTATCTTGGGCATGTATGCATATATACCCTGTGTGATTTTCAGCCACTGGGTCTGAGACTCAAACCCTGGTTGGTCATGTAGGAGTCCAGTTATATAAGTGCTATTTCATCTGCTGGCCCAATACAATTTTAATTTCTAACATTGTGGCTATGGACTGTAAGGCTTAATTTTAATCAGAAATTAACAATTAATTCTGTCTTGTATTCCCATAGGACTTTTTTCATGATCTTATTTTAACTGTCTTCCTGTACTTACAGTCTTTTTTTTTTTTTTTTTTTTCCCCATGTGTTTACTTATGGAGGCATTCAGTAAATATTTGCCAAATAAAATTAATAGTTGCTGGAAGTCTTCCTCATCACCACTCTTTAAAATGCCTTTATTATGGGCCAGTCAGGGGTGTGTTGGTTAAATGACTGACTCCTGCATGACCAACTGTGGTTTGAGTCTTGGACCTGGTGGCTTAAAAAACATGCTGGGCACATGTGTATGAGTGCCTAAAATCTCAAGAGAAGAATGGAGAAAGAATTGTGGCATGGTCATCCTCCTTGGGGTAGGGGAGGAGTGGTATCTTACTTTCTCTTTCTCTCCTTCTGTCTCTTTCTGGTAAGGACATGTGCCCTGTAGCCAAAGTACAAACAAAAAGCAAATCTTCACATTATTCCCCAGATTTCTATGCCATTGTGTTACCAGAACACACCAAAATGATCTTATAGTAAAAAAGTGCTATTGTAGGAATAGCTAGAAAACATTGAGTCATTGTCTTTTATCTGTTGTTATACTTGAATATCTTCAAGACCATTTTCAGTTTGAACCCAATATTTTCCTTTATGTTTTTTAAAAATATCAATTCTAAGTAGAATTTATTGGGTTATTGGGAAAGTCATGATGCATTTTTGAGTAGAAAAACATTGAAAAATACTTAGTGACCTTGCCGATGATCTAGTATATATTGAGGCACATTGCAATTAATCCGACTTAATTGTTTATGAAGAAGATCAACACTGTGGTTATATCACTAATTTGAAAAACAAACTTTCATAAATAACTAGGCTGGGTTTGGTTCAGCCCTGTAGTGCAGGTTAAGTGCTGTGCATTGGTGGTGGACCCCATATGGTTGATTCAGATCCTGGCCCAGTGGCTTGACAAACTTGATGGGTACGCATACATGGTGTCAAAGTCCTTAGGGGATGGAGGAAGGGGGATTGTGTTGTGACCTCCCCCTAGTGGGAAGTACTTTTTCTCTCCCCTCTCCTGTCTCCGGTCAGTGCATATACCCTCTGGCATTAGAAAATATATTAATATTTTTTAAAACAAATGTTGAAATAGTATTGAACAAAAATGGTGTGATTAATCTTACTTTTGTTGTTCCAGATTATATATGAACAGGAAGGAGTGTATATTCATTCATCTTGTGGAAAGACCAATGACCAAGACAGCTTGATCTCAGGAATATTATGTGTTTTAGAAAAGGTAAGTTTCTAGTAAATGATTTTATTTAATAGTTTATGATAATGGCATCACTAGAGGATACTATGAACGACTGTATGCCAACAAACGAGAACATGGAGGAGATGGACAAATTTCTGGATGCATATAATCTACCAAGATTTATTTATTTATTTATTTATTCATTCATTTATTTTAATTTGACTAGAGAGGGACAGAGTGAGAGAGAGAGAGAGGGAGGGAAGGAGGAAGAGGAAGTGAGAAAGCAAGCCACCAGGTCCAGAACTCGAACCATGGTTGGCCATGTGTGAATCCAGTGGCTTTAACCACCATGCCACCTGCTGGCCCCTAATCTACCAGGAGTGAATCAGGAGGATATAGAAAGCCTGAGTAGACCCATAACAAGCCAGGAGATTGAATCAATAATAAATAACCTCTTGAAAAGAAAAGCTCAGGTCCTGATGGCTTCACTTCTGAATTTAAAGATGAGTTAACCACCATTCTACCCAAATTATTTCTAAAGGTCCAAAAGAAAGGAAACCTCCCATATTCATTTTATGTAGCCTCTGTCATCCTCATTCCCCAAAAAGATAAAGACATGACAATAAAGGAAAACTACAGACCAATATCTCTGATGAATATAGATGCAAAAATTCTCAGCAAGAAACTAGCAAATCGTATCCAGCAACATATAAAAAAGATTATTCATCATGACCAGGTAGGCTTTATTCCAGGGGTGCAAAGGTGGTTCAACATACGCAAGACCATAAAGATAATACACCATAATAACAGAAAGAAAGATAAAAACTATATGATCATTTAAATCAATGCAGAGAAAGCATCCGACAAAATACAGCATCCCTTCATCTTAGCAAGATTGGTATAGAAGGTCATTTCTCGGCACAATAAAAGACATTCATGAAAAACCTGTAACTAACATTATACCGAATGGGGAAAGGTAAAAACTTTTCCACTGAAAACTGGTACTAGACAAGGCTGCCCACTTTCTCCACTCCTTTTCGATAAAGTGCTGAAAGTCTTAGCTAATGCAGTCAGAAAAGAGAATAATATAGAAGGCATTCAAATAGGCAAAGAAGAGTTGAAAATATCTTTATTTGTAGATGACATGATGGTATACTTAGAAGACCCAAAGGTTTCTATGCAAAAACTTCCTGAAGTAATAAATAAATAAAGTGTCAGTATACAAAATCAGCATCCAAAAATCCATAGCATTTCTATATATGAACAAGTTGACTGATGTAGAACTGAAGAAAGGAATCCCTTTTATTAAAACCACAAAATGTATAAGACACATAGGGACAAACCTGAGGAAGTCAAAGACCTTTACAGAGAAAACTGAAAATCTTTAAAAAGATATTGAAAAGGACATAAAAAAAATGGAAGGACATCCCGTGTTCCAGGATTGGAAAAATTAATATTATCAAAATGGCAGTTCTACCCAAATTAATTTATGTATTTAACACAATTTCAATCAAATTACCAGAGACATTCTTCATGGATCTAGAAAAGACAATAATAGAATTTGTCTGCAATTACGAAAGACCTTGTATTGCTAAAGCAGTCCTGCACAAGAATAGTGGAGTGGGTGACATCTCACTCCCTGACCCCAAAATTTATCATAAAGCTGTGATAATCAAAACAGCATGGTATTGGCAGAAAGTCAAACAGGTGGACCAATGGAATAGGATAGAGACCCCAGAAATAAACCCTAAAACATACAGCCAACTGATTTTTGACAAAGGACACCAGTCAGTCCAGTGGGAAAGGAAAACCTCTTCAGCAAATGGTGCTGGAAAAACTGGGTATCCACCTGCAGAAATATGAAACAGGATCCATATCTTTTACCATTAACAAAAATCAACTCAAAATGGATCAAAGATCTGAACCTAAGACCTCAACCTATAAAACTACTGGTGGAAAATACTGGGAAAGCTCTAGGAGACATTAGGGTTGGCAAAGCTTCTTAAATAAGACTCCCAAAGCATAGGCAATAATCCCCAAAATAGACAAGTGGGACTATGTCAGATTAAAAAGTTTCTGCACAGCAGAGGACACAGTAATTAGAGTCAACAACCCTTGGAATGGGAGAATATTTTTGTAAGCTGTGCCCCAGGTAAGGGACTGATAAGCAGAATACACAGGTAAGTCAAGTGGCTTACTTGAAAAAAGATAATCAACCCAATTAAAAGCTGGGAGAATGAGCTGAAAAACAACTCTCTGAGGAAGACACATGTCCAGCCAAAAAGCATATGAGGAAGTGCTCAACATCCCTCATCATAAGGGAGAAGGAGATTAAAACCACAATGAGATACCACCTAACCCCTGTCAGAATCACAAAGATTTTTTCTTTTTGAAGAGGTTTTTGCTATAGGGCATGTACGCTTGCCAGACAGACAGAGACAGACATAGACACAGAAAGCTAGAAATCACCCTCCAGGGGGGATGGCCATGCCACAATCCCTTTTCCTCCATTCTCCTCTTGGGATCTTGGGCATGCATGCATACGCACCTGGCGTAAGTTTAAGCCACCGGGTCCGGGATGCGAACCACGATTGACTACATGGGAGTCCAGCAACATAGGCATTACACTAACTGCTGGTCCCAAAGATTAAAAAAAACCAAAAAAATGGTAAGTGTTGGTGGGGGTCATGGTGAAAGGAGAACTCTTCTATACTGTTGATGGGAATGTAAATTGGTCCAGCTACTGTGGAAAACAATGTGGAGGTTCCTCAAAGACCTACAAATAGAACTACCATATGATTGAGCAGTCCCACTCCTGGGTATCTACCCAAAGATCAGGAGAACGCTTAGTCTTAAAAGTGCTTACACCTTAGTGTTTATTGCGACATTATTCACGATTGCTAAGATATGGAACCAACCCAAATGTCCACAAACAGATGAATGGATTGGAAAAGTATGGCACAAATACTCTAGGGAATACTACTCAGCCATAAAAAATAAGACCCTGGGATTTAATAGAAAGTGTCAAATATAGATGATTTATTGCTGAGTAAAGCAAGCCGGGTATGAAAGAAAGATACCATATTTCTCCACTTAATGTATATCGACTGTCCACACTTTATGGTAGAGACTGAAAGACTGGAGGACATAAAAGTGGTGAAAAGAGTTATGGACACTGGACTGGAGACTGTTTGGAAGGAGGGTAGGAAAAGGTAAGATTATAGGCAAGGAAATCAGAGAGAAAAAATAGGACATTTGTGGGTCACAGAAATGGGTTTCTTACCTGTTGATGATAATGTGTATAGTATTCTCGACTGCTCTGAGATAAATTTCATGTTGGTTAAATTCTCTTTACAAGTGAGATGATGTATAGTGATTGAATGTTTAAAACAAGTAATAAAAATTTAAAAAACTTGATAGTGGTTTATCTTTGGGGCATTCAGAAAGTTTATATTTGTTTCTCTTTTTTATAAATTTTATTTCTTTTATGAGAGAGAGACAAGCATCCCCAATAGGATTTTTTACACTTCCGTTCACCCCCAGTTTCAGCTGTCCTGTATCACGGACAAGCATGCTTACGCAGTGTGCTTAGGGGAATCCTGGGATCTTAGAATATCTGGAATCATAAAAGACCTCGAATTGCCAAAGCAACCCTGCAAGAGAAGAGTGGAGTGGGCAGCATATAACTCCCTGACCCCAAATATATTACAAAGCTGTGGTAATCAAAACAGCTTGGTATTGGCACAAAAATAGATATGTGAACCAAGGCATATTTTTCAAGCTGCCAAGTCTGGGACTCTTACTGCACAGTCCACCACATGTGATCTAGCTACCTGAACCTCTATGCCATAGGCTGACTCATTTAATTTTTTAAAAAAGTTGATTTTTTTATGAGAGTGAGAGATAGAAAGACAAGCACCCTCAACAGGATTATACACTGCAGTATTCTCCTCCAGCTTTCCCAGGCAGTCAGGATCGTAGGCAAACATACCTAGTATGCACAGGTGACAGGGTACCAAACCTATGATCTTCCATGTGGATCTAGCTTCACTTGAGCAACATGTTGATGCTGTGACTTGGCCCTGAAGTTTTTATTTTATTTCTTTCATGAGACAGAAAAAATGGATCTGTGTGTGTGTGAGAGAGAAATATATAGAGAGATAGGCACCCATTACATACTTTCAGAACACTGTGATCCCCTTCTCCAGCCCCTCAGTGAATTAGGATATCTTGTGTGTGTGCATGCCTAGGGGGTTAAAATTTTGAGTTCAGGGAGTGACATCATGAGTGATTAAGAATATACATTTTTGCTGAATACTAAATATAATTTACCATTTCTCTAGGATGCGGAAGTAATAGTGGATTGGAGACCATTGGATGATGGGTTGGATTCTTCTAGTATTCTCTATGCTAGAAAGGTATTGAAGAAAAAAATGTATGACAGAGTGAATACCGTTTTTCCTTAAAACATTTATTTATTTATTTATTTATTTATCGTGATTTTCAAGCCTCTGGGTCTGGGACTCCCAACTGTGGTCGGCCATGTGGTAATCCTGTGCTTATCCGCCATGCCACCTGCTGGTTAGTGAATGACATTTTCAGTAATTTTATTGAGAGATAAGTCATATACCATAAAACTTGTTTTTCTTAAAGAGTTAGTTTTTTTTTTTTTTTTTTTTTTTTTTTGCCTTAGGGCATGTATGTGCCAGAGAGAGAGTGATAAGAGACAGTGAGAAGGAACTGAGAAATCACCCTCTGGGGGAGGATGGCCATGTAATCCTTCTTCCATTCTCCTCCTGGGATCTTGGGCATGCATGCGCATGCGCTTGGTGTGAATTCCAAGCCCCTGGGTATGGGTTTTAAGCTGCTGGTTCTAAGCTGCTGGTCGACTCCTTGGACATGTGGGGAGACCAGCAATGTAACCACTGTGCCATCTGCTGGCCCCCCCCCCCAACTTATCCTTTAAGTATACTATTCAATGGCTTTGAACTTACTTAGAGAATCGTACAGTCATCACTGATATCTAATTGTAGGATATTTTCATCACCCACCAAAAAGAAACTCTACCTGTTGATTTTAATCTCTTTGGATAGTTCATTTCCATACATACATAGTCCATTTCCCCTCAGGGCCTTTTTCCACCCCCTTGTATCATTTGGACTCTTATCTTTTGTGTGGGCACTTACCTTTGATTTGGGTGATTTTTGTATTGTGTTTATATTTAACAGCAGATGCAAAAAAAGTGATCATGTTTTCTAAATATGGGTGTGATGGGATTTTTTTTTAAGAATTTTTTTTGCCTAGTTTTTTTTCCTCTATAAACACACACACACACACACACACACACACACACACACACATTTGCATATGTATATATTTTTAAGAATTATTTTATTTAACTTTATTTGTTTATTATTTTAATTTGACCAGAGAGGAACAGAGAGAGAAAGAAAGTAAGAGAGCAAGCTGTCCCCCGCCCCCGGGGGATGGCCATGCTGTAATCCCTTCTCCATTTTTCTCCTGGAATCATGGGTGTGCATGTACACATGCAGGTGTGAGTTTCAAGCCACTGGGTCTGGGACTCAAACTGTGTTTGGCTATGTGGGAGTCCAGCAGCTTAACTGCTATGGCCCCACATGTATATTTTGAATTTTAAATACGGTATGGCTAACTTGTACTCCTAGAGTTAGTGCTCACATCAGCAGTGTAAGATAGTCTATTTCTCATACTGTCTTCCATAGTGGATCTTTTTTGTTTTGAGAGATTTTTGCTGTAGGGTGCATGTGTTCGATAGAGACAGAAAGTGGGAAATCACCTTTCAGGGGGATGGCCATACTGCAATCCTTTCTCCTCCCGTTCTCCTCTTGGGATTTTTCGTCATGCATGCACATGCTCCTGGGATGAGTTTTAGGGTGCTGGGTCTGGGACTTGAACTGTGGTTGGCTACATGGGAGTCCAGTGACGTAACCATTATGCCATCTGCTGGTCCCACATGTTGGATATTTTTTAATTGAGGCAAAAAGTAGAAATCTTATTTTGTTTAGTTTTCTTTGTTACTTAAGTTGGATAGTTTTCTATGTTTGTGTTTTCTATTTTTAAGACTTGTTTGTTCACATAGTTTGCTTGATTTTCCTGTTTTTGTTTATTTCAAGTTGTTTTATAGTTTAAATATTTTTCTTTTGTCTGTCATACATTGAGTTGTTGGGAAAGTCATGATGCATTTAGGCACAGAAAAATGCAGAAAAATACTTCACCACTTTCTTGACAACCTAATATTTTAGAAACTTTTTTTCAGTTTTATCTTTTTTTAGGTAAGTTTGTGAGTGTGATCATGCCATGATTCCTCCTCCATTTCTCCATCCTGTTGGGATTTTGGAGATGCATGTACAAGTGTTCAGTGTGTTTTTTAAGCTGCTGTGGCTGGGATTTGAACCATGTGGTCTGCCATGTAGGACCCAACTCCCTTAACCACAAGACTGTATGGTGGGCCCTTGTACTCCTAGAATAAGTGCTAATGGTCACTGTTACCAACAGTGTGATATAATAGTATTTAGTCAAATTATTAATAGTAATCTGTGGGCAAGCAGATATCATGGAGATTAAAGCAGCTGAATCCTACCTGGCCGACTGAGCAGTTGGAGTCCCAGACCTAGAAGTCTGGAAGACATGCTGACATGCTGGCTCATGTGCATGCGTGCCCAAAATTTTAGGAAGAGAATGGAAGAGAAGGGACTGTGGCACGGCCTTACCCCTGGGGGTGATTTCTCACTCCTGCCTCTTCCGCCCCCCCAGAACGCTTACACCTTATAGCAGAACTTTTTTAAAAAATTGTGTTTAAACTTGTGGTTTCAATCTTTTAAAATTGAAAGTTTGGTAGTATTATATAGTAGATATATTGTATTTATCTAAGTTTGATAACTAGTAAGAAAATATGCAACCAGTAGTGGCCATGTAAGGTACTAATAATATTAATAGCTATTTCAACTAATTTTCTCACATAACTAAAAGTCTGGAGACTGGGACCTGTTGCAGTGATTCTCTTGCCTTTTTTCTTATGATCAAAAGATGGCTGCCATATTTTTAAACCTTGTGGATAGATAATGGGGAGAAGGGATGAGCTCTTATTATGAAGGCAAAAGCATCTCCAGTAGACTTGGGTTGACTTCTGCTTCTGTATTTCATTGGCATACTTAACTGCCAGGGAGTCTAGCCAAGTTTTTCTTACATTTTTGGTAAAGATGAACTAGGGAGAAAAGGATAAAAATACCGTTTTTTTTTTTTTTTTTCCCCACCAGTGATGTCTGCCACAACTACAAACTTAATTAAGTAAAAGCTGGGATGTTGTAAGTTAAAATTAAATTCCAGTTTTATAATTTAAATATTTTATATGTTATGATTATTTTAGGACTCCAGTTCAGTTGTAGAATGGACCCAGGCGCCAAGAGAAAGAACTCTTCGGGGATCAGAACATCTGAACAGTTATGAAGCAGAGTGGGACATGGTTAATACAGTTTCATTTAAAAAGAAGCCACATACTAATGGAGGTATGAATTTCATCTTTTATAATCTATAACTGATTTACTGCGGTATAGTATACTAATAAACAAAAGTGCAGACAGCTTCTTTTAGTACTCCTCAGTCCAAAGGAAGATGACTTGGTGCTTTGATTAATATGTATAGCTTATATTTTAGTTATGTTTCTTTTTCATATCTTTTTGTTGTTGTGTTGGTTGTGACTTCAAAAGAGGATTTTAAAAACACTTGTTCTATTTTGTAGTTATTAATGGTAGAACATAGAAATACTTTAAATTGTTTTGGCTGTTGTTCATACACATTTTTCTTAATCTAATAGAATTTTAAAAATTATGTTATTTCCTCTAAAAGCACCAGGGGGGAGATGGAGTATACTACTAAGACATATCATTCTAATTTCAGTGTTAACTGAGATCTTTACAGCTCATTGCAGTCTCCTTTTTATATATGTTTAGTGACTCTAGTCCTTCCTATTCATGTTGAATATCATCCAAAATGCTTGGGAACAAAAGTGTTTTAGATTCTTTTTTGAATATTTGCATATACATAATGAAATAATCTTGGGGATGATCCTAAAGTCTAAACATGAAATTCATTTGTATTTCATGTATACCTTGTACACATAGCCTAAAGGTAATGATATTTTTGTATTTCCGCATTTTGACTGCAACCTGTCAGTTGAAGTCAGATGTGGAATTTTCCACCTGTGGTGTCATGTTGATGCTCCAAAACTTTTAGATTTCTGTGGAGTAGTTCAAACTAGGGATGCTCAATTTCTGTGTCTGTGTATGTGTGTGTGTATGTATATGTGCGTGTTTCTGTATTGTGATTATCTAAATGTAGTTCACAAAAAAGAGCCAAACAAATATCCTGACATTATTGCATATAGTTTATGTAAGAAACACAGCTCATATGCTGTGGAACACATACCCTTGAACTACCTTAAACATGATCTAGCTAGCCCATCTGTAATGTGGCCAGCCTGTTTGTGATTGTCCTGAAAAATGTTGAGTATTTGTAGTAAGTTAAAATGTCATTTTTGAAAATTATACTGATGTCTTTGTTTTATAACTAAAAAGATAATTTTGTCTCTTAATGATTTTGGCCTAAGTTTAGTGATCCATGTTTATTGGTTAAAAAGGCTTGCTAAAACTATAAGAGCATCTATATAAATATATTACATTTATATACCATGTAATTATTAATGACTAAAATTAATTTTCATGTATGGCTTGGGGATCATTCTAATGTACACTAGTTATACTTCGTTTCAAATAATTTTTGGAAAACAGTGGCAGTTAAGAAGTTAAATAGAACCAGGCAGTGGTGTAGTGGTTAAGGTAGCTAGATCCCACATGGCTGAGTGGATAGTTCGAGTCCTGGACCCAGTGGGTTAAAAAACACATTAGACATGTGTGCGTGCCTCAATACCAAGAGGGGGTTGGAGGAGATGGGTATGCAGTGTGACAGCACCCATTGGGGAATGCTTTGTCACTTTCCCTTTGTCTCTCACCAGCGATTGCACATGTCTTATGGCAAATTAAAAAAAGTTAATAGAAATTCACAAGCTTTTCATTAACATGTAGCTCATGCACAGGTATGTCTTTCTTTTTTTTTTTTTTTGGCGTTCCCTTTCTACAGGAAGGAAAGATATTCTTAATAGAAACAGACCACAAAAGTTCAAGCAAAGATGAAACCATAGGATTTTTTTCTTTTGAGAGGTTTTTGCTATAGAGCGTGTGCGCTCACCAGACAGAGACAGACAGAGAGACAGAAAGTGACAAATCATCCCCGGGGGGATGGCCACACCGCAATCCCTTCTCCTCCATTCTCCTCTTGGGATCTTGGGCACGCACGCATGCACATGTGCCCGGCGTGAGTTTTAAGCCACCGGGTCTGGGACGTGAACTGTGGTCTACTACATGGGAGTCCAGCGACATAGCCATTATGCTAACTGCTGGTCCCAAAACCATAGGATTATAGTATATGTGGCATGTAAGGTGATTTTTGATTTTTCTCGACTAGATTTATAGGGTTGGTTTATGTCAATTGATACTTTCAGTTTGTTGTTTGTTAATATTATATTCTTGAAAATGAAAGATGACAGGCTATAGGAATGAGCAGAAGTAAATTCAGAATTTCATGTAAGAGGGAAACATTACATGGATGAGAATAGTATAAGCCGACAATAACATCTCTTTAGATCTCACTCTTGGTTGCACATTGAAGTCACCTGAGCTTAGGTTTTGGGTAAACAAAAGAAAACAAAACATTAGACTCTGGAGGATAAGCCCAAGCATCTGTATTTTCCAAAAGATCTTTAATGTGCACTAAGTGTTGAGAATGTCTGAGTAGCTGTGTAACATAACAAAGAACCACATATATAAATACTGCTTTGGGGCTTGGCCACACAGAGTGACTTGCAAAGTGAACAGACTTTATTTTGTAGTTATTAAAAGTTAAGACATTTCTGAATCCTCATGCTTAGTAATTTTAAAGGTTTCAAATGTATGTCATTATGAAACTTTATTTTTATACTTAAAATACTTTTCCAAAGAAAACATTTTTATTTATTTATTTTTTCTCACCTTTTAGCCCTTCATATTTTTTATTTTGTACTATCTTTGGTGTGACACAGAGGGAACTTGGGGAAAAATTTTTACAGAAATCAACTATTGAAGACTTTAACTTTGTATTTCCTAAGAGCATTTAACTTTGTATTTTAAGAGTTTTTACTACTAAATCCTTTGTTTTTATATGCCAACTTAAATGTTTTGAATATATTTCTTCCGAGAACAATAGACTGCCATCATGTTTTTGAAACCTAACCAAATAAAATGTCATGTCCTTGATGTTGATTCTATTCAAGACATAATGGAAGCTTACTGAACTGTTTCATTTTACTTTTATACTCTTCAGTTTTCTCATAGTAGTGTATTGGAGGTACCCTCCACCTTTATTTGATGACATAGTAAAATCATTAGAACTATCATTAGATAGTTAATTTTTTTAAAAGTGTATTTTGTCTCAAAGGAGAGGAGGAGGGAGGGAGGGAGGGAGGGAGGGAGAGAGAGAGAGAAAGAGAGAGAGAGAGAGAGAAAGAAAGAAAGAAAGAGAAAGAAAGGAAGGAAGGAAGGAGGGAGGGAGGGAGGGAGGGAGGAAGGAAGGAAACAAGTTCCCTTGACAGGATCTTGGTAAGCTGCATTACTCCTAGTTTCTAGCCCGACAAGATCAAGGGCATTTGTGATGCACCTGGCGCTTTTTAGGCTGACCCAAGATCCACACTGTCGTCTTCATTTGGCTCCAGCACTGCAGAGTGAAATCCTATCACCTGCATCACTGCAGCTGGGGTAGAACTAATTTTATTTTATTTCCCTTTTCTTTAAGGAGAAAAAGGGAAATTTTGAGTTAATTTTTGACTTCTACTAGTTTTCCTTTGGAAGCATTTTATTTCTGGTAGCTATTGCCAACATACTCACTTGCAGATTACTTTTATGTTGAACTGGCACTGGTTTATTAATTTATTCAGCACATCTTGAGTACCTACTGTATGGTAGCTACTCTTCTGTGAACAAAATAAAAGTTCCTGTTTTCATGAAGTTTTATTCTAGTGGAGGGACTTGTAGAATTGACTTGTAATTTTTCTCTTACCTCTGTCAGAGGAAATGTTTGAGGCATTCCTTTTGTGTGCAATGTATCATACAGATCTCTTCCATTAATGAAGGAAAAATCTATTTAAAATCTTTGCTCTTGAATATGCACAAACTCTTCGATAACTCATATAGCCTGCACATAGTATTTAATAGGCTCCATATGATTTTTTGAATTAATTTATATTAAATATCCTTTGTGCAGTTGAAGTATTTAATTAAAAACCTCTTTGTATCTATCTAGTTTTTTTTTTTTCTCGTAGCGATTTTTGCCATAAGGCATGTGTCCTTTCCAGAGAGACAGAAAGTGAGAAATCACCCCCACTCCCCTGGGGGGTGGTGGTGCATGGCCACACTGCAGTCCCTTCGCCTCCATTCTCCTTTATTTGATTTTGGGCATGTGCGCACAAAGGCTCAGTGTTAGTTTCAAGTTGCCAGGTCTGGGACGCAAACCAAAGTCAACCATGTGGGAATCTAGCACTTTAACCACCATGCCAACTGCTGGCCTCTATATCTAGTCTTTTTATTGCTCGGTTTTTTTTTTTTTTTTTGGAAGAGATTTTTGCAATAGGGCATGTGTGCTCACTGGAGAGACAGAGAGACAAAGTGAGAAATCACCTCCCCAAGGGGGATAGTCTTGCTGCATTCCCTTCTCCTCCATTCTCCTCTTGAGATTTTGGACACGCATGCACATGTACCCAGTGTGAGTTTCAAACTACCAGGTTTAGGACTTGAACCGCAGTTGGTCACGTGAGAATACGATGACATAACCATTATGTCATCTGCTGATCCTTCATTGTTGTGGTTTTGTGTGTGTGTGTGTGTATGAAAATATTTTTAGAAATAAGCTAATAGTTTGTATCCTTTCCAGCTAGTCCAAGTACATTTACACATATGTGATTCAGGTTGATAAGTTGGATTTCTAGAGTTGTAGTGGTGTTATGAGCTCTATAATATAAACACCAGTGCCACATTATGTAGTGGTCAGGTGGGCACAAGGGACTTATCTAATACCAGTCTTAGGTATGAGTTTACCATTCAAACTGCTGTGGAAGATAGGCAGGTCAGGGTATATAGATTTACACTGTATATATGTTTATACATTTACAAATTATTTTAACCTTTCTCTGGACTTCCTTCAAATGATACTTAATGTGTTCATAAAATAGTGATGGTGCCTGCATTCCTTACAGATAGAGATTTCAGTAAGCTGTAGATTTCTCTTTCAGTTTATGAGATACTGCTGGAGGTGACAGCTGTAGTATTCCTCCTAGTATTCCTCACTATATACGAAGATGACATATATACAGGTTAACACTGATTGTTCTGTCTTTTGATCAAGTGATATAGTTTATCTCTGTGGAATTGATAGTGTGTGATAGAATGAATAAAAATCTTGAGTAAAAGCATAGTATGACATGTCTCATGTAGCAGCATTATTATATTTTATTTTATATTATCAGAGGGAGCATGCACTTCAGAGACAGAGAAAGAGAGAGAGAGAGAGAGAAGGTACCTTCCAGTGACATGGTCAACTCAGACTCTTTTCCTCCACTGACCCATTTCATCAGGATTTTGGGCATGCATGTGCATGTGCCTAGCATATTTTTCAAGCCACAGGGGCTGTGACTCAGACCGCCCTTGGCATGTGAGATCCAGCTTTATATGCATAGAGCATAACCAGTATGCTGCCAGGCTGGCCTACTTTTGGAACAACATTAGAGAAAGGGCTTTTTAAAAATTTCAAACATGACATGGTTATGTCTGATTTAAACTGTTAAGGTGGCATTTTAGATTAGAAATTAATTTTAAGTATTAGTGTCATCACTGAGAACAAAGATAGCTTTTCCTTTAAGAATTTTTTTTTATTTAAATAGTTAATTTTTAGGGCTAGCAGATGGTGTAGTGGTTATGTCACTGGACTCCCACACGGCTGAGTGTGGTTTGAGTCTCAGAACTGGTGGTTTAACTCATGCCAGGCAGGTATGTGTGGCCAAGATACTGGGAGGAGAATGGAGAAGGGATTGTGGTGTGGCCATATCCCCTGGGGGTGATTTCTCATTTTCCCACTCATTGGCTTCCTCTCTCTCTCCAGCAAGTGCACACATTCCAAGGCAAAAGTTTCTCCGAATAAAGTAGTTAATTTAAAATTCCTTGTTATAATTTATAGTAATCTTCATGAATCTAGGGTTTCAGTTTTTATAAACAGGCCAAAAACTCAGAAAATTCTGTTTATTACATAATTATAGTTTGGTCTTAATTTAGTGGAAAGTTAATTAGCAAGAAGATTGAATATATTCATTCTCTTTTAAGAATTCACAATTTAGGGAACCAGCAGTTAGCGTAATGGCTATGTCGCTGGACTCCCACGTAGTCGACCGCGGTTCGCGTCTCGGACCCGGTGGCTTACAACTCACGCCGGGCGCGTGTGCGTGCGTGCCCAAGATCCCGAGAGGAGAATGGAGGAGAAGGGATTGCGGCGTGACCATCCCCCCTGGGGGGTGATTTCTCGCTTTCTGTCTCTTATGTCTCTCTCTGTCTGTCTGGCGAGCACACGCTCCCTATAGCAAAAAACCTCTCCAAAAAAAAAAAAAAAAAAAAAAAGAATTCACAATTTAGTTAATTTTTTTCTTTTTTGCTATAGGGTGCGTGTGCTCGCCAGAAAGACAACGAGAGACAGAGGGATAGAAAGCGAGAAATCACTCCCCAGGGGGAATGGCCACGCCACAATCCCTTCTCCTCTGTTCTCCTCTTAGGATCTTGGGCACGCACACACACGCGCCTGGTGTGAGTTTAAGCCACCGGGTCCAGGACGTGAACCACGGTCGGCTATGTGGGAGTTCAGCGACATAGCCATTATGCTAACTGCTGGTCCCACAATTTAGTTAATTTTTTATCCTTCATTCCCCACTGTTTGTTTTTACAGATAAAATGATTTGTGTATTTACTCCAGTGTTTTTGTATTAGTGTGCTTACCTTCACTATTAGTATAGTTTCCTAAAAACATCACAAAAGGAAGTAAAAACAAGCTTTTTTTTAAATGACTTTCCAAGAGAATTATGCTATTCTTATTTGCAGGCAGATTAGTAGATTAACCTTTGAGTATTTGCTATATAACTGGTCTGTATTAGTTGACAAGTGCTAACTTATTTCTTAGAATAACATTGGGAGGTAAGTATACTTATCTCCATTTCACAGTGAAGAAACTGAGGTTCAGAGAGATTCATTGATTTACTCCAGTCATTCAGTTAGTGACATGATAGTAGCGCAGTTTGAACTCACCTTACCTACTTCCAAAGCCATAGGAATTATTGGACAAAGCATAGTAGTTTTTGGCAAAGCTTATTCTTTACAGAGGGATAAAAAAATTCTGTGCAGTAGGATAATTATTTTAAAAATCATCCTTTTAAGAAAATGTATATTACTAGTTTTAATATAGGCAGAAACCATAGTGACATGAGTGCTAAGGTGATTCCTTGGGTTCTACAAATTTCCATTAGGTAGTCATGAAGAACACTGTCAGTACCTTTTAAAAAGGTGAACAAAAATATTTTGCCCCACTTTCTTGTTTTTAAGATGCTCCAAGTCATAGAAATGGGAAAAGCAAATGGTCATTCCTGTTCAGTTTGACAGACCTGAAATCAATCAAGCAAAACAAAGAGGGTATGGGATGGTCATATTTGGTATTCTGTCTAAAGGATGACGTCGTTCTCCCTGCTCTGCACTTTCATCAAGGAGATAGCAAACTACTGATTGAATCTCTTGAAAAATATGTGGTATTATGTGAGTAAGTATCAAATTATTTTCTACTTATTGGAACTGGATTGTTGTATTAATCCCAAAGCAAACTATTTTTACTTGTCATTGGGCATCAGTGACTTATGTGCATATGAGGGCATAAGTAGCTTTGCTTTTTCTAGAATATTGACTTATTTGCATCAATGACTGGGTAAATTTTGCCAATTTAGTAATTTGAGTTACAGACTTATCAGCTTATTACTGTTGAAAAAATAGTAATCCAGTACTTTTTATACATTTAAACGGATGATGTGTGGCATCATTATGTACCTTTTATTATGTATCTTCTGTTCAGCATACAGTTTTATTTGTAATGTTGCAACTTTAAGTCAGGCAAGTCTTAGTCCTTTATAGAATTATTTATAAGTTGGAAGGCAGGATCTTCGCACTCTGTAAAAATCTTGTCTTACATTTATTCCCCTGTGTGCGATCTGTATACATACATAAACTTTTTCTTGCTCTTACTCAATATTTATTTTTTTGGTATCATTACATCCCAAGGACACTTTTTTTTTTTTTTTTTTTTTGAGAGGTTTTTGCTATAGGGCACGTGTGTTCTCCAGAAAGACCAAGAGAAACAGAGAGACAGAAAGCAAGAAATCACTCCCTAGGGGGGATGGCCACGCTGCAGTCCCTTCTCCTACATTCTCCTCTTGGGATCTTGGGCACATCACATACACGCACCTGGTATGAGTGTAAACCACTGGGTCCAGGAGTCGAATCGCATCGACGACATGGGAGTCCAGTGACATAGCCATTATACCAACTGCTGGTCCCAAGCACTCTTATAGTTGTTGATATTTAGTATTTAACAAAACAGGCATGTTCCTGACTCTCTTAGAATTTTTGGTTCTTCTAAAGGGTGCTGCCAAGTAAATGGTAATTAAAACTCAAGAACTAAGATGGAGGAAGTGCTTTGGGAACTCTTAAGAAAAAAGAGGAGCACCAAATTCACTGTATGTAGGAATCAAGAAAGACTGAAGGAAGTAGCATCCAAGTCAAGCCCCGAGAAATGAATGAACATTATCATGAAAGGAAAAGGTATCTAGGGTAGTGATGTTTTTGATGGAGGGAGTAACACAAGCATGGTATTATCTCAGAACAAAGTGAAGTGGGTAAGCGTTACAGGTCTAGAAAGTGTGGGGAGGAGAGGGTACCAAAGTTAAAGATGAATTAAAAGGAGTTGAATGAAGGCCAGAGCTTGCAGGACCTTGTAAATCCTGTTACAAGGTTATTCTAGTCAGCGGAGGTTTAGGTGGATGGAACTAGGAAGGTGACAGGAAAGATAGAAGTGTTAAAGTATTTATGCAGAGGTGAGAAAGAGATGTTGAAGTTTCTGGCTTGAGGAAATGCAGGGGATGATTGGGGACTTCATTAATAATGTTTTCACTTTATAGTAGAATTTAACACTTTGTCTCAATTTAGATTACATAAGGGTAAGAATGATCCAAAAGTTGACAGATTTTGATGTGTTTCTGACATGAAGTTTCCCTACTATGTTGATCACCACTGGCTGGCATCCTGACTAAATCTAGATTATATAAGGCTAGGAGAGATCCAGAAATTGGAAGATTTTGACTATTTTCTGACATGAGGTTCTCCCCTACTGTGTTGATTGCCTCTGGCTAGCACTAGTCATGCTGATCTGTACCAGTAAGTATTATAAGAAATTGAGGTCTGGTTGGTGGCATGTGGGTCTTGAATTGAGAAGCTTTGGCTAGGCCATCAATGAGAAGGTTTAAGTAGATTTCAGCAGAGTCAGTGTCATGATTGGAGCAGAAGGTTATGACGGTTGAGTAGCAGGTGTTAACAACTTGGGGGTTTTAGCAAGCTCAGTATCAATCGGTGTTGTGACCCAACTCAAAAACGAACTTATTTGATCTGAGACTGTTGAATAAAGCATAGTATTTGGGGTGAGGAAAGGGATAGTCACTTTCTACTCGTTACTGGTAAGATCATACTTTGGAGAAATAGATTTAGTTTTAAAAAGTACCACATTTAAATATATGTATATTTTAATTGCCAATGGAAGGCTCATGCAGGGGTGAGGGGAAGGGGAGGCATCATGGCACAGTTCTTTTCCTCTCCTTTCTCCTTCCCATCAGGATTCTGGGCATACATGTACACACTCCTAGCTTATTTTCAAGTTGCTGGACCTGGGCCTCAAATCATGGTCAGCAACATGGGATGTGCAGGCTTAACCACTGTGATATAGGCCAATGCAAGTACTGCATTTTATTTTATTTTTTTAAGAATTATTTCACTTTACTATTATTATTATTTAATTTGACCAGAAAGAGAGAGAAAGTAAGAAAGCAAGCTGCCAAATCTGGGACTCAAACTACTTTCAGCCATGTAGGAGTCCAGTGCTTTTAACCACCATGCCACCTGTTGGCCCCTTATTTTATTTTTTAAAGTGTGAAAAGATAAGTTTTTTTATTTTTTTCTTTATGGAAAAGTGAAGATTTTATTAGAAAAATTATACCCCATGCCAGAAAGGTGTTTGGGCAAGCAACTGTCTTGAGGACAACTGCCAAGCATTGCATTTTGAATGTCCTAGATTAATTATACTGTATTAAAGAGATAATCAGTGTAAGAGTTGGAAAGAGATCGAATAAGGGATTGGAACCGTCTAATGAAAAGTATCAAAGGGTGCAGGAGTTAAACTTGAGGATGAGGAGTCTCATTGCAACATTTAATAAAATCCAAAGTTCTTACTGTGTTGAGTGAGGGTCTGTTCTGGCTTAAACCTCATCTCATGTTTCTCTTTCTCCTACGTCCTAGCCAAACTGGTTTTCTTTCAGTTTCTCCAAATCACCTAAACTCTTTCCTGTCAAGGTCCATTGTGCGTTCTATTTCTTTTGCCCAGAATATCCTCCTCCCGTTGTGATTCTCGTGATTCTCGAGGTCTGTTTATTGTCACTTCCTCAGAGGAGCTTTTCTGATGCTCCTCTCCTTCTCTGCTGCTCTCTGTCTCATTATCTTGTTTGCTTTCTTCATGGCACTCAGCAGCATATTGTAATTATGGCTCTTTACTTCTTTTGCCTTCTACTCTAGAGTGTATGCTTCATAAGGACAGGGATTACATCTATCTTGTTTTCATTGTCTTGCTAGTTCCTAGTCACGATGCCTGGTACATAATAAATGTAGCATATAAAGAGGAATGAATAAATAGCATGGTGATTGTCAGTTCGACAAGTAATTTTGAGAGTTATTATGAAAAATAAGTTCTAAATATGTTTTGTGTAACTCCAAAGAAAAATTAGATGACAAGTTTTAGTCCATAAAGTAGAGTTTTCTATCCTGGATGGGTTCAAGGATAGTCTCAGCAGTCACTTAGTATTTTAAGAAGAACAGTAAGTGAAACCTTGTTTCTTTTTGTGAATTTGTAAACAAGTAGAAGTAAATACAAGAGTCAGAGATGATAAGATGATTGTTGGTGAGGCTTGGATGTGCTGGTGTCATAATACTTCATCCCACATTAGTTTTGAACTCACCAGGTATTGTCATTTCTGTCATCTAGTGAGGACACTAAGAGGACCACTTCTAATGTGAATGAGAGCAGATTAGAAAGCACCTTCTCTGTTGATAGATTGAAGAGAAAGAAAGAGCCTGGAAGGGATTATTGCCAAGTATGTACTTTACTCTCCCAATCTCAAGTAAGTCCCTAGGAAGGAGAGTTTCTTTAGAAGTGACTTATTCCGCTTGGAAACATGCAGGCGTGGGAGAGGTGTTCTTTTCTACATGTTTTTTCCCTCTCTTCATTCAAGAAATTGTGTGTGTGTGTGTGTGTGTGTGTGTGTTTTAAGGCCTATTGTGTCTTAGACATAGCATTTCTATATTCTGAAAAATAATAGTAATTTGTCTTTATCAACTCGGTGATATTGTGGGACAAACAATTATCAACTAAATAAATGAAAATATTTCAGCTGTAATCGCTCTGAAAAAGGCATGTGTGGCACTGTAGGGCATATAGAATAACATAAATTTTTAAAATTTGCTATAGGGTGTGCATGCTCACATGGGAGAGATGGGCTGGGGGTGGGGAGAGAAAGAAAGTGCGAAAACATCCCCCAGGTAGGATGACCACACCACAATCCTTCTCCTCCATCCTGCCCTCAAGATTCTGGGGCTGTCCACACATACTTATGGTGTGTTTTTTAAGCCACTGGGTTTGGGACACAAACCATGTGGTTAGCCATGTGTAATCCAGCCATCTTAACTTCCATGCCACCTGGCTGGCTCTATATAAATTTTTTGTCGTTGTCGTTGTTGTTGCTTTTTCCCTCATGAGTAGTAGTAATTAAAATTCTGGCAGGTAATAAAATTGAGGAGGTAAAGTGGGACAAGATGTGAACATGAATGATTAATCATGGCCTTTAGTCATCTGGTCAAAGAGAAAAGGCTAGGTTAAGAGACTGACTTCCCTGTAGTTTATTCTCTTCACATTGAGCTTAATTATTAAGTTATGGTCAAACAAGCTGTGACTATTCTTGGGGCAGGAGATGGTTCTCTGACGTGACTACTTCAAAAGCTACTTCCTGGCTCTGGCAGGTGGTATGATAGTTAAGATGCTAGAGTCCTACAGGGCTGGCAACGGTTCAAGTCCTGGAACTGGTGCATTTCTTTCTCACTTTCTCTCTTTCTTCCTCTGGTGAGCTCTTGTACTCTATAGCAATAAATAGAAGTAAATAAATCTTTTTAAAAAGCTACTTCTTTAATAGAGCCCCTTCTCCTTTGTATTTTCACCTTTGACATTGGAGGAGGGGATAGCTTACTTTTTTTCTCATGAATAGTCTGAAATGTGAAAGAAAAACTCATCAAATACTTTATCTCCAAGGCCTCTCTATACACTAGGCTAAAAATCAGTCTCACTATTGTCTTTTTCATTAAAAATTATGTCCAATTATATGGTGCCATATGGCTCACCTGAAGTCCAAGTGGTATAATAAATATACTCCAAATGAATTATCACTAATATTTTTTTTAAAAAAAGGTCCAGGACCAGCCCTGTGGGCTGGTGTTGAGGGAATAGGATCTCACATGGCTGACCAAGCAGTTCAAATCCTGGACCCAGCAGATTAAAAAGCACACTGGCGGCAGTGTGTGTATTTCCCAAATCAGCATGGGGAAATGAAGAAGAAGGGATCGTGTCATGCTTATGCCCTGCCCCACTGGGGTGCTTTCTCCCTCTCCCTCTCTCTTTCTCTGGTGAATACACATGCCCTTGGGAAATTAATAACATTCTGAATTTGTATAAGCTGTCTCGCACTATAAGCTTCATAAGGAGAATTTTTAAAGGCCTTTGTTCTTTTTTTAAGAGATTTTTTGCTATAGGGTGTGTATGCTCACTGATGAGACAGAGACAGAAAGTGAGAAATCACTCCTCTCCCCTTCAGGGGGGATGGCCTTGGGATCTTGGGCACACATGCACACACACACACACACACACACACACACGCCTGGTGTGATTTTTGAAACCACCAGGTCCAGGACTCGAACCATGGTTGAAGGTCTTTTTGTTAGGTATGGTTCAAGTAAATGGAATTCCTAGTTTTCAGAATTTTCGAATATTATTCCAATTTTGTATTCTACTAGTTGTTAGCCATGAGGGTCTCATTTCATGTATCTAGAGCAGTAATCCTAGACCAAATGCTGTTTTCAGAGTCATATTTTGGTGTCAAAGGTCACTGTAGAGGTGGGACCAGCAGTTAGTGTAATGGCTATGTCGCTGGACTCCCATGTAGTCGACCACGGTTCGAGTCCCGGTCCTGGTGGCTTAAACTCACGCCGGGCACGTGTGCGTGTGTGCCCAAGATCCCGAGAGGAGAATGGAGGAGAAGGGATTGTGGTGTGGCCATCCCCTCTGGGGGGTGATTTCTTGCTTTCTGTCTCTCAGTCTCTCTCTGTCTGTCTGGTGAGTGCATGCACCCTATAGCAAAAACCTCTCCAAAAAAAGAGAAAAAGATCACTGTAGAGGTAAAAAAGAAGAGTAGTCAAGAAACAAACCCTTTTGGTTTCAGCCTCATTGGGTTGCTAGCCAATTTTTGCTGCCCAAACAAAGCCCTTTGTGACCAAGATAAAAAACCTCTCACCTTCTTGTTCAGCAGCCCATCTTCCAGGACCCCTTCTTGCCTAAACTCCACTTTACTATCCCCTGTCAGTGTCACTGTCTCTAATTCTTCGTGAGCATGAGATGAAGAATTGAGTTTTGGATCGTTCCTGTGTTGGGTATTGGGCTGATGCAACTTCCTGCATCAGTCCTAAAGCTTCACTTACTCCTTCCCTGATCATAGAATGTTTGGTTTAAAATGAAATAGTCCCTTTGAAAGTAATGTGTGTGGTTGCTTATTAGTAGTAAGGCAGTCCTTCATCTTTCTATCTCCCGTTTAGTGGCCACTGTTTTAGGTATAGGGCCATAGAATTAGCTGAGTCATGATAGCTGAAGGTTGCATGTTTGTTTCCCCTCTACACACATAGGCAGTGTTTTGACTTGATAATTTTTTATTTGGATTTTAAAGTAATTATAATTAATATATTGTTAGAAACAAAATAATAACCACAGCACAAGCAGCAATGTGTCTGTAGATAAAACTTATTTCTATATTAGCTACTTCATTTTTGATACTACATTTAAAAGTTGACATCATAGGGGCTGGCAGGTGGCATGGTGATTAAGGGCGCTGGACTCCCACGTGTCCAATCACAGTTTGAGTCCTAGACCTGGTGGCTTGTTTTCTCTCTCTCTCTGTCTCTGTCTTTCTCTGATCAAATTAAAACAAAGTTAAATAAAAATAATTCTTAAAAAAAGTTGACATCATAAAGAAACCCCTTGTGAGAATCCCTATGTCTTCACATTGTGTCTCTCCCTTCAAAATGTTCAGCAAGATGTTTAATGAAAATTTAATGTTTGAAAAGTATTTTTTTCAAACCTCAAGTGACTCACCCTCAGCTTCTTTTAAAAAACCAAGGGACTTATTAGATTAGTTAGTATTGTCTCTGTAGATAGGGTGCTGTTTCTGTATATAAGATCCTGTTTTGGATTTCATATCCCCTCTAGCATTACCATTGCATCCTGTTATGTTAGAATTGAGAAGAGATAACTGTTATTAAAGATCTTATCTGAGCATTTATAATAAAGTAGAGGCGTATAGCAGCAAAATAACACATTCAGTTTTTATTTTAAACATGAAAAAGTTGTAGATTTATTACAACTGACTTACTAAGTTATAAAACTTACTTAGTGGAAAAGGACTGGATAATTTGTCTGATTACTTCGTGTTAGATGTCTATTTGGAAAATGTTTTGTTTATTCTGTAGTTATTAAGAGTTGTGGAGAGAGCCTTGCTTCCAGAGCTTAGTAAGCAAGAAATAAAAACATGCTGTTACCTGAACTGTATGTAATAATTTTGTTAAATATATTCATGTGTGTTTATAATTATGGTTAGGTGATTAATATTCATTACCAAGTAACTAATGTATTTATTGTATCTTATATTTTTAACACTGTTTATATTCCAGTCCTACCATGCTGTGGAATAAAGCTGGAAGCCCTTTCTAAATAAGACATAGTTTCCTATATTGTACATATTATATACAAAAGGATCCTAAAATGTGTTTTGGTTTTCTTTCTTTTTTCTTTTTCTCTTTATGATAATAAAGGCAGATATATTGTTAGGGTTTATAGTATAAGAACTTAGGTTCATTGTAATTTACTCCTCTTGGATTTACCTAGAATAAAAATGTACTTTGTATTTATTTTACATTTATTACATAAGACTTATTAATTTAGTATTAAATTAGTATTGTTAATTGAACATTTCATGTTTCATGTAGTTTTGGAGCTCATTTAAAACAGTTACTAGATATTTGCTAATACTGTATTAATAGAAAATGATTTTAGAATTGGACATTGAAGGTTTTTTTTTTTTTCATTTTTGTTTAGGAAAGGTGCCAGTGCATCAGTAATTGCTCAGGTAGTAGTCGGTGCAGTGTGCTAGTATTTTCTACAAGTCTCTCTTTTCATTACAGATCTCCACAGGATAAAAGAATACTTCTTGTCAATTGTCAGAATAAGAGTCTTTCACAGTCTTTTGAAAATCTTCTTGATGAACCAGCATATGGTTTAATACAAGTATGTTTCTTAAATTTATTCTGTATTAATCTATTGATTGGACTCTATATTTATTTAAAATGAAGGTTTCTGCTGTGAATATATTCAATATATATTTTTGTGGGATACAGTATGGCTTTAAAAGCATGCATACAGTGTATAATCAAATCAAGGGTATATACATATTCATTTTTTTCAGCATTCATCATTGCATTGTAACTATTAAAAAATTCCCCACCTTTCACCATCTCAGAATAGGAAGAATGAGGTAGAGGTGTATGTGTGTGTATTCTTTCTTTTTCCTTAAACCTGTGTATTAAAACATTTATTATTATTATTATTATTATTATTATTATTTTTTAGGTTTGCTATAAGGTATGTGTGCTCGCCAGAAGGGTGAGGGTGGAGTGAGAAAGCGAGCCACCAGGTCTGGGACTCAACCACGTGAGAGTCCAGCACTCTAACCACCAGGCCATCTGCTGGCCCCAATGTATGTGTATTCTTTATAGAACTGTTTTCTCTAGCTCTAATTTTGTAGAAAAGAATAATACATTTCATTTTATTTGAAAGACTCAGAAACTTTCTTGGTTCTTAGTTGTTATTTATTTTTTTTTTGGAGAGGTTTTTGCTATAGGGCGCATGTGCTCGCCAGACAGACAGAGAGAGACAGAGAGATAGAAAGTGAGAAATCACCCCCCAGGGGGAATGGCCATGCCGCAATCCCTTCTCCTCCATTCTCCTCTCGGGATCTTGGGCACGCACGCTCACTCGCCCAGTGTGAGTTTAAGCAACCGGGTCCGGGACTCGAACCACGGTCGACTACATGGGAGTCCAGCAACATAGCCATTACGCTAACTGCTGGTCCCGGTTCTTAGTTATTCTTAAGGCAAGTTTCCCTTTATCATAATACTAAAATTGGATATCAGTAGATTTTTATTATCATGGCCGTTACTGATAAAGGTGAAGGGTCAAGGACAAGCCACTTTGAATTCATTCTTGATCAATGTAGACAAAACTCTGGTTTGAATTTTTATTTTCCATATAAGCAGTTTTTTTTTTTTTTTTTTTTGTGGGGGGGGAAGTTTTTGCTATAGGACACTTGAGCTCGCCAGAATGACAGAGGGAGACAGAGAGACAGAAAGCGAGAAATTACCCCTCGGGGGGGGGATGGCCATGCCACAATCCCTTCTCCTCTCGGGATCTTGGGCACGCACGCATACGGGCCCGGCGTGAGTTTGAGCCACCGGGTCTGGGACTCGAACCATGGTCAGCTACATGGGAGTCCAGCAACATAGCCGTTACACCAACTACTGATTCCAATATAATCAGATATTTTAGAGTCGTGATAATTTAATTCCTCTAAAAGTATTTGAAATATGTGGCTTACATTTGGCTATTGTAATTTTCTTTAAAAATTATTTATTTATATATTCATTCATTTATTTTATCTTGGCCAGAGAGGGACACACTGAGAGAGAGGGAAAGTGAGAAAGCAAGCCACCAGGTCCAGGACTTGAACCCGTGGTCGGCCATGTGCGAATGTCCAGCACCTTAGCCACCGCGCCACCTGCCGGCCCCTGGCTATTATAATTTTAAACAACGTTTTATGTTTCTTATCATTTGTACTCAATATAGGCAGAAATAAAGTTAGTTTATTTTTACTCAGATTATTATGGAAACTAATGAAATGGTTGTTCATTTATTTATTCAGCTGTTCATTTAAAAGTGTTTGAGTATTTATGATCTCCTAAGTATTTTCTGTTTGTTTTGAAGATAGCAAGATTAACGAGATGAGAATTTTTTAGGAAGGAAGGCAAGAGCACTAAACATTGTTTAAAGTTAAAAATGAGGGTAATATTTCTTTTTATGAAATAATCAGTGATTTAATAACTGTTTTTGTTAACTATGAATGAGCAGGCAGCTTGGATTTCAGAAATAACGCTATGATTTAACAGTAGAAAAACCTGTTGTTTTCTAGAACAGCACTGTCCCTGAACAAATTATTCTCATCAGCATGGTTTACTGTTAATATAATTAGACTAAAATGTCAGTTACTGTTTAAATAGCTTTTAAACTTAGCTTTTTATTATTTTATATTAAGGTAATGTGGTACTACACATTTAAAGAAATAATTTTTTTGTGAAGGCAGGACTGCTAGACAGAAGAAAACTGTTGTGGGCCATTCACCATTGGAAAGTAAGCACTGCATATATTTCTGATGTATGCAGATTGGATGAAGCCTGCAAATCACTTGTTTATCTGCAATTTGATTGATAGCATTCATTTGCCACTTGTTATGCTGTTTTAACCAAATGAAAAGGTTGACAGAAAATTTAAATTTTTCTTTCAAGAGATAAAATTTTAAGATAATCTTAGAACATTCTCTTTTAGTTCTGATTTCCCTTCTTTTAAAAAACTGCTTTTTTTGCCTATTGTATTCTTTATTTGAATTAGTAATGCTAATAATTTTCTTCCTACTACATAGAAAATTAAAAAGGATCCTTATACAGCAACTATGGTAGGATTTTCCAAAGTCACAAACTACATTTTTGATAGTTTGAGAGGCAGCGATCCCTCCACACATCAACGACCACCTTCAGAAGTGGCAGATTTTCTTAGTGATGCTATTCCAGGTCTAAAGATAAATCAACAAGAGGAACCAGGATTTGAAGTCATAACAAAAGTAAGTGGAAATTTATATTAATACAGCTCTTCTGTATTTAACAGGAGATTGTGTTCTGAATACTCTAGTAATAGAAATTCAATTCTGGTGGTATCTTCACTAATCCATTCACATAACGTTTTACTGACTGATATATTTGACAACAAATGCTTGTCTTGCCACCAAAATCTTGTTTTGTTCTCCATCTTACATTTTCTCTTGATTAATGTTGGCTCCCTCTTCTTCGATTACCTTTTGAGACTACAAACAGATTTTTTTGTTTCATTACATGTATAACAATAAGTGAGTTTGCATCTTAGTTCTTTTCCTAATTTGCATGTCTTATCAGTAGACATTAGAGCAGCTAGTTAGGATATACTACTTTAGGGCTTTTAAAACTCTCAGATGAGTCTTTTCTTTTGTAAGTAAAATGGGCTTTTGCCCTGAGTTATATCAGATCTTTATGTATGCTCAACCAGACTTTCGAATTTGGTACAATTCTAGGCTTGCATATAGAAAATTATAAACATCCAAATTGTAGCACTTAATTAAAGGGCTTAGCTTGCATATGGTATTTTAAAATGACCAGTATCTGTTAATTGAGTTAAAAAACTGTTGAAAATGCTAAGTGGAGCTAATCAGTCATGAATCAATTCAGAATTATAAACTTTAGTTTGGACAAAAAGCTAATTTTAGAATATGACTAATGGAATAATTGCATGTTTGCTTATTTAATAATGTAGTATTCCATTTGGTGTTAAGGCTCTCTTATAGAATGTCCTTGTTGAATATTCTGTACATACGTAATGGAAACTCCAAATAGCAAAGAATATATATAATGTTTGTGTATATATATATATATATATATATATACACGTGTATATATATATATATATATATATATATATATATATATATATATATGTAATAACATGTCTGTGGGATTTCTTTATCTTTAAATTTGTAACCCAGTTATTTTTGTGTCTAGTAGGAGGAAAAGCATTTGTAGTGGTAACTATTAACTAAAACATTGGAAAATAAAGATATTACAAGTGTTATAGAACTGAAATCTGAAAAATATTTTAAATTTAGTTTTTGTAAATCTTGATTTCATTTTACTGGTTAAAGTAGTACTTGTTATTGCTTATTTTGTTTAGATTAATTTGGGAGAACGACCTGTTGTTCAAAGGAGAGAACCAGTATCACTTGAAGAATGGACTAAGAACATTGATTCTGAAGGAAGAATTTTAAATGTAGATGATATGAAGCAGATGATATTTAGAGGGGTAATTTAAACACTCTAACGTGGGTTGTATTATAAACTGGTGAAACTCGTTTTTTTCTTTTGGGTTCTTGTTTTTTTTTTTAAATTGCCTGAGAGCACATGCACTTAGCAGAGGCACAGGGCAAAACACCCCTCACCCCCGATTGGAGCGCTGTCCTGTTGTAATCCCTTCTCTTCTGTTTCTCCATCTTGTCGAGGTTTTGGATATGGACACATTTGCGCCTGGCATGTTTTTCAAGCTGCCAGGGTTAAGATTCAAACCATGGTTAGCAGTGTGGGATCCTGCTCCCTTTACCACGAGGCTACAGAGCCAGTCCGTTTGGAGTTTTTTTTTTTTTTTTTTTTTTTAATTTAGAGAGTTTTGCTATAGGGTTCATGTGTTCACTAGAGAGACAGAGGGAGACAAAAAGTGGGGAATGGCTACGCCACAGGATAGTCCCTTCTCTATTCTCCTCCCAGGATTTTGGGCATACACACACACATACTTGGCTTGAGTTTTAAGCCACTGGGACTGTAGTTGACTATGTGGAGTCCAGTGGTGTAACCATTACACTATCTGCAAATCCCCATTTGGAGTTTTTTTTTTTTTTTAAATTAATTTATTTTAATTTGATCAGAGAGGTACAGAATGAGAGAGATGGAAAGTAAGAAAGAAAGCCACTAGGTCCAGGACTTGAACCATTCTTGGCCATGTGGGAGTCCACTGCCCTCAGCCGCCACCACGCCATTGCCGGTCCCCCATTTGAAGTTTTGTGTTTATTTTATTTTGTTTTGAGAGGTTTTTGCTATATGGTGCGTGCATTCGCCAGAGAGACAGAGAGAGACAGAAAGTGAAAAATCACCCCCAGGGGAGATGGCCATGCTGCAATTCCTTCTGCCTCATTCTCCTCTTGGGATCTTGGGCATGCATGCATATGCGCCCAATGTGAGTTTAAGCCACCGGGTCCGAGACTCGAACTGTGGTCGACTACATGGGAGTTCAGCAAAATAGCCATTACGCTAACTGCTGGTACCCATTTGAAGTTTTTTTTTTTTTTTTTTTAAGGAGGTTTTTGCTATAGGGTGCGTGCGCTCGCCAGACAGAGAGAGAGACAGAAAGCGAGAAATCACCCCCTGGGGGGATAGCCACGCTGCAATCCCTTCTCCTCCATTCTCCTCTCGGAATCTTGAACACGCATGCACACGCGCCGGCGTGAGTTTTTTATTAAGCCACCGGGTCTGGGACGCGAACCGTGGTCGACTACGTGGGAGTCCAGTGACATAGCCAGTATGCTAACTGCTGGTACCCCCATTTGAAGTTTTTTTTTTTTTTTTTTTTTTTTTTTTCCCATTTGAAGTTTTTTAAGAGATGAAATGAACTTTTTTTCTTTGAAGGATGCCTTAAAATTCCACGATTGAGTGGAATAGTGCTTACCATGTCTTTGGGCGTTTGGTGGGGGTACACATTTTCTTTTTTTTGGAGAGGTTTTTGCTATAGGGCGCGTGCGCTCACCAGACAGACAGAGAGAGACAGAGAGACAGAAAGCGAGAGATCACCCCCCAGAGGGGATGGTCATGCCGCAATCCCTTCTCCTCCATTCTCCTCTCGGGATCTTGGGCACGCACGCACACGCGCCCGGCGTGAGTTTTAAGCCTCCGGGTCTGGGATGCGAACCGCGGTCGACTACGTGGGAGTCCAGCGACATAGCCATTACACTAACTGCTGGTTCCCCGGTGGGGGTACACCTTTAAGCCTAGGGACAGCTACTTCTTCCTTACTTGGATTTCTGTGCATTATATGGAGGCAGAATATACCACAGTGCCTCTTGCTGATTCACTAAGGTTGGACTTCAAAAGACTTACTAGTCCCACCTATTATACTGTCTGCCTTATGCTCTGCATTATTTAAGATTTGGGCAGTTGCTTACATCTTCACTGAATTGAACTGTTTTTGTGTGTAAAAATATTTCTTAAATATTCATTTTCCTGGGGTCAGCAGGTGGCATAGTGGTTAAGGAGCTGGATGCCACATGTCCAACCCCACAGTTTGAATCTCAAACCCTGCAGCTTGAAAAATACACTGAGCACACGTGCATGCATGCCCAAAATCCCTAGAAGATAATGGAGGAGAAGGGATTGGAAAGTGCCATCCCCTCTGTGGGGGTGATTTTTCACTTCTCTCCCTGTCTCTGTCTTTCTGTCACTGGCAAGTACGTGCTCCCTGTAGCAAAAATCTTTAAAAAAAGTCTTTCAATTGGGAACCAGCAGTTAGCGTAATGGCTATGTTGCTGGACTCCCACGTAGTCGACCGCGGTTCGCGTCCTGGACCCGGTGGCTTAAAACTCACGCCGGGCGCGTGTGCGTGCGTGCCCAAGATCCCGAGAGGAGAATGGAGGAGAAGGGATTGCGGCTTGACCATCCCCCCTGGGGGGTGATTTCTCGCTTTCTGTCTCTCTGTCTCTCTCTGTCTGTCTGGCGAGCGCACGCACCCTATAGCAAAAAACCTCTCCAAAAAAAAAAAAAAAAAAAAAAGTCTTTCAATTTATTTATGTGTAGATGTTATGAACTTACAGTAATGCATTCTTTTTTTACTAATGTGTTTAATGTGCCTTCCTTCAGGGACTTAGTCATGCACTGAGAAAACAAGCATGGAAATTTCTTCTGGGTTACTTTCCTTGGGATAGCACTAAAGAGGAAAGAACTCAGTTACAAAAACAAAAAACGTGAGTAATGATCTTTTGTGTGTTCATGAAAGAAATTCCGATAACCCACTGTCTTAATTAGTTTTTCTGTTGTTACAGCAATACCATAGATTGAGTAATTTATAAAGAACCAAAGTTTGATCAATTAATTTATGAGTCTGAAAGCTGGGAATTCCAGGAACATGGCCCTGGCATCTGGTTAGGGCCTTCTTTTGTGTTAGCCCATGACTGACGCGTAAGCAAGCATGGAAGACTGAGAAAGATGGGGGCTTATCTTTTCGTCGGGAGTATGTTCCTCTGTTAATGGCATTAATCCATTCATGGATCCACATCTTAAGGGCCCCACCGCTTAATATTTTTTTAATGGCAACTACATTTTCAGTACATGAACTTTGCGGAGGACATATTTAAACTGTAGAAATTAGTATTGAGTTTCTAGATGAGGATTTGGACTAGACTAAGGAATGAGAAAATAATTTCTTTTTCATTATTTTAATTTAAAAATAATGAGCAGTAATTATTTCAAACCAGAAACACTTATGAGAAGGACCTCCTTTTATTGATAGTTATGTTGGTGAATATGTAAAGATGATGAAAAAAATTCCAGTCCCTTTGTATAAGCTTTGTATAGATCTTTGCATCTTTGAAAGATACCTGTTTAGAAATTGACTTACAGGAAGTGCATTTGCTATTTAGCATTAGGCAGTTACCTTTAAATTATTTTACTTGTGCTCTTGTGATGTAAACTGATCCTTCATTCTTTTTTGGAAGAGTGTTTCTATTTTCAGTTATTTCTTAGACTTGAAAAGAAACACAGATCCACTTTGCAGGTACAATTCTTGTTCCTACTTGTCAGTTTATCCTTTGATTTAAAGCTACTTTCAATCATTATGTGCATAATTCAAAATCTCTGACAGTCTTCTCTTTTTAGCATGTTTACTAGTGCTTCTGAGATATTTTTTACATAAACAAGTTTCTCCAGTAAACTGAATGGAAAACAGAACATTCATGTCACATTTGAAAAACTTGTCAGGGTGGCCCTATAATCTGTTGGTTAAGGGAGCCAGATCCCAGCATGGCTTGAATCTGACCCCAGCAACTTAAAAAACAAGCCAACCACATGTGCATATATAGTGTTTTTCTACGTAAAAATGTATCATGAATTTCCTGACAATCCAGTATTTAATTTTCACAATGTGAATAAAAAAAGATGACTTAATTTTATTTGTTTGTTTAATTTCATTTTTAATATCTCAAATCCTGGTAGGGTAGAGAAATGGAGAAGTGATTGTGTGTTACCACACCCCATTGGGGGATTTGTTCTCTCTTTCTCTCCCTCTGGTGTTCACAGGTACCCTTTGCAATTAAAAACATGAAAAAAGGTAATTTTTTAAAATGATAAATGCCTTGATATACTGTTCTAAGAAAAAAAATTGAACAGTGTTAAAATCTTTACATAGTTTTCTCTGATGTAAAATTGTTTTCTATAGTGATGAATACTTCAAGATGAAACTGCAGTGGAAGTCTGTCAGTGAAGAACAAGAAAAGAGAAATTCAAGGTTAAGAGATTATAGAAGTCTTATCGGTAAGTTTTTAACATAACTGGAAATGCAAGTGAAGGATTTACATCGAAGTCTTGATCAAATTAAAGAAGTGAAGGTACATGCTATAGCATTAGATCTTTAAAAGAGGAGTCAGAATTGCAAAGTATATTAGAATATACTAATGTTTAATGTTCCTGATTGTTCCAGTAGGTATATGAATTCAGTCACTATACTTATAAGTACTGATATATATTAGGTTGTCGGGAAAGTCATGATATGTTTTTCTGTGCAAAACTGCATCACGACTTTTGTGATGACCCAGTATTTAATTTCACAATGTGAATAAAAAGAGATAGTTTAATTTTATATGTTTATTGAACTAATTTCATTTTTTAAAAACTTTGATTATGGGATCAGTGGTGGCATAGTGGTTATGGAGCTGGATTCACACATGACTGACTACAGTTCAAGTCTCGGACCTGGCCACTTGTAATTCATGCTGGTCGCGCTTGTGTGTGTGTGTCCAAAATCACGAGAGGAGAATGGAGGAGAAGGGATTGTGGCATGGCCTTCCACCCTGGAGATGATTTCTCATTTTCTCTCTTTCCATCTCTTTCTGTCTCTCCAGTGAGCGCACATGCCCTACAGCAAAAAACCAAACAAACAAACAAACAAAAAACCCAAAAAAAACCCCAAAAACGAAACCAAAAACTTTGATTATTTTCTTCCTTGTTATAAGAGCAGTTTGTGTTTGATAGAAAAATTAGGAACTATAGATGACCAAACAAAAGAAAATAAATGTTAATTATGGTTAATGGATTTGGGTTTCTATTTCTCTGGACCTTCTCTAAATATGTGTATGTTTCTTTTAATTAAAGACCCTACATAGTACATTTTTTGATAATATTTGAAAATAGGATATTCACTTGGGAATAACTTTTTTTTGTTGTTGTTGTTTTTTTGAGATCTTTGTTAGAGGGCATGTGTGCTTGCCGGAGAGACAGGCAGAGAGACAGAAAGTGAGAAATCACGCCTGCAGAAGGATGGCCACGCTGCAATCCCATCTCCTACATTCTCTTCTCGGGATTTTGGGCACACATGCACATGCGCCCAGCGTTAGTTCAAGCCGTTGGATCTGGGACTTAAACCACAGTCGACTATGTGGGAGTCCAGTGATGTAACCATTATATCATCTGCTGTTCCCAACTCTTAAAAAAGGAGATACCTGGTAGAATTTTATCATAAAAGCATTAGACTTATTTCTAAATATTCAGTAGTGCATTATCTGGCTTTCATGATAAAAACCAGAGTTGGCATAAGTTTTTGAAGAATGCATAGTCACTGCTGTATATGTCCACTTGACAGGTTTCAGTTCATACCTCTGCCTTATAGATGAGAAAACTGAGGCATTGAGAGCATATATGATTTGTCCGAGGTCACAGAGTTAATAAGAGCAGAGCCCAGTTTTGATGCTTTTAACTGTATTACATTGTCTCTAGATCACTTTGGATAGTAATGGAACTTAGTTTTGAAATTTCTACATTGTATTTGGACTCGTATTATCTGTAGCTTCATAAATAAAGATAGAGGGATATTTTAGCACCATAACTGTAGCCATATTGCCCTTCCATGGTAGAAAGACTTCTCTAAATTATATTTAAAAAATTATAAGCTCCACAAAATAGACTGACTTAGTAGTTTTTATGGACATAAAGACAGGTATAGAAATCTTTTTTGCAAGATAGTACTTTTAATTGAAAAAGAATTTTATTTTTCTGAAAAGTAAATTATACCTGAACAAACCATGTCCTTCCTTGGGTTAAGACAAAGATTAGGGATCCTGAGTCACAGAGTTAATCTGAACTTTCCAATTGAACCCCTCTGCTACTTTTAGTTTCACAAGGAAAAATGATTCTAGACTATACATTTCTTTCTGCTTGGACATAAAATATTCAAACTGAAAGGAATCTTTGGTCAGGTAATCAAGTATTTAAGTCTTTTCTTTCCACCTGCATATGGCAATGTGCTCCTCCCTTTATAACCAACAGGAGTGATGATGGCTCTGATCTTCTCAATCTTCTTGTGTTTTGTTCTCATTCTTTTCCAGAGACTGGTGGAAAAATTTAGATATTTAAAATTTGCATAATTTGGGTTGGACTTCAGTTCTATTTGCTTATTTTTAGCAGATAATTAATCCAGAGGCATGAAATGGTTTGTAAATTGTCTTAAGCCATTTATCCAATTAGTTCCATAGCCTAGACTCATTCATATCAGATCTAATTCTTATATAGCTTTTCCACGGTACCATCCTTTCTACCAGGATTATTTGTAATAAATGATCTTTAAGGCATTCTTTTTTTTTTTTTTGGAGAGGTTTTTGCTATAGGCTAGAGGGTGCGTGGGCTCACCAGACAGACAGAGAGAGACATAGAGACAGAAAGCGAGAAATCACCCCCCAGGGGGGATGGTCATGCCGCAATCCCTTCTCCTGCATTCTTCTCCTGGGATATTGGGCACGCATGCACGCGCACCCTGCGTGAGTTTTAAGTCACTAGGTCCGGGACGCGAACCGCGGTCGACTATGTGGGAGTCCAGCGACATAGCCATTACACTAACTGCTGGTTCCCAAGGCATTCTTTTCTATAATACTTTCACAAAAGTATTTTTTGAAAATGATAACCAAAAACTTTTTTGTTCATTTTGGCATAAATTTAATCTGGGGAAAAAAAAGTATGCTTTAAACTGTAGGCTTTGTTGGTTATGCCAGGAAATTAGATGTTACTTTTAAGCCAGAATATCTTATTTATATGTCAAAATCATATTTTGTTTCTTTATGGAAATGGATTGAATCAAGGTGTGAGTAGGAATGGGGAGATCAGTTAGTAGGAAGTGGAAGTCCAAGCAAAACATGTGGTAGTGGAGATGTAAAGAAGTAGTTGGATTCAAGTTATATTTTGGTGATGAAATTGGTAAGACTTTCTGATGTATTAAATGTGGGGTGTGAAGGGTAAGAAAAATCACATATAAGACTCAGTTTCTTGAATTGAGAAATCAGGTGGTTGGTGGTGCCGCTTATTGAGATGAGAAGAATGGGATATGATGAAATTGAGTTAGGTGTTAGATATATGTACATTAAAGGGAGTTACACAATGGCATATCACATAGGTAGTTGAATAATCTGGAGTGGTCTATTATGAGTTGTAAATATGGGTATTATCAGTATACATATATATCCTTGGGAATAGACAATATTACCTTACAGAAAAAATAAAATTAAGAAGGCCCAGGAATTCCAGTCTTTAGAGCATATGGTTTCAACCTTTGTACACTAGAGTCACCAGGGAATCTTTTTGAAAATCACATGAATTATTTTAAGCATTCATACAGACATTCATTCAATAAATATTTACTTAGTGCCTATTATGTACTAGGCTCTCCTGTAGGCTTTGGGGATTCATCAGTGAACAAAACAGGCAAAATTCTTGCCCTCAAGGAGCTTCCATTCCTGTGGGGAAGAACAGACAGTATACAAGATAAGTAAGTAACTTATGTGTGGTATGTTAGTGGTAAGTGCTAAATAGAAAAATAAGGCAAGAATGAGGGTTAGGAAGTTTGTGAGTGATATTACAGTTTTAATTTGGGCAACCGGGAAATGCTTTTATGGATAAACTAATATTTGAATAGAACCTTGAGTTCTATAGATACATAGGTAAAAGGCAGTCTAAGCTACAAGGAACAGCATATGTTAGACTTGTTTGTGCTTCAAGACCTTTGTGTGTTTGAAGTATAGCATGGATGGAGGCACATGTGGCTGAAATGAGTATAGAGAATGATGAGGTCAGAGAGGAAATGGTGGAGGAGTAGATGAAGATCATATAGAACCTTGTCGGTCACTGTGAAGACCTGTGTTCACTCTGTAAGAAGGGAAGCCACTGGAGGATTTTGAGAAGAGTGATGTGATCTGATCTGACCGTGCTTTAACAATTTACTTTGGCTGCCTTCTCTAGAATTGTAGGGGATGGGAAAAGGGAGGAAGGAACAAGGCCTTCTGAGGGTATTACTATAATCCAGGTGAGGTGATAGTTGTTTGATCCAGGGGGCTAGCAGTTAAGTAGTGAGATTTGAATAGAAACTTGAAGAAATGGGAGTTTTAAGCCATGCATCTTTCTCATTGAAAGAAATTTTAGCAAAGAGGAACAGCAAGGTTTAGACTTGTTTCTTCAGAATCTCTGCGTTTCTGAAGAAGAGCAAGGAGACCAGTGTGGCTAGAATGAAGTCAGTCTGGATGGGGAGTGCAAAGAGTTAGATGGAGGATCTGAATGTTGGTTTCTATATGTATTTGGAACTGATGTGTTAGTGTCAGAGAATGGATACAAAGATACAAAGATGATGTCAAGGTTTTTAGTGTGACCAACTGGAGTAATTAAGTCAACATTTTTTAGTGGGATGGAGAAAACTATGAGAGGAACAAGTTTGAAAGGGAAAATTTGGAATTTAGTTTTGGACATTGTTTTGGTGATAACTGTTTGATAACAGATAATATCTACGAGTTCATATGTAGAATAGGAGGTGGCCGTATAGGGCTGGAATTCAAAGGAGAGATGGGAACTGGAGCTAAATTAAGGAGTCATCAACATATAGATGGTATAAGACTAGATGAAACTGAATTATGAAACTAGATGAAATTCCAAGAGAGTAATACAATTAGAAAAGAAAAGGTCCAAGAACTGAGCCCCTAGACACTTTAATTTATAAGAATAATTGTGGGGAATTCAGCGAAGAAGACTTAGAAAAGAGCCAGAGAGAATGGGAAAACATGAGAGTTTGTTTTCCTAAAAGATAAGAGAAGAAAGTATTTCAAGAAAATGTGAGTGGGATGTGTCAAGTAAGATGAAGACTTGAATTAATCATTATGCAGTGAAATAAGGAATACATTGAAGATTTTTGGTTAATGAAGAATTTTGTTAGATGATATGTTGTAACTTGACTGGACTGAATGTAAGATGGAATTAAAGGACAGGGCTTGGAGATAATACATTAGCTTTTTTTAACAGAATTTTACTCTTAACACATGGAGAGAATGAGCAGCATTTAGAGGGAAAAGTAAGGTTAAGGAAAGTTTTTATGATGAGGAAAGAAACAACAGGTCGAATGTTATTAGAATCATCCATTAGAGAGGAAAAACTTACTAAACTAGAGAGAGAGTGAGAGACACAAAAACTACTGGAACACTAGACAAGAATTTATACTAGAGTCCATGAGTAGACAAAAGAGGTTGGATTTCATGCCAAGAGGAGGGACTGGACTTACCCCTGATCCGAGAGCTCATTTATCGTTAAAGAGAAGGGGGACTGTGTGAATTCTTATATAGTTACTGTGGTTAGTGGGAACCTGGGCAAGTTCTCTGCATAGTTTCTGTTTTCTCAGAAATAGAAAGTAAGATCCTTACCTGAGAGTTAGGATGTGGGAGAAGATGGAGACTTGAGGAGAAAGGAGATGTAATTGATAGGAATAGAGAGTACATGTGAGGGAAATAGAGCCAGATTGCCAGGTAGCATTTTAAAGCCTACTTGAGGCCAGTGATGGCACCTATAAAGTGGAATCAGTCAACATGGTTGTATTTTTTTTTCATCCTTTTTTTTTAGCTACATCAAGTTACTTGGGGAGTTAAATTTAACTAGGGCTTTTTTTTTTTTTTTCTTTTCTTTCTAGAAATGGTTTCTAGAAAATAGCACTAAAAATACTATTTTTATATGTCATTTTTGATCCCTTTTCTGTTTTCTGCATGGCTTGTCATTACTAAATAAATACCTATACAAGAAGAAAGAAATACTGATAGTTTGTAAAGGTACAGCTTTTTATCATGTTTAAAAATACCTACTAAGGCAGATATTCTATATTGGCATTATGACTGTATACATTGTACTTGAGTTAATACAAAATTATTTTTCTTTGTCAACTATGAGATGAAAATGAAACGTTTTCACATTTTGATTGAAATTTTGTATTTATACATGAACTTTTTGCTTTGCTTATTTATTCGAGAAATAGATCCACAATTTTATAGATAATGTTTGCTTTTTAAAAATAAGATGTAGTGTATTTTAAACAGAAGGCTAAATTGTTCAATAATTAAAAAATGCCTTTATAGAATTTAAATTTATGTCATCTTCTGTTTGATTCTACTTTGTTTTAAAATACCTTCCCATCTATTTGTGTAAAGAGTTTTGGGTTTTCAAATTATTCAGCTTAATAAGGAGAGGACAGTTATAGCTTTGAAACAGAATCTATTATTATTGAGTAAATTCATCATTTTAACTCTTCTTAAGTTACTCATTCCTAATTTACTGAGGGATCCAAGTTTGGTTGGGGTATGCATTTTTAGTTGTCAAATATTTCATAGTAAGATGTATTTAGTAGGCATCAATATTTGAATTGAATTGTTACAACTCATGGAGATGTTTCCAAATCTGTTTTTAATGTCATGAAGTTATTTCCAGCAATGTGTGGATTTTCATTTTTACAAAATGAAAATAAATTACTTATAATAATCTATTAACTGAATGAAAATAAGGAAGTAATTTGTCCTAAAGATTGTAGAACGAGACAGCAAAGTTGCTAATACGTCTTATAATGATTGGACCAATTATGAGTGAAACAAATGTCTTGATTATCCTTGATTGAATAATAGCTTTAAAAAATACTCTTGTCAAGTAGTAGTACCTATCACATGCATTAATGACTGACATTTTTATTGCTAACTAATGTGAATTATTACTGTTGCCTTTTATTCATTGGAAATGTCTTCTACTGTACAGTTAAAGGGTTTCTATGTTTGGATAAAAACTATTTTAATACCTACTTATGAGGTAGAATAATTTTTGAAAAAGTATTCTAAAATGTTACTTTATTACATATTTGAAAAGGAATTCGATGAATTTTTCTTTCATTAAATAAAGCTTGGCAAGAAGGTGAAATTAATAGTAAGAAAGGTAATCTGTACTTACAAGATATAAGAACTTTATAAGAATCTCTTTTATGAAAGATTTTCAAGTATGTGATGATTTTCTTCTTCAGAAAAAGATGTTAACAGAACAGACCGAACAAACAAGTTTTATGAAGGCCAAGATAATCCAGGGTTGATTTTGCTTCATGACATTTTGATGACCTACTGTATGTATGATTTTGATTTAGGTAAGTTCTCAACAGTCTTAATTTTCAAAGACTTTTTTATATATTTACTTTAGAATTTAAATTTATTATCTAGTTAGAGATAGATATTTGTTCCACGGTCTAGTTTTTATAGTGGCTATTCCACAGGGCACTGGAAACTAAAAGGCTATGGTTCCCAGAAGGAACATTAGGTCATTGCTGCGAACTCACAAGGGAACCATAGGATATTTTAAAATTTTAATATAATTATAGCAACATACGACATTGCTCTAACCAGTAGCTGAAATAGTTAAATTATTTAACATGCGATAACCACATTCCTTTTGATGAAATTCTGTTTGCAAAACTGGGGTTTCAACTGTTGCTTTAGCAGAGCTTGAGACATCTTTTGGAGAAGGTGATTGGATACTGAGCACATTAAATTCAGATTAACCTTAAATTACGGGTACTTTCTCTTCACTACTGTATCTGTGTTAAATGCCTCCTGGCCTCCCCAGGGGGGGAGTGTACTCCCCAGGTGTAAGTTAGGGGAAGATGTAAACTCTAGTGTGGATCATGAGGTGTCTGCATCTTTGCTGAAAATAAAAATCAGTTTTTAAAAAATACAAACTGTCTGGGATCAGCAGATGGTGTAATGGTTATGTTGCTGGACTCCCATGTAGTTGGCCACAGTCTGAGTCCCGGACCTGGCAGCTTAAAACTCATGCTGGGTGTGTGTGCTTGCATGCCCAAGATCCCTAGAGGAGAATGGAGGAGAAGGGATTGCTGCATGGCCATCCTCCTTGGGGGTGGGGGTGGGGGTGACTTCTTACTTTCTTTGTCTCTCTCTGTCTCTCTGGCAAGCACACGTGCCCTATAGCAAAAATCACTCTCAAAAAAGTAAAATGTCAGTCTTGTCTATGTCACAACCGTAGAACCTTTAAATTGGATCATTGAAAGCATGTTGGTAGATTGATTTTCAGTTCTTAGAGTGCCTTCATTCTTGATTTGATTATTTTTAATCAGTAGTTTGCTATAGGATATATGTACTTGCCAGAGAGAGAGAGAGAGAGCGAGAGAGCAGCGAAGGAGAAGGAGAGACGGGAGAAAATGAGAAATCACTCCCCAGGGGGGATGGCTACACTACAGCCCTTTCTCTTTTATTCTTTTCTTTGGAGAAGAGAGTTTTGCTTGGTGTGATTTTTAAGTACTGGATCTGGGACTTGACCCATGCAGCCGACCATGTGGGATCCAGTGCTTAATCACTTGTTGGACCTCTTGATTTGATTTTAGTTTCACTATCCTTTTAAAGAAGTTGGGAAACAATCTCCACTTTATAAGTAAAGTTGTTGATTCAGAGATTGACTCAGGGTGGCACAAGTAGTACATGATTGTTTTGAGGATGGAGATCCAGATGCACATTACAGCCTGGCATTCTTACCTCTATACCTTTGGCACTCCAACCCATTTCCGTGTAGGTTCTGTTACCACTATAACACTGTAGCTAATAGGACCATTGTCCTTAGGAAGAGAAGGTATTGTCCATTTTCTCAGGTGGTAATTTTGAGATAAAAATTCACACATACTCTGCAGACAAATTCCCGTATGCTTTTTTCTCTCAGTGCATAGTCTCACACCAGCTAACTGGGCAACCTGCCATCACTGTTTGCCCATACTAACCCTACACTTTTATCTATTAAAGCAGTTCAGTTATTTCAAATATAGTCATGGTTCCCAAATAACTCTGGCTTTATGGGAAGCTCAGAATTTTTTTTTTAAGAAGTTTTTGCAATAGAGACCTCAGTGTTAAGACCCTGTTGTGGAGGGGGGGGATTTCCTTCTCTCTCCCTCTGTGTATCTCCTTCACTTATGACATAAACCAATAAACAAGCTTAAAAAAGTTTTTTGCAATAGGGCACGTGTACTCACCAGAGAGACAGACAGAGAGGGAAAGTGAGAGAAATCACCCTCTAGGGGGGATGATCACACTGCAGTCTCTTCTCCATTTAGGGTATGCATGCATACATGCCCAGTATGATTTTTTTTCTTTTTCTTTTTCTTTTTCTTTTTCTTTTTCTTTTTCTTTTTTTCTTTTTCTTTTTCTTTTTCTTTTTCTTTTTCTTTTTCTTTTTCTTTTCCTTTTCCTTTTCCTTTTCCTTTTCCTTTCCTTTTCCTTTTCCTTTTCCTTTTCCTTTTCCTTTTCCTTTTCCTTTCCTTTTCCTTTCCTTTCCTTTCCTTTCCTTTCCTTTCCTTTCCTTTCCTTTCCTTTCCTTTCCTTTCCCTTTCCCTTTCCCTTTCCCTTTCCCTTTCCCTTTTCCTTTTCCTTTTCTTTTATTTCTTTTCCTTTCCTTTTTTTTTAAATCTTTTTAAAAAATTTTTTATTTTTATCATCATCATAATCCTCTTTATATTACATTGGATTACATATAACTTTCCTTTTCTTTCCTTTTTTTTTCTTTTCTTTTCTTTTCTTGAGAGATTTTTGCTATAGGGTGTAAGTACTCACTGGAGAGCGACAGAGAGACAGAAAGTGAGAAATCATCCCCTATGGAGGATGGCCATACCGCAGTCCCTTCTTGTCCATTCTCCTCTTGGGATCTTGGGCATTCACGCACACGCACCTGGCATGAGTTTCAAGCTGCCAGGTCTGGGACTCGAAAACCGGTATGATTTTCAAGCCACTGGGTCCAGGACATGAACCGTGATTGGCCATATGATAATCCAGTGACATAACCACCATGCCACCTGCTGGTCCCTTCTAGACATTTTTTTTTTAATGTTTTTTCTTTTTTTTTTTTGAAGAGGTTTTTGCTATAGGGCGCGTGCACTCGCCAGCCAGCCAGAGAGACAGAAAGCAAGAAATCACCCCCCAGGGGGGATGGCCACGCTGAAATCCCTTCTCCTCCATTCTCCTCTCGGGATCTTGGGCATGTGCGCACACGCGTCTGGCGTGAGTTTTAAGCCGCTGGGTCCAGGACACGAACCGCGATCAACTACAGGGGAGTCCAGCGACATAGCCATTACGCCAACTGCTGGTCCCCCCCTCTAGACATTTTTAAATGAAAGCAGTAGATCATATTTCCTGCCCTTTAGTCATAGCAGAGCAGTGTGAGCTGTACATTTACTGTCTTGTATTAGGTTGTTTGCAAAGTTACAATGTTTTTTTCTGTGCCAAAATGTGTCATGATTTCCTGACAACCTATTAGATAATTTCATCATGTTGAGTCATTTCATTTCTTAGCCCATAAGTTCAAGTATAGGTATATTTCTGTTGAATATCATCCCATTAACAGTGAAGGAAAGAGTAGAGAGAAATTATCAAAAGTAGACAGAAAAGCATAAGGAAGAGCAATTGTCAAAAAAGATTTACTTTTATTTATTATTATTTTTAAATTTTCTATAGGGCACATATGCTCACCAAAGAGAAAGAAATTGAGAAACCCAGCTGCCAGGTGTGCGACCTGAGCTGCCATGTGGGAGTTCAGCACCTTAACCACCATGTAACCTGCTGGTCCCTATTTTTTTTTTTTTCTCCTTAATTTGATACTCTAAGAGATAAACTTCAGTTGCCTGGAAAATTTACCTGTAGGTAGTTAAATTCTTTTTTTCCATAGTGTGTATGTGCCACATTTTTTTCAGTCCATTCATCTGTTTGTTCATATTTTATTGGTTCTATGTCTTAGCAATTGTGAATAGTGCTGGAATAAACATGGATATGCAAGCACTTTTCCGACTGAGCATTTCTGTCCTTTGGGTAGATACCCAGGAATGGAATTGCTGGATTATATGGTAGCTCTATTTGTAGGCCTTTGAAGAACCTCCATATTGTTCTCCAGTGGAGTGGCTGGACTGGTGTGCAGTGTATTGATGCTGGTAATATTCATTTTACAAGATGTGGTGGTGTACAATGATTGTATAAAATAAATATATATTTTTTTCAATGCAAGAAAGTGTATACTAGGATGATAATGAATTCATCTCACACCTTTCCACTGAAACAGGTTTGCTAGGAAAATAATTTTGGGGAACTACCTTAGAAATTATAGTAGTTCTGATTAAGATGTGCATCAGTTGATACTAGTGCAGAATCTGAGTGTCACTGAATGTTAATTTAAACAGCTTTAATCTTTCTTTAATTAAAAGGAATTTGTATATTAATTCCACTCCCTCAACCCATGACATTATGTATAAACCCAAAACCCAACCCAAAGAACATCATGGATAAAATAAAAGAGATTAGAGTCAACCAGAACATGAAGATTAATCTTCCTACTTGCTTCAGCTAAGGCTTATGGACAAAATATGGTGGTGATCCCATATGAAAGCTGTAGTCTTAAAGGATTAAATTAACTTCTTAGAAACTTTTATTCATTATAACTTAATAATAAAGTACCTCCCCTGTTTTTTTTTTAAACAAAGGAAGGGTGCTTTATAAATCTAAGTGGTATACTTTGAAATACTTTTATCATAGACCATATGCCAAAGTGGTACACTTTGAAATACTTCTATCATAGACCTTTAATTGCTTTAGTCTTTATATTTGTCATTGATTTTACTATATCAGTAGCAGGTAGGAAAGTTCTGAGGATAACATTTATTCTTCCTTCTAACTAATTTCATTTCATTTTTTCTTTTTCTTTTTCTTTCTTTAGTGAGAGAGTGTAGGGACATGGGGGGAGAGAGTTATTTTTACTCTAAGTTAATATATTTATTTCTTCTATGAGTGAGAGACAGACATGGAGACAGCATCCCCAACTAGGTCTTTATGTCACAGTCCACCCCCACCTTTACCCTGCTATGGGTCATTTCTGTGTGCATGCCCATCCTGCTCAGGGAGGTCTCCAAATATGAACCTGGAACTTCTCATGTTGGTCAGTCCCTCAGACTGTTGGATTTTACTGCTATGCCACCATCTGGGTCTGAAACAGGTATTTTTGATAGGGCCTCACCATGCTGTAATTCTCCTGGCCATCCTCCCAGTTAGCTAGGAGTAGGTGGATGCCTTCACACCTGACCTGTTTAGGTTAGGACAGGAACCAAATCTGGGCTTCTCAGGTGGCCCCAGCCATTGTACACTTGCGCCACTGTGGCTGAAGCATATTTTTTCTTTTCTTTTTTTTTTTGGGTGGGGGAGAGATATTTGCCACACAGTGCATGCACTTGCTGGAGAGAGAGAGAGAGACAGATAGACAGACAGACAAACAGCGAGAAAGTAGCCCCTTGGGGGATGGCCATACTGCAATCCCTTCTAGTCTCCTCTCGGGATTTTGAGCATACACAAATAAGTGTCTGATGTGAGTTTCAAGCCTCTGGGTCCGGGACTCAAACTTTGGTCGGCCATGTGGGAGTCCAGTGATGTAACCATTATGGCATCTACTGATGCCTGAACCATATTTTGTCCTAAAAGTATATATTATTGGGCTGGCCCCATGGCCTAATGGTTAAGGCAGTTTGAATCCTTATCCTAGTGGCTTGAAAAACACGCTGGGTGCCTGTGCATGTGTGTCTAGAATCCCAGCAGAATGGAGAAAAGGAGGAAAAGGGATTATGGCATAACCACACCTCATTGGGTGTGCTTTCTACCTCTTGTTTCTCACCCCTGCAAGTACACATACTCTGCCCCCCCCCCCAAAAAAAAAGCACTCATCGCTTTAGAATGCACCTGCACAAGTTTGTATAAATGTTTCACATTTATATACCTTGTCACATACCATTTTTTCTAGCACTTCTCTCCATATGTCTTGGTTAACTCCATTGTCTGATATTAACAATATTTGGATGTCATCCATGGAAACCCAGGTGTCCTTTTATGCTAATGTGAGTAAGGGTGTACTTTCCCACATGTACATTATAGAAATAGTTTAAGAGGGCTATGTGGAAAGGCGTAGCAGAAGATAAGGCAGAGACTCGTAGTCAATTGAGCTAAGTCTTAATTTGTAAGGAGATTCTGAGGCACTCTGAATGTGTCTCTTCTGTGATGTAGTTGATCTGAGTTGTCCCAAGAGATTTTTGGCTTACCTACTTCCTTAGTCATTTTAAAGTCTTCCAAAACAGGAAGAGTGATACATAATTGTGTATCATTTCTAGCAGAACTATCTCCTCCTCCTCTTAAATGTATACTCTGTAAATGGTTTTATTGAAGATAGGTTTTGTGGAATAAATTTAGGCTTTGGATCTGTAGATAAAAGACTGTATTTTCCACAGACTTCCCAAGTTACCAATCAACATACATCTATGTAATTTTAACAAATGTGCAAAAACTCCCAAAGTTGAATGGTAATATGTAAGTGAAAGACTTTAGTGTGAGCTTTTGTCCCTTTATTGAATCAATAATCTGTATCGTAATACCGAGATTAAATTGCAAAACAAGAAAATTGTGGGTTTTATAAAATGGAAAAAAAAACAACAAAAAGTTAGTTATGTTTAGATAAAAACCAAAACCAACACTATTTGTTTTTATGTGAGGGTCTGGTTCCTTAACTTTTCAATTTTTCTTTTTATCAAGGACCCTGATTAGTGTCACGTTTGAGAAATTACAATAACACCAAGAGAATTGTAGTTACTACAGAGGCAACCTCAGGCACACACTATTGATTGGATTAAACCCAGTCGCTGGCATCTGTTGGGTATGGACTAACAGGAAGAGAGAAGATATAGATATGACCATTTAAAAGGGGTTCATAATTTTGTCTGTGACTCCTTTTCTTAAATTACCTGTGATCTGGTTGCTAAAGCAATTGGATCCTTTTTAATTCTTATTTTACCTAGCTTATTCAATTTGCATTATTGACCATTCTGACTTTGTATGAGTCAGAAAACAAACCTTTTCCTACTGTTTTCTCACAACACATATCACTTCTGTGATCCCAAAACTTGTGAAGATTTCTCCCTGCTAGCAGGCAAGCCGTGGGCTCTGCACTGATACTAAGTGAGCATCCGCTAATCAATTCGGTTCTGATGCTGTTTGAGATAGCTTCACATCCCCCAGGTTGAGGGCTCAGTCCCCAAGACTGTCCTCTTCTTTCCTGACTTCACATAGCGGTCTCAAAGTCCAAGCCTTCAGAACTTTTGACCAGCTGGCTATAAGTTGGGGTTCCCACATCCCCCACCACTTGTTGGGTTCAATTAATTTGCTGGAGAGACTCACAAAACTCAGGAAAAGGCCTCCTTATCATTTACTGGTTTATATAAAGGCTATTTTGAAGGGTACAGATGAAGAGATGAATAGGGCAAGGCATGTGGGAAAGGATGTGGGACTTCTGTGTCCTGTTTGGGTGCAGTACCCTCTAGGAACCTCCTCATGTTCATCTGTCCAGAAGCTCCCTGAACCCTTGTCCTTTTGGGTCTTTATAAAGACTTCGTTACATAGCTATTTTAATAAAATGTTAATTGATCGAGTGGGGAAACCCAGAAAGGCCTGTCTGTCTATTCACATTTTTGGGAATTTCTGTGACCTGCCTTTGGGTAAGTGAAAGGAGGGCAAGAGAAGTTCAGACCATCTTTTACTTTTCTCCGGTTAAAGCTGTTTCAGGAACCAAGGACTGAAGGACAAATACTTATGAGCCAGAAACCATAGATGGAAGTCACACTTTGTAATTTTCTTTCCCTTGATTTTTGCAACATTCTTTTCTCTTCCTTTTTTTCTTTTCCGTTTCTTCTGAAGTCTCCCTTTGGTTACAGTCTCTTACATTTGATGTTTGCCGAGACTTGCTTAGCATGAACAGGTTTCTCTGAGTGGGGAGAGCTGTGGATTAGAAATAGATGCAGTAACAAAATACACAAAGACACACAAGTATAGACACAAAAACAAAACACAAAAACACACTAGTATAAAAAAGCGAGGATTGGGTGGGCACAACTTCTCTAATAGAGAAATAGCGACTATAACCAGCCTCAGGTTTATTCTTTTAAAGGGCAAAAAATGGGGGAAGGGGAAAATGGGATGTAAAAAAAATGGGGGAAAAAGGAAGTGAAATATAAAGAGAATGAGGGAGGTAAAATTGAGATGTAAAGCCAGTTGTTTTTAAATATAAATCGACTAAAAATATAAAAATGTCTGGCACCATATAATTTCACAAATCCTTTTGGGGAAATAATCTCAAAAAGGCTCGTGACTTTTTTTAGCCTAATATTGGGCAGTATTGAAGTATTAAGTTTCAACAAGAGCGAAAAAACAGCCATTAACAACAGGCAAATATTGCTTTCATATGTAAATGCTTTTTAATAGCCCTGCTAAAATAGCTTACAAAAGTGCATATCTGCATGTGTCTTCAGGCCACATGTTTTAATCACATGTTTTTAAATTGACTGCTCTCCACAGATGTTCCTCTGGTTCTCTCTTCACCTATATTCTTTCTCATGATCTCTTCTTGCACATTGTTTTTTTATGTTACCCCCTCTTGAAGTGCTGTCTACCTAAGACACATACTGATGGTGTATGTTTATTTGCGTGACACTTCCAAAACAGCTTATCTTTCTCACCCAGTTACTAGACTTCTGAAACAGCTTATCTTTCTCACCCAATTGCTAGACTGCCTTCCCCTTTGTTTATTATTATTATTATTGTTATTGTTATTTTTTGGTGAACGTCAATATCTGCCAGGTTCTGAATCCAAAGGAAGAAGGTAAGGTGTAATATTAGGTGAAATGGTTATATGCACAAAGGACACACAAAGCTTAGGTTTTTGAAAGACATTATTTTTTTCTATTTGTCTTAGGATATGTGCAAGGAATGAGTGACTTACTTTCCCCTCTTTTATATGTGATGGAAAATGAAGTGGATGCCTTTTGGTGCTTTGCCTCTTACATGGACCAAATGGTAAGATAGGATTTCTTCCTCTTTTAATCAGACTGACTTTTAAAATTTTGGTTGTATAACCTTATTATATAAGATTAATTTTTATATTTTGCTAACTGTAATGGAACATTTAAAAATAACTTTTTTCTTTTCTTTCTTTTTTTTTTTTTTGATTTGCAGGAGGGTATGTATGCTACTGGGGGGTGGAGTGGGGGGGTGGTGGTGGTGAGAAAACAACTCCCATAGGAAATGGTCACACTGCAGTCCCTTCTCTTTCATTTCTCTCTCCTTTTGGAATTTTGGGCATGCAGACACACGTCTCTAGTGTGTCTTTCAAGCTGTCAGGTCCAGGTCCATCTGGACCTCACAGTTGGCCATGTGGAATCCAGTCACCTTAACTACCGTACCATTGGCTGGCCCGCTGCATGCTTGTTTTATTCTTAATAGCCTTTCAAGAGGGTTAGAAATATTAAAATTTTTTTTTTTTAGATTTTTGTCATAGGGCATGTGTGCTTGCTGAAGAGAGAGAGACAGGGAAAGTGAGAAATCATACCCCAGGGGCGATGGCCATGCCAGAACCCTCCATTCTCTTCTCAGGGTTTTGGACACACATGTACATGTGCCTAGTGTGATTTTCAAGCTGCTGAGTCCAGGACTTGAACCATAGTGAAATGTATGGGAATCCAGACACCTTAACCACCATGCCATTGTTACCCTTGTTTTTAGTACAAAAAGTAGAGAGTACATGCCTGTATTACAGAAATAATCAGGATTTAATACTGGTACATGCTTCTGTTATACAGAAGAGCCATGATTCATTATAGGATATTGATGAAATAGATAATTTAATTTTGTGCAAAAGTTGAGCTTTCATATCATCTGTTGCATGGCTTAGTCATGTCAAATAAAATCCCTACCTTTTGTGAAGATTTTGGATTTTGCTATTGAAGTAACTGATTTTCTAAACTGTTTGAACTCTGACATTTTCTTAGTAATTAATTCATTGTTATTTTCTCAGAATAATGTGATTATTAGAATTGAACTATGTATACTCATTTTAGTGAAAGAACATTTTATCTATTAGTGTTATGTCTTTATTTTTTTAGAGAGAGATTTTTTGCTATAGGGCATGTGTGCTTGCTGGAGAGACAGAAAGCAAGAAATCATCCTCCGGGGAGATGGCTATGCTGCAACCCCTTCTCCTTTATTCTCCTCCTAGGATCTTGGGTACTTATGCATACGTGCCTGGTGTGAGTTTAAGCCACTGAATCTGGGACTCAAACCAATTAACTACATAGGAATCCAGCTGCATAACCATTATACCATCTGCTGATGCCATTGCTGTGTCTTTGAGGATATTATATTAGAAAGTATTAATGGGGTAATAAAATAGAAAAGTTGTAGTGATCCATTAGAAAGGAAAAAAAATGGGACCAGCAGTTAGCGTAATGGCTATGTCGCTGGACTCCCACGTAGTCGACCACGGTTCGAGTCCCGGACCCGGTGGCTTAAACTCACGCCGGGCGCGTGTGCGTGCGTGCCCAAGATCCCGAGAGGAGAATGGAGGAGAAGGGATTGCGGCGTGGCCATCCCCCCTGGGGGGTGATTTCCTGCTTTCTATCTCTCTGTCTCTCTCTGTCTGTCTGGCGAGCGCACGCGCCCTATAGCAAAAACCTCTCCAAAAAAAGAAAAAAAAAAAAAAAAAAAAAGAAAGGAAAAAAAAGAAAGTAGATAAAGGCATATTAATTGTACAGACCTGACTACTCAGCTCACTGTATTTTTTTTTCAAAATAAAACTAATATACTTAATGCAAGACCTATATGTCAGAGGTTGAAATAAATGCTTACAGTGGTTTAAAGACTGAATTTGTAATTTTCTAAAGTATTTTCTTATAAACTAAGGTTTGTTAAGTCAGAGTTTCTGGGATATATATGTGAAATTTGGAAGTGGTACCCTTTTTCTTTATCGTAGCCTCCTTTACCTATTTTTCTTTCCCTTTTCATTTTTTTCTACTTTTGTCCATTTCCTTGGTTCTTTTGTCCATGGTTTCCATCCATTTTTAACCTTACTTAATTCCTTCCCAAATGTTTGATAAAATTTGATAGTTTTTAGATATTCTTTTACTGTTAAATTCTTAAGTGTTCATATTAGTCCTTTGCCATGAATTAACATTTTTGGATTATTTAGAACAGTTATCATTTGCAGTAATCTGCTAATATCATAGTTTGTCTTCCTTACTTTTTTCATTGATTGATTTGCCTACCTTCTTAGTTCCAATTACTCTCAAGTGCTTTAGAAACCTGAGACATTTATTGATTTTGAAAAGGTCTCTACGACTGATCTTATCAGGTCATCGGAAAAATCCTGATGTGTTTTTCTGTGTAAAAATGTGTCATGACATTCCCGACTATCCAGTAATTACATAAAACTGTTATCTGCCCTCCTCGTGATTTTGTCATTTATCATCTTTTCACTAGAGTAGTTCCTTAGTAAAGGTTTCATGTCTTTCACTGGTAGCTTACCAGAATTTTTCTAATGCCCAACATGAAGTTGTTCAACAGATTTTTGTAGAATAAACAGTCTTTCCCCAGTGCTTAGTTTAAACCTCTACTTATGTTCAGAAAAAAATGAACATGAGTGTACTGTATTTAGTTTTGTAAAATAATATCGTTTTCAATAAAACTAAGCCAATATTTCATGATCAACTGTATTGGCATATAATGTCACATAGATGAATGCATATACTTGTGGGAATTTAGGTGTCATATGTAAAGACTACTTTCTGAAAATCTGTAATAAACACTTTACAGTCTATTTGTTGTTCTTGTGTTTCCTCATCCTCTCTGTTTTTTCCTTTGGAGAGGTTTTTGCTATAGGGTGCATACACTCTCCAGAAAGACAGAGAGAGACAGAAAGCGAGAAATCACCCCCCAGGGGAGATGGCCACGCTGCAATCACTTCTCCTCCATTCTCTTCTTGGGATCTTGGGCACACTCACACATGTGCCCGGCGTGAGTTTAATCCACCGGGTCTGGGACTCGAACCGCGGTTGACTACATGGGAGTCCAGCAACATAGCCATTATGCTAACTGCTGGTCCCCCTCATCCTATCTCTTAACACAGTTGAATGTTCTCTATGTTTTCTTTTTCCACTAAGGGGATTTTTGTAGTCCTTATTCTAAAAAAGATCTCTTCTCTGTATATTTTCTCCTAAGACATCTCTCTCTGTCTCTCTCTCTCTCTCTCTTTTAATTTGGATGAAAGGCATATATGTGCCAACTAAAATAACTTTTATGATTATTTTTCGCTGCATTGCTGTATTTTTGGTGTCCTTAAATTTGTGCTACTGCTTCTTGACCTTTGGTTTGCTTTACAGCTTTACTTTAGATAAGCTTGTACTGCTTTTGTGATGGTAAACCTGATGTCAATAAATTTACTTCTGCTAATATTTACTCACATCTAATGCAAGTCTGGGTATACTTTATTATGGAAACTTGCTAAGTACATATGATTTAATGACTTTCTTATACCTGTCATCCATTTTGCCACATAGTTGTAGTCCCTTTCTTTTCCCCATTTTTCTGCGCACACCATGCATTTTATTTACAGATACAGGTGAAGCCCTTTGTGTTAATATACATCTAGTGTTGATCCCACTCCCTCTTTTCTAGAATAGCTTCTTTTTTGAAGTTGGCACTTACTATTTGGGGGGCACTTCTTTTTGATAGCAGAGTTGGCTATCATGGCTGTGACATACTGATATTTTCAAACCAAGTCTCATCTTTGGCAGCATCACAGCAAAAATTATATTGCTAGTCAGAGTTAATTGTGCCCTTCTACAGGTCCGTCTGGTAAATGTGGAGAAACAGTATCCTGAAGGCCTTAGTTTAGTCTGTTAAACTAGTTCTTTAATTTATTAAGAAGAAACAGCTTGAGAATCAGTAGCCTTTACTTTTTTTTTTAAATTTGAAATCAAGCGTGAGTTGTTTCTAACCTGATAGGTACTTCTAATAAAGCACAATTGTACTCTAAAAAAGAGTTGCGAGGAAGGAGATGTTGTTCTAAGTCCTTTCACAAGGGTCAGGGCAAGAAGTCACCATAAAGGGGTTGGACATATGAGTCAACGGGATCAGAATAATCTAAGAAGCCTACCAAGGCATTTGTTTTGGTGTCCCTTGGTCCTTTGATTCAAGTTTTGGAAGGTAAACCACAGCAGTTGTAAACATTGTGACTTAAGCACATCTTCATATGTTGACATATTATTGAGGACCCCAAAGAGCTTTATTTTATTTTTTAAATGAGGGTTATAATTATTGATTTTTTTTATGTGAAAAATTAATACTGAGGAATTTATAAATGCTTACACAGTACTTATTCATTTAAACAATAATCTTAACATTGCCTTTTTTTAAAAAAAGCTACTTTAACAAATGAGAAAAATTTACTGAGAAGAGGGATTGTTTTACAGTTTTAATTTTTTAAAATGTCTGGTTTAATAGAAAACAACTGGATTTCTATGTGTGTTCTTGTATTCAGTGGTATTTGGTATGTTACTGTCACATACCATATAGCTTTTGTATTTGTGAGAGAGAACATGAAATGCAAATAATGTTTTGGTATTGTCGTGAAAATGGTTTTGACCTCACAAATTCCTTAATGTCATCAAACTTAAAAAGTAATGAGATATATGTTAAAGCTAAAGCTAATTTTACTTTGTATAGTAATTTGAAGGAGTATTTTACACTGAAAATAATTTGATAAATATTTCTCAAATGTATATTCTTTTCACTAAATCTTTTAGTTTTGTAAAAAATGTATCATTTTGTCTGCAGCTGCTACACCTGCATTCTTCTTTATCTAAATCAAATAAATAGAGGGAAAAAAGTAATCCTTAGTTTGAGACAAAGGATTCTCCCTCCCTTTTTTATAGAGTTTCTTTCGATTTTTAATAAGTTATGTATTTTGTTAAACATAATCAGTGTGGTATAAGTCCAGCATGGGTCATTAGATATCATGTTTTAGTTTTATCAGTGTTACAGTATATTATGTATGTGGTAACAGTTATTATTTTTTTTAAAGCATCAAAATTTTGAAGAACAAATGCAAGGCATGAAGACCCAACTAATTCAGCTAAGTACCTTACTTCGATTGTTGGATAGTGGATTTTGCAGTTACTTAGGTAAGTTTAGTGAATTAGAAATATAGCAAATTTTAGGGTGATACACAGAAAAATATGTAAAGAATGCTGGGGCCAACAGGTGGCGTGGTGTTTAAGGCTCAGGATCCCACACTGCCAGTTCTGTGGCTTGAGTCCTGGGCCCAGCAGCTTGAAAATTATGCCAGGCAGATGTGCTTGCATGCCCAGAATCCCGAGAGGAGAATGGAGGCTTTGAAGGAATTGTGTTGTGGCCGTATACCCGAGGGATGATTTCTCAGTTTCCCTCTCTGTTTCTCTCTGGTGAGCATACATGCCCTATAGCAAGAAAAAACAATTTTTTAAAGATATTTTATATATACACATATGCACACACATACTACAGTTGTCTAGGACCCTCTGAGGAATGGAAGTGTGGGACCATGCTATTGTTGTATAATTCTACCCTCAGATATTCAATTTATAAAAAGAATTATTTGTTGTTGTTTGGTGGTTTTTAAGAAGTTAGCATGGGGAACCAGCAGTTAGTGTAATGGCTATGTCGCTGGACTCCCACGTAGTCGACTGCGGTTCGTGTCCCGGACCCGGTGGCTTAAAACTCATGCTGGGTGCGTGTGCGTACATGCCCAAGATCCTGAGAGGAGAATGGAGGAGAAGGGATTGTGGTGTGACCATCCCCCCTGGGGGGTGATTTCTCGCTTTCTGTCTCTATGTTTCTCTCTGTCTGTCTGGCGAGCGCACGCGCCCTGTAGTGAAAACCTCTCCAAAAAAAAAATAAAAGAAGTTAGCATGAACATTTGAATTGTTCCCTTGAATAAGTAGAACACAGTTAAATATGTAGGGCTTGTAATCACCAGATATGCTTAGAAACATTTGAGTTTCAGAAAGGTATTGTGTATATTAAAACTGTATTCTGACAGAAGAAGAATAATCAATATATGTATTTTTTTTCTTCCATATAGAATCTCAGGACTCTGGATACCTTTATTTTTGCTTCAGATGGCTTTTAATCAGATTCAAAAGGGAATTTAGTTTTCTAGATATTCTTCGATTATGGGAGGTAAGTTCTTAAATTATTATACAAGTGTAAAATTTATTATAAAAAGAAACAGTTTATTCCGTAGAGTATAAGTGGGTTACGACAGCCTAACTGAACTTTCTAAGGCAGGTATGCTCCTACATTCTGATGGATTTGTAACCTCTCTTTAAAAATTTATGACCTTGAATTACCTGATATTTTTGGAGCTTGTTTCTTCAAATCACAACTCCTAAGAGATTTGAGGCCAGGAAGTATTCAGAATAAGTTGTCTACATCACTCACTGCCATTATTTCTTTTGTTAGATACCTGATATTATACAAGCATCTGTCATATTCTGCTTACCTCTTCTTTCTGATCTTAGAAGTAAATTTATATGCTCTCTACCTGAAATCATACTTAAATTTTTATCAATTTTGTTAAATTAGTATCTCAGTTTCATCCTTAAAGGATGAATTAAGGATATTATTAACACATGGCTAGAATAATTCCTCAATCTGTGTTTTCAAAGAAATTGAAACTTTTAATGAATCCTTTGAGGTTAATTGCATTGTAATTAAACTTAAAGACCTGGAATTATTTGAAAATCATTCAGCTTGATTTACTTCTTGTGAAAGAAGCAAAAACGTTTTAGGTATACTCTAATAGTATTGTTTGTGTGAGTCTTTGTAGCTTTCCAGATCAGGTATTATTTAGGTACATTACTGAGGGGAAAATTAAGGCCCTAAATTTGAGGGCATTATTTATCTTTAGAAATTGTTGCTATTAATCAGATATTTTATATGTTTCTATATACATTTTGAGTAGTTGGTTCAGTTTTTATCTTAAATCAGGGATACTGTTTCTAGAATTTAGCTTTTTTTCCTTTTAAACAGGGATTGAAGGTTTATAAGTGAAAAACCTAAGATTCAGAAAAATCTTAAAACTGCATGTAACCTTTACACCTTAAACTTAACCTCATGACTGTATCTCCTTAATTAATAACATTTCTCATATTGTTTAGATTCAGTGATTTGCTTACTGTACTTATACAAGGAACCGCATTTGGAACACATCCTATTCCCCTAGAGTTAAACTTGATGTTAGTTGTTTTATCGGTTACAGTAAGACCTCCCGTAACTTTAATTTCCTAGCTAGTAAAACAGTGGACCACCCTAAGTAGGCAGTTTCTACTCTGCATAGAAGTCATTAAAGTTCAGTGTTGTATCTGGATGGAAAATATTTCAGAGTTGATGTAGTTTACTGAATTGTTGTATTTTTAAAATAGGTAATGTGGACTGAATTGCCTTGTAAAAATTTTCATCTTCTTCTTTGTTGTGCTATTCTGGAATCAGAAAAGCAACAAATAATGGAAAAGCATTATGGCTTCAATGAAATACTTAAGGTAATAAGTCCTTTAATTTAGATTTTAATGTTTTGGTTCTGTCCTCCTCCTATTTGGTGATCATGATAATACACAACATTTTAACATTTTCTTGAAATCCTGGGGTAACTTAAATGATATCAATAATAGTGCTAGGACTGACACTTTGAAAATGACAAGTCTATAAATACATTCTGGCTACTTATTTTTATGGACTAATTAGGAAGAAAAGGAAATTCAATGGGTACATTTTTAGTTTTCATAAAAAAGAATTTTCTAGTTTATATAAAGATGGTTTTTATAAAAGTAATTGACTCTAGCTTATAACTTTGAGATAGTAGACTGGAGACAACTGCTAGATTTAATGTTTCAAAAGCTTATTTAGCTGTTCTTTAGCTTTAAAACTCAAAAAAAATCTAATGAAAGATACATTGAATTTCCTGTGTATTTGTAGTATATGAATTTTTTATTTTAAGGATTTTATATGCAGTGAAATATAACTTGTAATAAATTGTTCATATAGTAGTATAGTGCTTTCCATTTTGATTATCATTTTATTTTATTGATGCCTTTTAGCATATCAATGAATTGTCCATGAAAATTGATGTGGAAGATGTACTATGCAAGGCTGAAGCAATTTCTCTACAGATGGTAAAGTGCAAGGTATAAAATGTTTCAAATAATTGCAAGGTTTTTGTTTTTGGTTTGGAAATGATCAAGAAAGACTTCTCTTGAAGTAAAATAAGTGCAATAACTTGCACTTCTTAGTAAGTTGAGGACAGACAACACAGCATTGGCTAGCTTTTTGTTTACCATTATATTCTTACACACTTAGGTGAAACAAGTTGACTAATTATACTAGAGAGGAAAGAAACATTTACTAATAAAACGGCGAAAGTAATGAAAATATTTCTACAACACTTTAAAGAGTATGTAGAATTTAACTAAGCAATGACATAGTACCCAGTCAAATTAATGATTACGGAAGAGGATCTCATATTAAAATTTTGTATCCCTAAATAAAGACCGGTACTCATCAGAAATAATTAAATGAATACTGTTATGTCATTATATTTGTATCAGTCAGGCTTTTAATTATTTCTAAAAACAAGGCAAATTTGATGTATTATTTGAATTCAAACCAAATCCGTATATTTTTGATATATTTATATTTTGGCTTTTACTTTTTTTTTGGAGAGGTTTTTGCTATAGGGTGCGTGCACTCTCCAGAAAGACAGGGAGAGACAGAGAGATAGAAAACGAGAAATCACCCCCTCAGGGGGATGGCGACACTGTGATCCCTTCTCCTCCATTCTCCTCTCAGGATCTTGGGCACGCTCACACACACACCTGGTGTGAGTTTAAGCCACCAGGTCCGGGACTTGAACCATGGTCAGCTACATGGGAGTTCAGCGACATAGCTATTACTCTAACTGCTGGTCCCTGGATTTTACATTTTTATGAGAATTTTTGTTTGGTCTTTATCTTTTGTTCATGAATCACATTGTTAATTGCTTCAGTTTTACAAACATTTATTTACTAACAATTCTGTCCCAAAACACATCAGTGAGATACTTCTTGCCTTTAAGGAACTTCTGTTTACTGAGGGAGAAAGATGGTGGTTTAAAGAAGATACCATAAAAAGGGAAAGAGATTAGACAATATTAGAAAACTATGTGGGTGAGCTGGGTTGGGGTGGAGAGTGACTAGCTTAGAAAAAAATCAGGAATCACTTATGAAAAAAAAAGATGGTTAGGATTTCATCTGGAGTGGAGAATGAAGGTGTGAGAAGGGTACCTAACACATGCACTGTTTGCTCAGATATTCCAGGCACAGAAAGAAATACTGCTTGTTTTCATATGTAGAATCTAAAATAGTTGATCTCAGAGAAGCCGTCAGTAGAGTAGTGGTTACTAGAAGCTGTGAAGAGGAGGTAGAAGGGAGGACGAGGAGATTGAGCAACAGAACAAAGTTACAGTTAAGATAGAAGGTATAAATTGTGGGGTTCTGTTGCTCACTAGCATGACTATAGTTAACAATATTGTATATTTTAAAAGAAAAGATTTTGGTTGTTTGGGTCAGCTGGTGGCATGGTGGTTAAGGTGGCTAGATCTCACATGGCCAACTGAACAGTTCAAGTCCTGGACCCAGCGGCTTGTAACACATGCCTGGTGCATGTTTGTGCATGCCTACAATCCCGAGGAGAAGGGATTGTGCTGTGGCCATCCATCTCCACTGGGGATGACTTCTTTCTTTCTTTCTATCTCCTTCTCTGAAGAGTGCATGTACCCTTTAGCAAAGCAAAACAACAACAAAAAAGATTTTCACTGTTCTCATCTTAAAGAAATGATTAATTTTTAAGGTTTTGGATGTGCTAAATACCTGATTTGATCATAATGTGCACATGTATCAAAAATATCACATTATGTACTCTATAAATATGCACAATTAGTATGTTGTTAGTTAACAAACCCTTAACAAATGTTTAGATTCTAGAGTGTCAGCAGGGTCTTTTTGTTTTTAAAAAGAATTAATTATTTAATTTTATTTATTATTATTTTAAAAATTCGCAATAGGGCATGTACACTGAATAGAGAGAGACACAGAGAGAGTGAGAGAGAAAGCCACCGGGTCTGGAACTCGAACTGCAGTTTGCCACATGGGGGTCCAGTGCCTTAACACCATGTCAACTTTCAACACTGTCAGTAGAGTTTTACATGGAGGTGTTAACTTTGTGTCTATTTTTCCTTTCTAGTGAACAGTTGTTTTGTGTTTGATTTTTCATATCCAGGAATTGCCAGAAGCAGTTAGTGAGATACTTGGGCTTCAGAATAGTGAAGTTACAACGCCAGATTCGGATATTGGTGAAGATGAAAATGTTGGCATGACGTCTTGTCCTGCATCTGCATTTCAGAATACTACTTTGCCTGCACTTGCTGCCAGTGGAGCCAGAGATGACAGTCCAACACAGATACCAGTGTCCCCACATGTCACCAGATTAACACCTGCATGATCATTCTTCTTGCTCTTTTTTGAAGAGACACTTTGTTGCAACTCTTTTTCAAGTACTTTAAAGGTGGAAATTTAAAATCTTGGTATTGATCATGCTTTAACGTTTATGGAAAGTGTACTGATATTCTTGCATTAAAGCTTTACAAAGATTGAAACTAATTATTTTTGTAGTTACTTCTACCAAATAGCCTTTCCTTTTCAATAACATTCCCTTGTATTTTTATAGCCAAGTGCATTTTACTTTCTTGCTGATGAACTGGAATTGTTTAAATATAACAAGTGGATGAGTTGGAAATTATGCACTTTGAAAAACATTCACTTTGTTTACTCTAAGTTTAGTGGGTTTGGGATTTCATTAAATGCTGAGCCTTTTTATAGCATTTTGGGTTGAGAAGTAGATTGTTACCCAGTAATGAAATTTAAAGAAAAAAGGATTTGTTTTTCGTTATTGTTTACAACAGTACTCAGCTTAAATATTTATGTTGGTTGAATGTGATTTAAATTGGATATTTTCATCAATGCAATTTAATGTGTACATGAACTATTTCAACCATAATCAGTGAATTGGCAGTATATTTTTACATGGAATTTTTCTTGTATATAAAGACTGTAAGTACTTAATTTATGCGTATAAGAAAGGATAGGCATATTTTCTTTATCTGAATAAACTTAACTATTGATTTGTATAACCTGATTTGACAAAATTAATACATGGCTTCAGTATGAGATCTTTTTCAAAACTATTTTCTTAACCAGACATTTATTTCCTGAGACTACATTCAGCCCTGTACCTGGTGTAATTTTGAAATTAATTGCTTGTAACCTCACTTTACTGATAATGTTTATTATCCTTCCTAATACTGCACTAACAGATTAATTAGGTCTCTAAATTTTTATAAAATGATCTTTGCAAAAAGCTATATCAAAAGTTTCAAGATACTATCATGAGTCTTGAAATAGTACTTTTTTTGTATATGGATGAATCTGTTGTTTTTACCATGCAGTTTTGCATGATTTTAAGTTATGTGGAATTAACATAACTGATTCCGTTTTAATTGTAATTTGTTAACTTCTGTACATATCATTAAAATAAATTTGAAGTTGAAGTAGTGTTTTCAGTTAAATTATAATTATGAATAGTCTGCTGGTTCTTCATCAGAAGGAAAAAAATCCAAAATGGACCTTAATCCATCCTGTATTTTTATGTGATTGAAAAATCATTTGAATGAATGTAAAATGAGAAAGAAACATTACCCCATTTTTAACTGAACATTTTTTTTCATCAGCATGAAAATGGGCAGAGTATTACCTTGCTGAATATAACTATCGGACTCAGTTAAGTAACTTTCTATAACTGATGTTACTAGTGTAAAGTAAAAGTTGTACTGTTCTAAAATGATCCAGTAAATAAATTTTTCCCCCTGGAAAGTTAGGGAACCAAATAAGCTTTCTTTTTCCTAGTCGAGCATTAACTGATAATCGTGGCAGTGGAACCATTAGATGTTAGTTTTTAATATCGTGTGTGCTATCTTTCATCAGTTAATAATGAGTAAGCCTATTCAGAAAAAAAAAAAAGTAAACTGATCAAAACCTCAGCATCTCCAGCCTTTCATTTCCTGCCATTCAGGAAATTGCTTAGAACATCTTGATGTCCTTCTTGTTCTTCCTGGACAGTGGCTTTTGGGGAGTTATTTTTTTGTACTATGTAATGAGATATCTGCTTCAGATTTTTTTTAATCTTAATACATTTAGTAAGTTGAACTTTTGTCAAGTTTTATTATAAACTAGTTGTTAAAACATAATTTTATTAAACAGTGAATCTATATTTAGCACATTTTATACGGAAATGATAATATAGTATGATACTACATTAGATTCTTAATCAGTTCACAAAGTCTTGTCAGCGAATACTATATAAACTTGAATATTGAGACTGCAAAAATAGACAGTTCAAGGTAAAATTGTTAGTGTGAGTTCTTAAAGGTTCATTTCAGTTTTAAGATATTCTGCAACCTTGTAACATGTAAAATATGCGCTATATTATGATATTTAAAGTTGTTAAAATTCAGGTAGTTTCTACAGTAATTTTGACTTAAAAGTATTTTCAGTTACAGATTTTGTGAAATGATTTTGCATTTAAGAACCTCAGTTTTGATTACTGCTTTTATCTAAGATTCTTTATCTCCTTATATATTAGGAATTTTAATCTTGGTGATTAGAAACTGAATGTTTTCTGAACTGTAAGGGAACAGCCTTTTGGAATTGATAGTGATTCTTACTGAGACTGACATTGCCAAGAGCTTATATGGATGCCAGCTAATTCTTATGAGAAATTGATGTAATTGTACTCATTATTAAAGAGAGTTTGTTTAACCACAAATGTTTATCAAATAGCCTAGAACTTCACCTGACTTGTATGTAGCTATGTACCAGGGTAATGTCATTCTAGCATGGGCTTTTTTAAATTTTTTTAATGCCAGGAGGAATGTGTCCGTGATGCCAGAGAGAGAGAGGGAGAAGGAGAAAGCACCCATCAGTGGTCATACTGTTGTACTTTCTCTACTTCTTCATCCTGTTGGGATTTGGGACATTCATGCATATGCATGTTCTGGTTTTCAAGCTGCAAGGTCTGGGATTTGATCTGTTGTTGGCCATACGGGATCTGGCTGCTTTAACCACTAGACTATGGGCTAGCCCATTTAAATTATTGATACTGAACCTGAGAATAGTAACATGATTTATGACTCATACTAATGATCTTACTGTATTAAACCTCCATTAATTAAAATATATTTGAGGTGCTCATTTCTAGATTCTTGGTCTGTATTATCAAAATACATATCTGGTTCTACTTGTTGAAACCAAGGCCAAAGAATCTATATTTTAACGGGGATTCAAGTGGTCCTGAGCCCCCCCTCCCCTCAGATTTTAGAGAACTATTTATATGTTACCATTTTGATTTATAGTGAGGTAGATAAATCCCTAAGTTTTAAAGTAGTTCCTTGATTTCCTAGGGTGAATTTGCTCTACTTCTGTTTGCCATTTTTCAGTAAAAGAGATGTCATCTCAGTCTGTTTTATGAAGATTTCTCTCATTCTCACATTTTGCAGAAAAGCTTTCAGTTTTACTTCTGAACATGAAACAGGACTAAATTATTTGAAGTGAATCTGAAGAGTTTCCATCAGTATCTAGGGCGCCTGTACTTACTTGTACCTTTAATGTGATTGTGTTTCTATTTGAATGAAGTAATAACCATTTTTGGCTTGTTCTCTGCATGGGGTCTTATAATAGGGATTTCTTAAGTTGTAGATTTTTTTTTGAGGATTATTTGTTTTAGTTATAGATGTTTTCCTTATTGTTGTTTAAGTAGAACCCTACTAATTGGTTTTTTTTTTTTTTTTTTGAAGGTTTTTGCCATAGGGCAAGCCATCAGGTCTACCTCAGTTGGCCTTGTGAGATTCCAGCACCTTAATCACCATGCTACCTGCTGGCACCTAGGCTGTCCATTTTAAAAGAATTTACCCCTCAGAATTTTACCCTTAGACGCAGAGATGGAAAGGAGAAGGACAGTTATAAAGAACATGCTTCTGCAACTCTTTTTTAAAATCGAAAGTAGCTCTTTCAGCCCATGGAAAATTAAACTTTTTTGAACTCCGTGTAAGAAAAACATTATACTCAAAAGTCACTTTTCTGAAAACTCAGCATTAGGAATATCATATGTGCCTAATGTAGGTCAGTCCCAATAAATGAGATTGGGGTGTCAGAATAATAGAAGGTAAGCTATTAAATATGCCTCTTCCTCTAAAACATTTTCCCAGTATATTGCTCCTCATGTATCTGTGCGAGATGACAGAATGAAAAGTACACATTCCAGAAAGCTTAGCTGTGATCAAGGAGCAATCCAGTCTGGTTCAACTTTTTAATTAAAAAGACTTAACCTCAGAGATGGACTTTTACTGTGACAGTAGTAGATGTTTCCAACACCACAGTAGTCTGAATGGAGGCACAAGACTCAGTGGGTTAGTAGACTGCTTTGAAAACGCAAATAGGACTGTTTTTTGGATTAGTTAGCCATCTAATTAAGATTTTGTTTGGCTTGACTGTATAGGCACTCAAATTTCTTCCCTGGTTGTCACTGACTCAATTTTGTAAAGCAGATTTCTCTACCCAGTGGAGGAGCCATTTGGGTACTTCTTAGTTCTCCACATTTACAGTGTCAGGCACACAAGTATGGACTATATACCTCCCCTCAAGTTTAGGCCACTTTCTTTTTGTCAGCTGTGCCAAGTGTTAAATGAGCCAAGCATTGTATCTGCTGACTAGGAAGTCATTAGCAGTTAACAGCATCTAACTCAAATAGATGATAAAAGATTAAATTGTTTAAGTTTTCTGAGTGAAATTGTCTAAGTACTTTTACTTTTTGTACCCATAAAAGAAGTAATGCCATTATAAACACATAGTTGCTTCTATACCCCTCCCTTTCAAAAAAGGACAAAATCCAAGACACATTCTTTTGCACATGTTAGGGTATAGTGATATGAAGTCTAAAAACAGTTTGGTTAACTTGCTGAGCTGAAATTTTTGAATAACTTTGGGAGACAAGTATTTATCCCCTCTGGTTAGCTTTAATTTAAGGACCATGTAAAGGCTAATAGGCTTCCTGATGTTACGATTCTCACTAGCTTTCTTCATATCCTATTAAGTAATACAATGAAGCTTTAGAACATTTGCAGAAAAATGTAATTAAAGGATGAATTTATTTTGCTGAAAAAAATAGAAATCTGTGTGTAGTTTTTTCATAATCTGCATTTGCTATGAGCTTCGTGAAGACAGTCACCTCCCCATAACATTTTCCCAAACTGGCCTTTAAACTTTATTTTGTATGACTTGTGCCAAAGTTATATTGACTAGTGAAGATAGGAAATAATTCTTTTCATTGACATTTCATACCTCAGAACAGCATCATAAACTGACTTCACAATGAGAGGGTTGATACTTGGCTAAGGCACATCTCTTCATAGGGAAGGAATGTAAAGAAGAACATGGCCAGTGCAGGAGTAGAATCCTGGAGCCACCACTCATGCATGGTAGCATCCTTTCTCCTACTTCATTCTTTTTGATCCTAACAGGACTATAAACTGTTCCAGACACAAGAATATACCCTCCTTTAAAAACTTAAGCTAACCACAAAACACTTGTAGAAGTCTTTAGTTCACCACAGAAAACCCCATTTCTATTAGTCATGCTCTGAATTTTATTTTGTGACCCTTTGTGTCTGGGTCCCTGAGTTTTCCACATTTTTCTTCAACTGTATAGTTCAGAATTAAATATGAAAAGGTAAGCTTAGAAAAGCGAGAGTTTATTCTGTGGGAAGACATAGATTGTATGCATTTGTTTTACAATGTGCAATGAATCCAGGAGAGACCTGGCCTTCGTCCAGGGGTCCTTCATATTTTAATCTAAGTTTTCTATTTTTTCTTAAGGACTCAATGTCTGACAGCATTATCATGGATTTAAAAAAGAAAAAAAAACTTTGTTAAGTTGCTTTTAAGAGTCCAGAAATTTTACATGTTTCATTTTTTTCCTAGTTTTCCTAGTCATCTGCTACTACTGATGCAACGTTTCTTGGTCACAGTTATTTAGAACTTTCATACCTATGTAAACATAACATGAGTTGTGCTGATAAATGATACTTCTGGACAAATAAGTGCACCTTGATTTAGGCATTTTCCACAAGGAGTTGAGATGGCTTCAGGGTGGAGTTTAGATACTTGTGTTACCTTATAAAGTATAGTCTTGCAAAAGACCTAAAGTTTATCCTATAAGTATTGGTAGGCAAATGTCAGAAAAAAAAATTCAGTCAAACTGAATTGTTCTTACCAGAAAATGTCTGCTGTATTGATTGTTGTGAAATGATTTGGGGCCAGCAGATGGCAGAGCGGTTACATTGGTAATACACATGGCCGGCCGTGGTTCAAGTCCTGGACTCAAGTGGCTTGAAACTCATGCTGGGCACATGTGTGCATGCCCGGGATCCTGGGATCCCAGGAGGAGACTGGAGGAGAAGAGATCTCTGTTCAGTCATTCCTCTGGAGTGGGGGGTGATTTCTCACTTTCCCTCGCCCTATCTCCACTCCAGTGCCCCACCCCACAAGCGCATATGCCCCAAGACAAAAACCTCTAAAACCCCCCCACAAGAACAGAAGGATTGAATGATTTGGGTAAGAAGACAGTTTTTAGCGTCAGTCACGGACTTGAGACCTCTCTCAGTTGCTTAAGTTTTGTAAGTATAATTTCTCACCCTTCAATTTCTTATCTATAGGCGGGCATAACAACTACCTCAATTGCGAAAAGTAAGTAGAGTGCATGTAAAATATTTAATATGGTGCCCGTATTGATTAGGTAATAAATGCTGTCAACCTTATTATCTGGTGGCAACCGAATAGTTACTGCCATCAGCCATCTCTTTAAATCTTAACACCCTGTGATTTGTTTTTCCTCCCACAACATGCCGTCCTGCAGATACAGCCTTAGGGCTCCCTTTCATTTATTTCCTGTTGGCTGAGGTCATTTCAATTTCAAATCTGAAGTATGTATTCTGGAATCATATGAGCCACAGCCTCACTGACCCCACCATAAATCATGATCCTCTCTGCGCTTCAGTTTTTATCTTCCAGTTGGGCTTAAATGTGCTTGTCTTTCTATCCATTCTCTCTTGGTGAGGGCTGTTATAAAAGCATGGTGATGATAGCGTAAGTGGGAGATATATCTCATATTTTGCTTAATAGTGAAGTCTGATCATTCTCCAAGTCAACCTTTGCTCGACATACTATAGCATATGATCACAAAATGAAAAACAACCAAGATATGTCTGCATAAGCATTTTTAGTAGTATGGGAAGTTATAGTGTCTATTCAACAGTCAATTAATGTTTTATTAGGGAGCAAATTGATGCCCAGGGTTGTGACTAGCTATTTTTCATTTTGCTTCAACATTAAGTCATTTCAGTCAACCTGATACCAAATTACCCTTCTTGACTCAAATTTCACATGGTATCACCTAGATGTCTGGATGGTTGACAGAATCTCCATGCAGGGTTCAAGTCCACTTTATCTTCATACTTTTTTTCCTTCAGCATGATTGTTTATGTAGTATTTAAGGTCAACAACAGGAATAACTACATTTTCATTGTGTGGCAAACACCTTCCTCTGTTTTAATATAAATTGATTGGTGGAAGCCACATGTGTATAGTATAGTTTTGAAATTTTTTTATGAGCAAAAGTGCATCACTCATATTGTCTATCATGACCAATAGCCTTATGAAGACTTTTCACTCAGGAGAGTAGGATTTTCTAACGTCCCACGGTGAACCTATGGCTTTTCCCACATATTGCTGTCTTATTTTGTTTTTAATGAATTTCATTTATTATTAGCATTGTTTTAATTTGCTGTAGGGCAAATGTGTGCTCACCAGAGAGAGTGAGAGAGAGAGAAAGGGAAAGTTCAAAAGCAAGCCACCAGGTCTGGGACTTGAACCATGGTCAGCCACGTGGCAGTCCAGTGCCTCAACCACCACCCCACCTGTTGGTCCCCTGCTATTTGTCTTTTAAAAATCCATTTGTATTGGGTTGTTGGAAAAGTCATGACATGTATGCAAAAACACATACTTAAAATGACAAGATATGTGAGTAATTCATTAACTGATAGATTGTGAGTATCTTGAAAAGAAAATAGTGTTATGTAGAAACTCTCATCAGTTTCCTAAACAGAAGTCTGCAGGTTTGTTGGATTTCCTTCCATTGGTAAACTACTATACTACTATATCAAAATTTACCTTAGAATATAAACTTATTTGGCAAGATATTTATGTGGCTAAGTTAGAGAAATTTGCAGTGGATGGTAGTAATACTGAACAACTCTTGCCAAGGAACCTAAAGTATACCCTATAAACTTTAAGAGTCAAATGTCAATGGGAAAGAAAAATCCAAACTGATTATTAGATTGGTTATATGCTCTGAAGTTTAGTCCTTTCTCTTGCCTTATTCAATGTGGGTTTAAGCATGAAAAGCATACATAATTAATTTGCTTGTGACAAACTTGATAGGCTGGAATGATGGCTTAAAACCAAAAGGAAAGATTATTCAAGGAAAAGGAATTATACTTTTGGTTGAACTTCAGTCTCAAAACAATTGCTGTTACTTCTCGTTCAAATATTTCCATACTCTAACATCCTATATCCATTAATAGCTTTACACCTTTTTCTATTGATATTGAGAGGTTGTCCTACAAAATGGTTCCTTAACATCTATTTATTTCCCTTTTTAATTTTTCCTCAAACATGTTTCTTTGCATCTCTGAAGCTCAGCTTTTCTTGATGACATTAGCACTCAGAGAGATAAGCCACCAAGCCACCCACCCAGCGGAGCAGAGGAGTTAACACTCAGAATCTCTCACCTGCTTGGAGGTCGAACACAGTCTTCCATGGGGAAGTTTGGGGAGGGGCAGCTCTCAGCAGGCTTAGGGTATCTTATCAGGGAGATTGCTGCTGCTTTGACCAGGATGGTTGGGAGTAAGTGCTGAGGGAGGGAGGAATAAAAAGTCCTGAGGGTCTCATCTTTTGCCACAAAATGGTATCTAGTTGGGGTGGGAAGCTTGCTGTGATACAATTGTGGGTCATGAATGCTTCCACATCTCTTTGGTTGTCTTTATATTATACTTTTCATTTTTTTGTTCATATAGTCTGTAGCCTCTCAGAATCCACTTCCATTTTCCAGGTGATTTAAGGACTGGCTATGTTTTCTCCCATTTTCACTGCTATCCTCAATTATAATAAATGCCTTTTGTTGAGGACTCACTGACCTTTTTGTTTTAAATAATTATTTAATTGTATTTATCATTATTATCATTTTTTTAGTTTGTTACAGGGCTCGTGAGCTCACGAGATAGAAAGCTACCAGGTCCAGGGCTTGAGCTGTGGTCAGCCATGTGGGAGTCCAGTTTCTTCAGCACCACACCACCTGCTGGCTGGCCCCACTGATGTTCTTAACATACAATTTCTCTAATTTTGTGGATCCCATTTTGTGGACCCCTGTCTCATATTCAGCTGTTCACCATCTTGCCATTAATGCTCACTTGGCCCTCTTCCATCAGTGAGATCTTGTATTAGAGGTCTCCTTCCTTGTCCCAAGAGGAGAATGGAGGAGAAGGGATTACAGGGTGGCCATCCTTCCCCCCCTGGGGGGGGAGTGATTTCTCATTTTCTATTTCTCTGTGTCTCTGGTGAGTGTATGTGCCTGTAGCAAAAATCTTTCTTAAAGAAAAGAAAAAAAATCTAGGCATCTACATCTCTTTAATTTCTACCAAAGGTTCCAAACCATTGCCTAATTTTATATCAGCTGCCTTCAGACTCAATGAGGCATAGGGAGATAACACACTGAGCGTCCAGTGTCTGCCAACCACTGTGTGAAGTAAGCATTTCACAGGCATTAGCTCTAATCAGCACAAGAGCCCTATTAGGGGTAAGTATTATCACCCTTGTATTACAGAACCAGAGACCGAGAAATGTGAGATAATGTATTCTCTGTAAGCACAGCTAGGCGGCTAGCAGTTTTATTAAAAACCAATGCCCTATTCTTTTACAGTACAATTTATTTATGTTTTATGATCAGTGTCGTGATTTCTTTAATGTTTTTCTTCTTGGAGGGGTTTTTGCTATAGAGCATGTGCGCTCGCCAGAAAGACGGAGAGAGACAGAGAGACAGAAAGTGAGAAATCACCCTCCCAGGGGGATGTCCAAGCCGCAATCCCTTCTCCTTCATTCTCCTCTTGGGATCTTGGGAACGCACGCACATGCGCCCGGCGTGAGTTTAAGCCACCAGGTCCGCGACTCAAACCACGGTCTACTACATGGGAGTCCAAAGACATAGCCCCAAGTTGCTGTCTTTACACACTATGCTTTTCCTTCTGTCTGCCCTCAGATTCCCTCTCCTCGCCCCCTAGTGGCAAGACTCAACTTCAGCTGATTCTTTTGCTATCTACTTTCGTGTATCTCAATGTGGTAATATGCATGTATTGCTGCTACTTTGACTTTCAGTTTTGGGTATTAACCATTGACTTGGAAGATGGGGATTCAGCTTTTTACTTCCATCCTTCACCCATACTATTCACATGCTCCCTTATCTTTCCATCTTCCAATAGAGTTGTTATAAAATTGGTTAAGTCAATATTTAGTGCTTATACTATTATGATTTTATAAATGCAGTTCCTAGCTGAGACATGTTCCTCTTCAGCTCTAACTTTCCTTTTTTTCCTCTGGCAATTCATTGTTAACAGGTTTTTCATATACTGATTGTATATACTATTATCACTAATACAATCCCACACTTTTGTTTTTTTAAGAGAAACTTTTGCTATAGGGCATGTGTGCTTGCTGAAGAGACAGAGAATGAAAAATCACCCCCTGGGATATGGCCACACAGCAATCCCTTCTCCATTCTTTTGAAATCTTGGGCACACACACATGAGCCCAGTGTGAGTTTTTTTTTTTTTTAAAGAATTACTTTATTTCATTTGTAATCATTATTATTCATTTAATTTGACCAGAGAGACAGAGCGAGAGAAAGGGAAAGTAGGTAAGCAAGCCTCCAGGTCCTGGACTTAAGCCATGGCTATGTGGGAGTCCAGTGCCTTAACCACCACACCACCTGCTGGCTCTGAGTTGTAAGAATCCTTTATTCTAGGGAACCAGCAGTTAGTGTAATGGCTATGTCACTGGACTCCCATGTAGTCGACTGTGGTTCGTGTCCCGGACCCGGTGGCTTAGAACTCACGCTGGGCATGTGTGTGTGCACGCCCAAGATCCCGAGAGGAGAATGGGATTGCAGCGTGACCATCCCCCCTGGGGGGTGATTTCTCGCTTTCTGTCTCTATGTCTCTGTCTGGCGAGTGCACGCGCCCTATAGCGAAAACCTCTCTCTCTCAAAAAAAGAATCCTTTATTCTAGATACTGTTATTTATGAGATACATGATTTACAAATATTGTGTTCCATAATGTGATTGTCTTCTCAATTTTTTAATGGTGTCTTCTGAAGCACACATGTTTTTAGTTTTGGCAAAATCCCATTTATCTATTTACTTGAGTGTATATGCTTTTGATGTCACAGCTAAGAAATAATTGCTTAATTCAAAGTCACAAGATTTACTTCTGTGTTTTATTCTAAGTGTTTATTGTTTTAGCTCTTAGATATATGTCTATGATCCATTTTTTAAAAGTGTTTTTTTCCCCCATAGTGTATGTGTACTCACTAGAGAGTGAGAGAGACAGAAAGTGGGAAAGAAACTCCCCTCCCCCCCAAGGGGATAGCCACACCTCATTCTCTTTCCCTCCATTCTCTTATTGGGCTTTTGGGCATTTACACACGTGCACCTGTTGTGATTTTCAAACTTCTGGACCTGGGACTCAAACCAGGGAGTTGCCATGTGGGATTCAGCTACCTTAACCATCATGCCACCTTCCAGTCCCTGTCTGTGATCCATTTGAGTTACTTTGTGTGTGTGTAATGTGAGGTAGATGTGTAACTTCATTGGTTTGCTTATAATATCTGCAGTTGTCACAGAACCATTTGTTCAAAAGAGAATTCTGGGGGCCAGCAGACGGTGTGGTGGTTAAGGGTGCTGGACTCCCACATGGCCAAATACGGTTTAAGTCCCAGGCCTGGCAACTTGCTTTCTCACTTTCCTTCTCTCTCTCTCTCTCTCTCTCTCTTTCTCTCTCACTCTGTCCCTCTCTGGTCAAAATTATGAACAAACAAACAAATAAATAAAATAGTTAAATAAAAGGATTATTTAAAAAAAAAAAGAAAAGAGAATACTTTTGCTATTGGATTGACTTGCATCTCTGTTGAAGATCACTTGAAGATTAAGTGTAAGGGTTTATTGCTGAACTCTCCATTCTGTTGCATTACCTATATGTTAATCCATTAATGAGATCCATGATTCATAGATCACCTCCTAGACTTCACCTCTTAGGTATGTCATCAGCTTTCAGTACTGTTACATTGGGGACCACAATTTCAGAGCACGAATCTATGGGAGACAAACCGTTATTCAAACCACAATATCATGCAAGATTTTTAATAATCTAGACTCTCCTTTTCTCAGGACTAGCAGATGGCATAATGGTTATGTTGTTGGACTCCCACGTAGTTGATTGTGGTTTAAAGTCTCAGACTTGGAGGCTTGAAACTCACGCCGGGAACATGTGTGTGCTACCCAAAAATCTAGAAAAGAGAATGGAGGAGAAGGGTTTGCAGCGTGGTGGCATCCTGGGGAGGGGTGTGTGTGATTTCTTGCTTTTTGTCTCTGTTTCTCCAGCGAAGTACACATGCTCTATAGCAAAAATTATTTTTAATAAAGAATTATTTTATTTAAAATTATTTATTTTAATTTGACCAGAGAGGGGGGGAGAGAGAGAACGTGAAAAAGCAAGCCGACAGTTTTGGGACTCTTAACTGCAGTCGAATGTGTGGGAATCCAGTGCCTTTAACCACCAAGCCACCTGCTGTCCCTAAAATTTCTAATAAATAAATAAATAAATAAATAAATAAAAGACTTTCATTTTTTTCCTTCAGCCTTATGACACTGGCATGCTTCAGATCTATATTCCATTATCATTGAGCAGGAACAACTTTTCCTCTGTTTTCTCATGTTCCCTGCTCCCTCTACTTGGAAAAAAAAATCCCTGTGGTTTCCCATTCCCATTAATAAATGCAAACTCACTTTTGAGGATTAAGCTCAGGGACCTCCTCCCAGAAGCCTCTTCTGACTCTTTTAAAGTAATACTGAACACTGTCCCTTATACTTTTGATGTCATCTGTAGAGAAGTTAATACATTTTGTTTCACTTTTTTATTTGCATGTTTTTTTTTTTTTTTTAAAGCCAGACCGTGATCTCTTTGAAGGTAGGCACTGTATCTCATTCATCTTTATAGCCTCAGGATTCAGTTTTAACTGCCTAACATAAAGCAAATGATTAAGACATCCTTGTTGAATTATGACATCTTCCCAAATACTGTTCTAGATGAAATAGTTCATGTATAGTCTGTAGAGCCTACTTTTGTTAATCTGTTTTTTCTTGTTTGAAATACTCAAGGCTGTACAATGTAATGTGTGAGCATGGATTGTGTAGCCAGACTGCCTGAGTTTAAATTCTGCCTTGGGGACTCTTTAATTATGTTAACCTTCCACAAGTTACTTAAACTCTCTGGGCACCTGTTTCTCCATATGTAAAATACAAATGATATAACTGTCTTGTAAGTGTTATTATGATGAATCACTTTGGCCTACAAAAATGCAAACAAAATGCTTAGAACAGAAACTGGCCAGTACCACTAATTAATATTAGCTGCTATTATTATTGTTGTTATTATCATCAACTCAAACTTATTTAAACTTGCATTTTCTACTAGATGATCAGAGCTAATCTGTGGAGGAAATTAAAGCCAAATGATACTTTCAGAAATAGATCAACTAATTATTATGCCCCCCCCCCCCGATTTCAGAAACAGTTAAAATTCATTTCTGTTTTGAAAGGTTTTACATACTGTTTTCTGTGTAGACAGACAGGGCCAGCCCCAGATTTTGTTCAGTTTTTCAGTTAAACAACCATATCTGGTTTAATATTTTCCATTCTTTAGAAGATTGGTAATATTTTCCTGTGGCATGGTGAATTTTATGATTTTGCTCAAGTTTTATGTAAGAATACCAATTGACCTAATACATGTTAAATATGCTGAATTTGAGCTAGTTACAAGTGGAGAGAAAAAGTTCAGTGGCCATCAAGAGCATCAAAGAAATAAGTCTGATATCTGGGCATTTAGTTTCCTTTTATTTCCCACTTGGTGAGGAAGAGTCTAGGGTTAATTGTCTGAAATGTATCTACATGTGGCTAAATCAAAGCCTCACATTTCCTTTGCAAAACTATTGCCTGACTTCATTCTGTAGAGAGGTGTCACAGGTTTAGGAATTAGTGCCTTTTATGAAAACTGTCACATGTATGTTCTCACACACGTTTCATGTACACAGTCATAAAGCGATAGTTCAGAAAAAGTTTATTAACATAACATGGCTTAGAGATTCAGCCGTGCTGGTCATTTTTAAATCATTTCCCTTTTTTGGAAAGATCTAAACCTTTGAATTCACAGTTACTGAGAATCCGTGCTTAGCTTGCCAGTAGCAGGCTTGAGAGATGAGAGCTAACGTCAGGGGACAGATGTTTCCTTGTACAAATAACACCCCCTTATGTATTATTCTTCACTACCTCCACCCAAACAGCTACTCGACCTATGAAACACTTTGCACCATGAGCACAGATAACCCCAGGCTTCAAGTCCGTAATCTGAGCGTGGCTATCAGCAACCAGAAATGAGTTTCTTTTTAATCAGCTTTCCATCTTTCCCAGTCATTCATATAAAGGAGCTCAGGGAGGGGAGGATTCACATTGCTCTTCAGCACCACGGTTCTGGACAGCGCTCCGAGCAGGCTGCTGATCCCACGCCCCTTCCTCTCTCGATCTCCGCCAGAGCATCCACTGCCTCTCTAGTTCCCCCTGCTGCAGAGAAAGAAAATTACATCGGGATCCATGCAACCTGCAATGATGATGTTTTCCAGTAAATACTGGGCAAGGAGAGGGTTTTCTCTGGATTCAGCGGTGCCCGACGAACATCAGCTTCTTGGCAGCTTAACAGTGAGTACGAAGTATCTGACGCTCTCTAGAGGAGTGTTTCATCGGGTAGTGATGGTCTTCTCCTCATCTTCTGGAGACCTGGAGTATACTCGCACACACACCTCAGCTCTTCCCTCATTTATCATCTGTCTGTATCAGTTTCCCTACGGTCTGCCTCCACTCTTCCTCCTCTTCTCTCAAAGAGCAGCTTGTGTACTGGTCACTGCATGCTCAATTCCTTTTCCTCAAACTTCAAAAGGAGAAAGTTTAAAAACTTCCTGAACTAAAGAACAAGAAGTTGTATGAGCCAGTGTCCCAAATCCCAAATCCGAGTGTAAAATTTCGAAAGACGATTATGAAAAAGACTAAGGAAAAGAAATGAAGTAGATTTTTACTATTCCCACAAGATTAGTGTCTCTCCTGCACCTGCTTCGGGCTACCAGGCCTGGCCTTTAAATATAGGACTCCTATTTCCTATTCTTGGCTATAGATATGGGTTATTGAAATAAAACAAAGACTGATCTCTTTTTAAAAGTTTTCCTGTATATCTCATTACTCCATTTTATCATTTTAATTGAGTCATGAGCACAATATGCCACTTGTGTCAGTATTTAAGGGAGTTTTTATAGTTAAAACATTAGCAAATATTTGAATGATTTTAGGGCCTGATTTGAGGTAATAGTTATGGAACTTAATAAAGGTGCTAGTTTTTAATTTATTCAGGTCCTAGACATTAAAAATATTAAAAAATTATTTTATTACTGCACTATATGAGTTTATCCACCAATTCCAACTCAGTATGTATCATAAAAAAATCTACCTTAATATTGTGGCTCCAAGTATGTGCTGGGGGTTGGATTGTGCTGTTAAAAATGTTGGGATGTAATCATGGCAACTTCTGTAAAACTATTGAAATTGACTTGCAAAAAGGAGGCCAGAAAAGTAAATAGGTTTTCTAAAATTTCCATATCGTGAATATTCGCGTGAGGTATTACATTAAGGAGTTTTGAAGTCATAATGAGCTGTGAGAAGGAAAACAAAGGAAATTGAGAGGTAAAGTTAATGCATGACCCTTTCGTACAAAAACTGCAGCCTACATATATGAGATCTGTGTTATGTGCCAAGGAGGAGGCAGATGTTGGGAGTACTAAGATATTTGAGCTTTTAATGACTAAACACACTGTCAAAGGTTAATGTCTACATAAACTTCTGCTCTTCCTCAAGTCCTAAATAATAAAATATCAGTTTCTAGTCTATATAAATCTTGTGAGTGGGACAATACTCACTAGAAAATAAAGCCAGTAGAGGAATGAGAGGGAGACAATAGTCAGTCACTGCCTATTGGGTCCCATATGACACTTAACCTTTCTCAGTCTCGTGAAGGTGTACTAGATTGCTGTGATTGCGTCACAGCAACACTTGTCAGGGAGAGTGTTCTCTGCTTAACTTTGCATTTGCATATAAAGAACACAAAACAGACTGTCAGAGTTTCACATTGTCTATCAAATAAGTTTCCAGTTTTTTTATTCTGTATTGCTGACACTGTGATCTCAGGTGCTCGAATCAGTCATTTTTACTTTTAGCCAATAGAGCTGATAGTCATTATTTAATCATGTTTTATAGGATCTCGAGGGGCAAAGTGTTAATCTTTGCCAGTTCCTCAGATTGTACTGTTTGATTCTAATAATTAGCTAGCTGATTTTCTTTTTCCTTTCTTTTATTTGTGGCTGAATTGTGACAGCTGCTCTTTAGTTAAAATCTTCTGATGCAGATGGCCTTAGTCGAATACACTCCTCTGTGCTGACCTCTTGCAGGTAGATTCATATTGACGATTGACAATGTGGGTCTAATGGCAGAAAGTAAGATAGTCAATTTCAGTACACATCCTGCCACTTTTCAGAATAAAATGGATTTTTAGGGGGAGATTTAATAGAAACTGAAATTACAGCTATCAAAAATATTTGTTTTGTCAAAATATATTGTTTTCATTATGCTTAGTAATTAATATAGTTTTTTATGCTTAGTAAGTAATATAGTTTCTATATTAGAAGTTAATATGGTTGAATATAATTAGTAATTAATATAGTTTAATATAGTTAGTAATATAGTTTAGTACAGTTAGTAATTAATATAGTTTCCATGTTATTCAACAAGGCTAAAAGATCGAATTGTGTATTATAAAATAAACCTAGAAAGAAATGCAGGAATTATTCATGTATGATACTTTATGATGGTCAGATTTTGTTGCTATTAAATTGAAGCAAATCTGATACCCCTTTAATTTAACCACTAGATGATAACTTAGGGCACTGGAAAATAATGTTCTAGAGGAAATTAGACCAATATTTAAGATCAAAAGCTACAAGTGACATGGCAATTTCACCTTGAGTTTATATGATGGGTGGAGTTTTCAGCAAATGCATGAAATATCTGGGAAAAAATAGAATTAGGGAGGAATTGGGAATCCTAGCTAACATATATTTGTGTGTGTATGTGTGTGTATGTGTGTGTGTGCTTTATCTTCTTGAAGCTGAATAAAGGTAACTCTGGCAGAAATGATGACAAGAAAGGCAACAAGGGAAACAGCAAGAGTGAACCCGCTACTGACAGTGGCAAGACGGCAGTTGTGTTCTCTTTGAAAAATGAAGTTGGTGGACTGGTAAAAGCACTGAGGCTTTTTCAGGTGAACGTAAAATATCATTACATAACTCTAAAAGTGACTGTGAAACCTGCCTTGAAAGATTATTGAATCAATTTTTGGATAATATGTTGAATGATTCAAAGGAACCTAATTTAATGCTGCTTTACATAGGGCATTTGTTTGCCCAACAATGAAATAAATAGATCTGCATGAACTATGATTTATTAATTCAGAATTAACCGATTAGGAATGCTGCAGATTGTTGCAAAGTGAGAAAATCAGGAATTTGAAAATCGTGAACCTTACACATGAAAATGCAAACACAAAAAGAGCCAAACAAAGTATCTTTAAATAGTAAGAGCCATTAGTTTGATCTGATTTGTTAAAATTCGAATCATGTATAGGTCCTAAGAACACATTTTTTGCAAAAAGTGAGTTATATCAGTATAGATGTTTGGTAACCCCTAAACTTTATTGTTCATAAACCTCATGTGTGTTTTTGAAAAGATGAGCCACTCTCCATACATATAAATTGCAGGACTAGCTCTCTCTTTATTTTATAGAAATGCAGTAGTATTTTCCCAGGCCCAAATCTGGGATTTGAACCTTTAAGAATGGGCTGGGTTGGGATAAGGCTAGAACAGCTCAGAAAGGCTATTGTCTTCTTGCCAGTGCACACCTGATGGCTTTGCTACCCTTTGACAGACATCCTCCCTTACAAACGCATTTCGTCTGGGGGCACTGGCTGCTGATTAGCGCTGTAAGGTAGGGAGTCAGTGAGTCTGGCTCTGTGTGGTGCCTTTGGCTGCTAGTGCAGTAGAAAGATAGTTAGATTGCAGTCAGAGGATTCGGACCTGTATTCTCCCAGCTTGGCTAATCACAAGCTGCTTCCACGGTTCAATTTCTTCATTTATAAAATAGCAATAATAATTTCTGCCTAACAGGGTTATTGGGATGAAATAATTTGAGCGAAAGTGCTTTTCTAAAAGTGTCCAGAGATGAGGCATTATTATGATGCTTCTATGATGATTCTAGAGAGAGAATTAGCAGCCCGATTTGGCAAATAGTTCCTTGTGCTCTTTTGACCTTGAAGGAAGGATCAGACACCATAAACAGTGGTAATGGAAATGTAGGGTAATACTTTACATGTAATTATGTTATCCAGAGCTGTGTCCATACAGTGCCCAAAGGCAGACCAATTCAATTAGACAGCTGGGTGCAGTGAAAAAAATCCCTGTGGAAAGAATTAGCAGACCCAAGTTTTCATTCTGCCCTAAGCTAGTCATGGGGCCCTAGCCAAACCATTCAATCCATCTGGGCCTCAGTTCCCTCAGCTAAAAATATCTACTCTGTTTCAGCCAACGGATATTAAAGCCAAAGTGGCACATTGTGTAAGGTCTCCTGGACCTTGAACTTAATATTAATCTTACTTTTATTAACAGCCACTTCAGAAAATATGGCATTATTGTAAAGATTCATAAAAATGGAATCGGAATATTTAGTTTCCTAGCCACAGGACTAGTTTCTTTATAAAGGAGAGAGGCTGTTTGATTTGGTTATGTTCTGGCACTGGAAACTGCTTGTCCTACTCCTATGCTGAGAGCATCTAGAATTGTTTCAGAAGCTGTGCTGATAAGCAGGTTTTATCATCAGAAGTGATAAGGTGGTATTCGTTTATTTTAGGGTGGGCTGGGCTGGAAAGGAGAACCCAGTCTTCCGTTAAGTCAGAAGCTAAAACAGTATATCACTGGGAAAATTTAAACCTGACTTTGGGACCAGCAGTTAGTGTAATGGCTATGTCGCTGGACTCCCACGTAGTCGACCGCGTTTCGAGTCCCGGACCCAGTGGCTTAAACTCACAACAGGCACGTGTGTGTGCGTGCCCAAGATCCCAAGAGGAGAATGGAGGAGAAGGGATTGCAGCGTGGCCATCCCCCCTGGGGGGTGATTTCTCGCTTTCTGTCTCTCTGACTCTGTCTGTCTGGTGAGCACACACGCCCTATAGCAAAATCCTCTCAAAAAAAAAAAAAAAAAAAAAAAAAAAAAAAAGATCCTTTCTTGGCTGCTTTTCCTGCTCTTTTTCTTTTCCTACAATGTAGGTTACAGTCTGGCCAGTGCTTTCCAAATTTCAGTCATTGTCATCCCAATTTCTGACTGTTATGTATACTATGCACTCATTTTTCTAAAACTATTGCTTTATGTTATGTATTTATTTTTTAAAGAATGATTTATTTTATTTATTATTATTGTTATATTTTTGAAAATTTGCTATAGGACACTCACTAGAGAGACAGAGAAAAGGAAAGTGAGAAAGCAAACCGCCAGGGCCAGGACTCAAACTGTCAATGTCCACGTGGGAGTCTACCATGCCACCTGCCAGATCTAAGATTGCTTTATTTTTAAACTTTAATTTATTACAAAAGGAAACTTTATATCATTATAAAATCAGGGGATTGAGTTTTAGTTATGTTTTTCAGAAACATACAAGTATAAATATGGGATTGTATGATAATGTAATAAGCAGAATTTCTCCTCCCCCAATAAAAATGTAACCCAGTGGGATGTAGACCACTCTCAGAAATAATGATGTTTACAACATTTTATAGGGGCCCTTTACATATCTTAAATGACCCACTCATGCCTTAATGAGACAAAACACTGAAGTGTAATTATTCAAGGAGTCTTCAAAAATTGGTGGAAAAATGAAATTAAAGTTTGTTTTGGTGCAAAAACTGTTGAAATTCATACATTTTTTTTTTCATAATATGCATTTTCCATAAACTCTTTGAAGGCCCCCTTCTACAGCTTTCTTATTAGTAGAGACAATAGTCAGAAGCACTTTCACATTTCAGTCAAAGAACAAAGAGATTGGGACCAGCAGTTAGCATAATGGCTACGTCGCTGAACTCCCGTGTAGTCAACCGTGGTTCGAATCCCAGACCCAGTGGCTTAAACTCATGCCAGGCGCGTGTGCGTGCCTGCCTAAGATCCTGAGAGGAGAATGGAGGAGAAGGGATTGCGACGTGGCCATTCCCCCTGGGAGGTGATTTCTTGCTTTCTGTCTCTCTGTCTCTCTCTGTCTTTCTGGCAAGTGCATGCACCCTATAGCAAAAACAAAACAAAAAAAACAAAAAAAACAAAAAAAACAAAACCTCTCCAAAAGAACAAAGAGATCGACTTTTTCTCTGCTGCAGGTAATTGGCTCACTTGCTTAAGAGTTGAACAAGAAAAGCCAATGATAGCTCCTTTGGTGTGTCCTGAAGGTGATTTAGAGATGTTATTTATGTTTCACAGGAAAAGCATGTCAACATGATTCACATCGAATCTAGGAAATCCCGGCGAAGAAGTTCTGAGGTTGAAATCTTCGTGGACTGTGAGTGTGGCAAAACAGAATTCAATGAGCTTATTCAATTGCTGAAATTTCAAACTACAATTGTGACACTGAATCCACCTGAGAACATTTGGACGGAGGAAGAAGGCAAGGGCGATTTCTGCTGGTTGGGAGATTTTGCAATCTGAAAAAGGTTGCAAAGGGGAAAACACAATCTGTGAGCTAATATTTTTGAACCTGCACTGTGTTTTCAACAGAGCTAGAGGATGTGCCCTGGTTCCCCCGGAAGATCTCTGAGTTAGACAAATGCTCTCACAGAGTTCTCATGTATGGTTCTGAGCTTGATGCCGATCACCCAGTAAGTGTCCAGTAAAATCCATTCCACACACGCCCTTCCAGCTCTGCCCATGTGCCAGGCGGTGTGCCGTGTTCTGTGCTGTAATGCGTTATTGTAGAACAACTTATTCTTTACTCCCCATAACGGAGAGCAGGCTTTTATACGATGAAGCTTCCCTGTACACATGTGTTGGCTGGAAGCAGGTTAGAAGGATGGCATTTTCACATAGTATTTATTTTTAAAAGGATTGGATAGAGGAGAAGATTTTAAACCTTGGAGAATATTTCTGTGGAATTAGACAACCTGAAATATACTTGCAGATGGTGACCCTTGGAAAAACGATGAACTAAAATTGATCACACCTTTGGGAAACTAGGGAGGACTAGGCATTATGGGACTCAGGGAGAGAATAAAATTCTTCTTGCTATTTTCCTTGACTGGAGGTAGTTAGGAGTAGAGTAATGTGGTTGACTTCAGTCTCCATGGAAAGGCAGGAAGTTTTAGAATAAGGCTGTGATGGAAGACGTATCTCTTTCCACATCTATCCTGAATCTATCTCCTACCATTCTCTCCTCTACTCCAATAAAAACGACCACCTTCAAAGAAATATGATACTTCGGTAAGCATTTCCCATTATTCTCCTCCTCCCCCCTTTACATCAATTTTTATTTAACACAAGAGACCTAGAACTTCTTTATGGTCAGCATGAAGTACAGTTAATAGTCTGGGAGAAATAAGCAATCGTCCATTCGTTACAAGCATTTTTTTCCTCCAGAGGTGTCCCTTGTGTAAAAATGGGCAGATAAAAAGGTGAAATCTAAGCAGATCAATCATTGCTTATAGAAAGCCTTTGTGGTCTGAAGATAATAGTTTACAGATATTCATTTTGTTTATTTTAAAACTTGCTATAGGGCACAAGCACTGAGAGAGAGCAAGAGAGGGGAAGCACTCCCAGAGAGGGTGAAGAGACCACAGTCCCTTCTCTTCCATTCTCCTCTCAGGATTTTGGGCACACATGCACACATACCTGGCATATTTTTTAAGCTGCTGGGTTCAGGACTCTAATTGCACAGTTGCCCATGTGGGATCCAGCTATCTTAACCACCATGCTGTGTGGTTGATCCAAGATATTCATCCTATTTATTTATTTATATTATTATTATTTTAAAAATATTTTTTAAACATTATTTATTTATTTATTTAAATTTGACCAGAGAGGGACAGAATGAGAGGGGTGGGGAGAGTGAGAAAGCAAGGCGCCAGGTCCAGGATTTGAACCATGGTCGGCCATGTGGGAGTCCAGTGCCCTTAACCACCATGCTGCCCCCAATATTTATCCTATTTAAATGGAGAAAATCTGGGAATCCAATAGTGTGACTATATCTATGCAGTGGCTCTCTAAGAGTGGTACCAGAACCAGCTGCATTGCCATCACCCAGCAGCTTTTTAAAAACAAGTTCATACATAAGTTAGAGAACCACTGTTTCAGTGGAAACTGTATATTAGGTCATTAGAAAAGTTGTGACATGTTTTTCTATGCAAAAATGTGTCATGACTTTTCCGACCACTCAATATTATAACTTCAACACTAGTGGCATTTTCTATCAAACCAGCCACTTGGCATGACATACCGATTCAAACCAATACAAGCACACCATTTAAACAAGTGGTGAAACAGGTCTGATTCAGTTCTTACAAAACCAAATTCACTCAAAGACACAGGATGGTGCATCTGCCAGCATAACCTACGGTTTCAGAATATTTCATTGTAATTCACATGTAAGGCTCCTGAATGTTAGAAAATCTTTAAAATTGCTGTAAATAATTATCTATTTGTTTTCTTCTCCTTCTCTAGAGGAGTTAGAATTAGCACAGACACCTGATTTAAGAGTTCAGCAGTACCAGGACTGTACAGACACCAGCTGTTAACCTGCAGAATGACCTTGGCCAAGTCCCTCTACCTTTATGTAAAAAGCAGAAATAAAATCCTTATTGACCTCAAAGGGGTGTTTGAAAAGCCCAGTTAATAAAACAACTGGAAGGCATTTTGGCAAGAGTAAATGCTTAATTCCTGTAATGGAAATGCTGTTTTAAATCATTCAGATCAATGTCTGGACAGTAAAGGATTTTTCAATAGCCTCCTATTTTCAAATGCTCCCCTTAGTCTAGTTTGAAAATTACTCAACCTGGAGAAAGGAGTTCAGCCTCTTTAATGGAAAACCACAGGAACCACTGACCTTGCTGTGAAAAAATTTATTCTGATACTAGGTGTAAATTTTCCTGTGTTTAATTTTATCCCATTACTCTTAATTACACTACCTTATGATACCTTCTCTTATTTTCTGTGCAGCCACTTGAAGTAATTGCAAGTACTTAGCAATCCCCTACCTCTCTTGTCATTTTTTTAACCACACACATTTTTTCTATAAGCACACCAAATGTTCATTATGCAAAATTTGATATTAGTAAGTTGGTGTTTTGTAAGTTATTCTTTGATGAGGATGGAAAAAAATGGACTATGGACTTTTTAACGCCTGGGAATAATTTCAGTCCTGAGATAGACACAGAGACACACTATCTAATAGGTAGTTCAGAAGGGGCTTGGAATATGAGAGCCAGATTGTTCAGCTCCCTAAAAAGGGTTATCTAGGTTAATGCCTCTCAAACATTAGTGGACAAATTACCTGGGAGGTCTTTTAAAAATGCAGACAGATTTTTTTAGGGCTTAAGATTCTGTATTTCTAGGGAGCTCTTAGTTGAGGCTTATACAGGACAATCTAGGGACCACACTTCCAAGACCTAGGAAGACTTTCCAAGTGTGGTTTAAGTTCCACCCATAAGGGGCTTGTTATTGCAATATCTTAAGCTCATTTAAAGCCTACTGAATCAGAATGGTCAGGGATGAACCTGAGAATCTGCATTTAAAAGGATCTGTAGAAAATTCTGATGAGCTCTAGAGTTTGAGAACTAAGGTCCTTGAGAACTGAGAGCCTTAGTCATTCTCAGCCCTAACTTTCCACTGACATCATCTATGGGTAATTAAAACTATTTATTGTTGATCTAAAATTCAAATTTAACTGGGCATCCTGTACTTGATGTGGTAACCCTAGCCCTGGCCCGAATTCAGCATAATGACCAAGGAATGCTGTGTGTCTGTAACTGCTAGTACAGTGAGCACTCCTGTTTCACTCTGCCAGTAGTCCATGGTTCAATCCAGGAAGCTCTGAGTCGCCCACAACATTTGTGTAATCACTGCCATGCTAATGAGGCGTGATGAGTAAATTACTCTTTGCATCACTGGAAAAGGTGCAGGTGTTTGCAGAGGAGAGGCCGTTAAGATTCTTCGAGAAGCCCAGCAGATGATGCTGCTGTTGCCATGGTGTCCGGCCTGGCAGGAACCAAGACACAGATGCTGTGCTTTTTGCAGGACTCTTTTCTTTCTTTCTTTCTTTCTTTCTTTCTTTCTTTCTTTCTTTCTTTCTTTCTTTCTTTCTTTCTTTCTTTCTTTCTTTCTTTCTTTCTTTCTTTCTTCTCTTCTTTTTTGAACACTACAGGTGCTTACAATTCTTCAGTTTTACATTGCCAAGGATCTTGCTTTTACTAGTGGGTGTTGAAATAGTCACTTTCAAGCATTGCCATATCTCCCCTGTACAACAGGATATTCTTTTTAGCTCATAGACCCATTTGTGAATATGGTAACTTTGGTCACGAAATTTTGGGTAGACATTTTAGGGCTTCACAAGCCTACCAATGAGCCACAGATTAAAAACTGCCAATTCATTGCACAAAAAAGAAAGTGTAAGCTCTGAGCAGAGGATACTTCATTTCTATAGGGTGTTATGTGGCCTCAGGACATTTTTCTATCTGCTTGCCATTAATAACTCTCTTGTCATTCCTGAAACTCAGTGTCATTGTTGGCAATGGAGTGTTTTCATTTCTGTCTAGTAGACAGTCCTATAAAGATTTTTGTCCTCAAGGATCATTCTCTTTCAGCCAGACAAGAGAATGGGGTGACTTTCTAATGAGTTTGAGGATTCTCTTGAACAGCCCACCATGCAGAAATATCATAGTTGCAACAGAAGTGGTCTAGGCTTTTGTGGGCCCTGTCCCTTGCCTTTTACTCTTGTGCTTTGTGATTTCAGTGGCTTGTCTTCTTGTCTGGCCTCCATTTTTAGTGGTCACCACTTTCTGGTCATCCTTCAGGGTTTCAGGGATTATAGAGGTAAGGAGTTAAATTGAAGCAATTTCTCTTGGGTTTCCAGAAGCTTGAAGAAACAATCCCGGAAAGAATTGATCAAAAGTACCCAAAGGAAAGAATGGAAAGTCTGTTGACAAGAGGAAAGATTCTTGGATAAACAAAGACCTCTCAGAAGGATTCCATCGGCCTGAAAAATGATAGACATGATACTTAATTTCCCAAGTGGAGAATGATGAATGAAAAACTTGATGTTGGCTAAGACTAATTAGAATGATAGGAACTCAGAGTGGAATGGAGTTAACCTGCTAACCTGTGCATGAATGTCTTATAATCAATTTTGCATTGTGTGGCTGTAGTCATAAAATACAGCAAAACCTCTTTAATTCATACTAATTTGGGGGTTTGATGATTATTCTGAATGATAGCATTTAAAATAAATATTAATTTATTAATTATTTACACATAGCAATTAAAATTAGGTTACCTTATTGAATAATTATGTTAAAGGGGCTTGTTTTAATGAATAGAGTAAGATTAAGTTATGATTAAGATCAATTACATGTAAATGATACTTGAAGCCAAAAGATATTGTTCAAATCATCCATTTGCTTAACTAAGCCAGTCTGTCTACTTAGTAGAAAGGTAAATGTTAGCCTGCATTCCCACATATTCCAAATTAGTACAGGCCAGATTTAAAGAGGTTTTACTGTAAGCACAATTCGCTTCTGCCTGTGTCATCAAGATGGCCATCCCAGGATAAGATTCACGTTTGAATTGAACACTCAATAAACACCACAGCGATTTTCTTTTAGGCCTTTTGCAGCTAATTTTTCCACACTTTATTAAACAGTTTAATCTCTTTTCTGTTTAAGGGATTTAAGGACAATGTCTATCGACAGAGAAGAAAGTATTTCGTGGATGTGGCCATGGGTTATAAATAGTAAGTACTGGTATAATTCTTTCTTGTCACCGGCTAGTTAGGAAAAACACATGCTGTGTTAAACAGACCTGTCTTCTCTTGATTTTAACTTTTGCAACAGGCAGATGTGAACCATTTTAAACAATCACCAACTCAGTAGGCTTTAAATGCCAACACTGATGTTTGACATCTGGGTATAATTGTAAAATAATGAGACCTGCGGGCCTCATGCCAAGTGCTACATTTACGCTATTGTGTTCGCATCTCCATTAAGGCAAGGAGCCTTTTCTATACACTCTGCAGGTCCCAGAAATGGTGTTTTAATTTGTCCTTTGACCTGATTTTTCCATAATCCCCTTTAATGTCCAGTTCCCCCAAACATAGATGATTCAGCAAGAATGAGCAGCCAAAATAGAAAAGAAACGTGTTTTCTTTACCCAGAAAGGAAGCTTCATATAAATTGGAGGGATTATAGAAAAGTTTCATACCTAATCCCAGATCACAGTTGGGATGAAAGTGGAGAACCTTACGTTTTGGGGTCAGGACTGCGTGTCATGACGAGCGGCTGTCACAGGATGTGTTTGTGACAGGCATATGTAGTATGTTGACTACAGGCCATGTTTAGAGAAATGGAGGATGGTAGGTCTCTGTTTATCCTATTTGTACTAGAGGATTTGGGGGTCATTATGGGACCCCTTTCCTTTGTCTGATCAACTCCTCGATGCTTGTCATCAAAATTAAATGTAAATCCATACCTGGTAATACCTGGTAGGGGGAATATTCATTTTTTACTTTAGTTGAGACTAAGTTGGGAGCTCAACTTAATGTATTGGGAGGATTTGTTGCTGATGAGATTTGAGGATATTATGAATGTTATAGAGATTAGCAGTATTAGTTTTGTTGTTGTTGTTGCTTTTTAAGGAATATGATACATAAATGCTTAACACAAAGTAAGAGGATTCTTCATCCCACCTCTCATTTGTCCAGTCATTTGCTCATCCTTAAATTTCTTTGATACTTCGGAGTTCTTCCCTTTTTCCTCCCAAGCTCCAGGCTTCCTCTATTCTTTTTCTGCCATGTATTATTCTTGTTTTGTTTCTGCCATCGGATGCATGTGCTTTCTGGAGAGAGACAGAGACAGAGGCAGCGACAGAGGAGGAGAGAGATATCACCCACCCGAAGGGATGGCCACATTGCAATGCCTTCTCCTCCATTCTCCTCTCAGGATTTTGGGAATGCATGCACATGTGCCTGGTAGGACTCTTGAACCACTTGGCCTGGACTCAAACTGTGGTCAGCCATGTGGGATTCCAGCACCTTAACCCCCATGCTACCTCTTGGTCTCTCTCTCTCTGCCATGCTATGACAACCATGTTTATGAAAACCAGGACTAGTTGGGACATGCTTTACCACACCTATCTCTTTTATTCTCATATTACCTGTCCCACACAGCTTTCCCCCTCTATACTGTGACTTTCTACTTTCTAACACTGTCAGCATACATGTAGATTGCTGTGCCCAAGCCCCACTTCGTGCCCACCTCTCACTAGCCACATATCCCAGTGTTTCCCAGTCAAATTGCCCAGAGAATACCCTGTAGGCCTGAACTCACTTTTTCACATCAGGACCCAATAGATGGTTTTTAGTCTTAAGGTGTGTTCCTTCTGGTTCACGGGCCCTCCCTGTGGAATCAGGTCATGCCTGTGTAGATGGATCTTACATGAGTGTACACAGGGCAGTCTTTTGGGCCATAACCTGTTCAGGATATAGAAAAAGTTCAGTGCCTGGCAGAGCCTTTCCTTAGATATAATCGATAGATAAAAATGAATTTTATATGTAGATACCATATGGAATATATTACATATACATATATGAAGTGACAAATGATTTTTGACAGGATTTGTTGGCATAATGAGTAAGGAACTTGCTCAAATATTACTTGTTACTTCTTGACAGAGTTCAGTAATTGGACAAAGGCAAGCTGATGGTGTGGCGATACCGACAGACTTGCTTTATAGGAGTCAACCACTTTCAAGGAATGTTGACAATAGGGAGTCATTTAGTTCTAAAGAAACTTTATTTAGATGCAGGTTGTGCCACTGCTTGGGAGGCCAGAAACTGCCGGGAACCACCTCAACACTCTGGGCATGGTGGTGTGTGCCTGGGCGGTTGGGGCAGGTGGTCTGACAGGAAGCTCTGTCCAAAACAAAGCAAAACAATATCTATCTTTGTCTCTCTCCTTTCTCTCTTTTCTTCTGTCTCCTTCTCTTTCTACATCTCTGTGTTAAGTGAGAGAGAGAGAGAGAGAGAACATATTTATTTGGAGAAAAAAGGAAATGAGTAAATTGTAAAAATAAATGAGGGTGAGGCCTCAAAGTGTTAATAAGAGTTTGCATTTGCCACTTTGCCATAGCTAAAAACTGAAATTATTGTGTGGTGTCTACATGAAAAAAAAAAAAAAAAAGAAAAGAAAGAAAGAAAAAAGAAACCATAGATTGAAATTTATGCAGGATCTATATGGAGTATTAAGTGGAGCTGGGGTATTCCAGGATGTGGTCCCTCTTTTAAGGGCTGGGGAGTACTGAGGGTCAAGGGACTTGGCTCTTGGTAGGTGAGTGTTCAAGAGATTGAGGTAGGCAGGAAACTGCCAAGTCATCATTTTGCAGAGAGAAACAACTCACATAAGACTCACGAAATCATCCCTGTTGTCCTGATAGCAGAGGAAGCCAAATTATAACCTGAGGGCTATTGGGTTGATATGGAGTCAAAGCAAAGGGCGCTTACCTAAGAGGTTCAGATCCAGGCATTTTATAACTCTCAGCCCTGGGGAGTGATGAACACTGGCTGGGCAGATGATAAAGTGCTTAAAAGCTGGGGCCCTGGAGTAGACAATCTGGGTTTGAGTGCTATCCCTACTGCTTCCTAGCTGAGTGGTCAACCTCCTCTTCATCCAGGAAGTGTAACGGCAGGGCCCATCTCAGAGGGCAGTAGTGAGGATTATAGGGGAGAACGCATGTGTCCTGACTCCCACAGTGTCCGACACAGGACCAGTGATCGAAGTGTCAGTTATTATCAGTACATCTTCCCAACTTTTCCCACAGGCTGTCATTCACTTCCAGTTGACCTATTGCTTTCTTCTTCCTTTTTTCCGTCTTATATTTGAGTTTATTAATTAGCTATGATAATATCATTGTTTATGGAGCCATCTTAACCAAACATGTAGTTTAAATCCTAGAAGTAATCCTCGGAAGAAACTTGGCCACTGAAAGACATAGACCTACTGATGCTCTCTTCCTGATTGACATCCCTCTTTATAGAGAGATTTTATAAAAAGCAACCATAATCTCTTATTATTGTGTGTGTGTGTATGTGATGCTGCCAAAATACTGATAATAGATCACAGTCCCCTGGGCTGTTTCTTGTGAATGGATGGAGTGAGGACGGTGCCAGAAGGGAGTTGTTAAATCAGGAAAATAAGAAACAGGACTTGTGGAAAGTAGGAATAAGCAAAGGATCTTTCCTTAACACCCCCCATGCTATCACTGTGAGGTTTCTCTGAGTATGAGTCTGAGGTTAGTGAAGTTGGATAAAGGATAGCCTGATGTGCATGTGTCTGTGTGTGTGCACACACGTGTGCAACGTGCACACATGCATGGGCACACGTGTGCTTACAAGCTCACTTTTTGGCTCCTGTGCCTGTTATGTGCTGTGGTGATGGGGCACAGATACTAACAAATCCCAAATAGACCTTGGCCATTATCTCCAGGGTGCTACTCAGCAATGATGGTTTCCTTTTAGTTTACAGAAAATAAAGATGCAATTTTTTTCTTCTATCCCCTTTGAAAAGAAATTATTTATTTTTTTGAGGGAGAGAGACAGATAGAGACACACAGAGACAGGGCGCCTCAATGGGGTCTTCCTGTGTGATCTACCCCCAGCCTCATCTAGCTGGGCTCACCAGCTCGACCATGAGACTTTCCTGTGTGGCCCTGGCATTGTGGAGCAGAGCCGTTCTCACTGTACCGCCATGATTGACCTAAAGATGCAATTTCAAACTGAAATAAGTACTTTTCCAGTGCTGCTGGCTTTTCGAATGTGCCAAGGAGGAAGATGTCAAAATGATAGGTACCTTGGCGGAACCAGCAGTTAGCGTAATGGCTATGTCGCTGGACTCCCACGTAGTCGACCGCGGTTCGAGTCCCAGACCTGGTGGCTTAAACTCACGCCGGGTGTGTGTGCATGCATGCCCAAGATCCCGAGAGGAGAATGGAGGAGAAGGGATTGCGACGTGGCCATCCCCCCTGGGGGGTGATTTCCTGCTTTCTGTCTCTCTCTGTCTGGCGCGTGCACGCGCCCTATAGCAAAAAAAAAAAAAAAAAAAAAAAAAAAAAAAAAAAAAAAAAAAAAAAAAAACCTCTCCAAAAAAAGAAAAAAAAAAAAAGATAGGTACCTTGGGGCTGGCTGGTGGGATGGTGGTTAAGATGCTGGACTCCCACATGGCTATGGTTCAAGTCCCAAACCAGCCAGCTTGTTTCTCACTTGACCTTTCTCTTTCTCTGATCAAATTAAAAATATAGCAGTAACAAATAAAATAAAATAAATAAATAGTTCTTTGAAAAACAACAACAAAAGTAGGTACTTAGAATAAGCTCATTTAGGTGTATTTTGACCTGGTTTTCCAAACCAAAGCTTGGGACTCCTGGTCTGAGGAAAGTCAGCATGTGAGGTCTCTGCAATTATAGCTTGTTGATAAGTTAGTGACCATTCCAACAAGGGGAGAACAATCCAATTCTGTACTGGAAACTATTGATTAGTTAAAGCCTTCTGGACACTGAGGAGAAGTCAAATATATGGTCAGAAATACAGAAAAAGTTGGAGCCAGCTATTTTGAGGTTGTAGCGGGGATAGGCAGCATGTAGTCTGCAGTGTCTAAAGGTAAGAAAAATGAAAGAGGAATGAAATGCAGCATCATACATATTGAAACCTCAGCCAACAGAACCCTCTGGAGGAGTCCTGTTGAATACTATATTTTCTGATAGTTTGAAAGGATAAAGCCGAGGGAAAGAATAAACACAAGCAGAGAAAAATGAAAAAAAGAAATCCACTCTATGATGAAAAAACAGCAGGCTCAAAGTATGTTATTACCGTGAAACCGAAAGAGGAGAGGGAGCAGGAACACGTTGGCACGCTGCGAATCGTCGATAGACGCCTCTCCGACGAGGTTCTGATTGACAGCTCTGCCGAGAAACATGATTGATTACCCAGAGGCCGGCGGCCGCCCGCAGACATGCCTGCGCTCGGTGGCGTGAGTGTCAGGAAGGCCTAATTGCCTCTCCGATAATAGCAGAGGAAAACAGTCATTAGTGCAAATATCATTCTTTCTAGAAGACCTGAGAATGAACATTCTGGATGGAGAGAACACTGTTGCTGAAATCATCTGTGAGAGAATGTCTACTAGGAGGATCACACTCCATCCTCCCCTACCCAAATAAAAGAAATTCTAGTACAAACAGGAAAAAAAATCCAAATTAGACCATGAGATGTGGTATAGACTTGCAGTTCAGAGGAAGTGGAAGTGCGTGGGGGTGCAGGGCAGATGGATGTGGAAGAAGAGAAAATCGTGACTGGATGCAGTAGCTGTTAGGTTTGTCTAGAACAACCCGTTTCCTGTCCTTGGGACCTTTGTATTTTAACCTTGGCCTGAATTTTGCTGTATTTCTATGGATTTCACAATTGTTATAGTATATTGTTTGGGGGAGGGGATCTTAGTACTTTTTTTTTCTTTTAATTGACTAGAAATAAACAAATTTTTCTTTGGGGGTTATGATTATTCCTCAACAACATGCTTGCATATTTAACTTAATTATATTTTGGGTGGAGGTGGTGGTAGTTGTTTCAATCTGTCTTACTCTCTTGGAAAGAGCCCAAGAGAGCTCTGACTTTAATTATGCCAAACTTGTTTGCTTAAATTGATTTTGAATACTACTGTGATTGTGTTTTGTTATGAATATACTTTCTTCTGGTTGAGACTAGGTGCACAAGAACCTCGTGTTCCTCTCATGGGGCTGTTTCTTCTTTGATTTTTTTTTTTTTTTGGTCCGTGGAATCTGAAATGTAAGAGAGTAAATACAAATGTCAATAACTAAGGTAAACAAGAAAGTCTGAGTATGTCAGAATTTGTGACCTAAATTGGAATTAGAATATTCCCTAATTTGCCAAGAAAATTTACTTGATTTCAAATGCGGGGATCTAAATGGTTTCTTAACATTGCTTAGCCTTGGTTTTCTACTCTGTGAAATGGACACAGAAATAACTCTTCTGCCTTTCTTCTAAGAGTATTTAAGGGTTCAATGGCTATACAACGTACTTTATTTTTGTCTTCATCAAATTAATAATGAAAGAATCTAGACCAAAGGGGTTGGTTTGCTTAGACCTCTGAGCAACTTGGAGGTCTTGACTGCTGTCCCTAGTTTCTCCTTTTTTTTAAAATAGCATTTTTTAAAGAATTATTTATTTAATTTTATTTATCATCATTATTATCATATTTTAATTTTCTACAGGGCACATGTGCTCACCAGAGACAGACAGAGAGAGAGAGGGAAAGTGAGAAAGCAAGCCACCAGATCTAGGACTTGAACCATGGTCAGCCATGTAGGAGTCCAGAGCCTTAACCAACACACTACCTGCTGGCCCCTCCTCAGGTTCTCTTTATCTGAGAGACAATATGTGGAATGGGGGACAGGCAAAAGTTGGAGCTACATTTCCTGGGCTGCAGCTCAGCTCTGCAATTCATCAGCTGTTCTAGTCTGCCTTCCGGCTAATAACAAAATTGCCCAAATCTGGGTAGTTTATAAAAATAGAGGTTTATTCAGCCCACAGTTAAGAGCTCTGAGGTCCAGGCACTGGTGTTCTTGCTGGTGGATAACATGGTAGAGGGCAGAGCTTGAGCAGAGCAGAGCTTGCCATTATCTGCTTAGTTCTCTCTCCTTAGAAACCCACCAGACTCCATGACGGGAATCCCATCCTGATACCAAATCATTTTCCAAAGGCCCTACCTTTCAACACCATAATCAGGTGAAATACTTTCACAATACAACCAAATTTCAGCATATGAATCTGGGGGAGACATTCAAACCATAACACCACTGAGTGACCTGGATGCATTATTTGGGTCTTGTCTGCCTAATTTTCCTTGTCTGTAAAATGGAGATAATTCTGTTACTACTACTATAGTAGTAGGAGAATTAGTTTATAGGATTGTTACGAGGATTAAATGAGCTAATACAAGTATAGAAACAGCATTTAGAACACTATACAGGAAGTGCTATTTAATATTTGCTGATATTGGGACCAGAGATGGCATAATGGTTACATCTCTGGACTCCCACGTGGTCAACTGTGGTTCAAGTCCCAGACCCAGTGGCTTAAAACTCATGCCAGACATGTGTATGTGTGTGCCCAAAATCCCAAGAGGAGAACGGAGGAGAAGGGACTTAGGCGTGGCTATCCCCATGGGTGGTGATTTCTCGCTTTTTGTCCCTCTGTCTCTCTGGTGAGTATGCATGTCCTATAGCAAAAATCTCTCAAAAAAATTGCTAGTATTCATTCATATTTTTTTCTCACTTCAACTGATTTCTCTTTTTGTTTACCCTTGTGCTCTCAACATTTATTATTAACCTTTGGTTGACACCCTTCTCCACTCTCGTTGGTCCAGGTTTCTTTAAGCCCCGACCTTTGTCTGAGTTTTACACTATATAAATTACTTATTGCTGCATAACAAATAACCTTCAAATTTAGAAACTTACGACAGCATTTATGATCTCATATAGTTTCTGAGTTTCAGGAGTTAGGGAGCAGCTTAGTTTGTGCTTCTGATCAGGGTTTCTCATAAGCTAAGTGTTGGCCAGGGAAGCAATCATCTAAGGGCTTGACTGGGCTTGGAGGATCTGCTTCCAGTGTGATTAATCACAGGGCCATTGGCAGGAAGCCTGTTTCTAACAGCATGGCCTGTCCATGGGGCAGCCTGAGCATCCTCAAGATAATGCAGCTAGCTTTCCTCAAATCAAGTGATTCGAGAGGGAGAGGAAGGCAGAATCCATGATGCCTTTTGTATCTTAGCCTCAGAAGTGGCATGCCATCACTCGTCACTCCTGCTGTACTCTATTGGTTTCACAGGCCCATCCTGATGCAATGTGGAAGGGACTACCCATGGGTATGAATAGCACAAGGCAGGATTTACTGGGAACCATCTAGGAAGTTGGCTACCACATATGTTTAACCTACATTCTATTTTATTTCTTCAAGGCTCTCCTTCACTGCTCTACTACGGTGGGTACTAATGCATTATTGGCAGAACTAATCCCCATGAAAGCAGAAGTAGCACAGTGTAGCAGAATGTGTGACCGAATGTATAGGATTTGGAGCTGGACAGAACTCCTGCTCCACCACTTACAAGTTTTGTGGCTGTGGGCAGTGAAATCGTCTCTTTAAGTCTTAGTGCCCTCATTTATAAGTGGGTGCACCCTCTATCTTGCAAAATAGCAATGATTACAGGGCTCAGAATGCCAACGGGCACAGGAGGTGTTGAATCTATGACAGCTATTACTATTATCATGTGTTTAGTAGCTAATAGTTCCTTGTTTCATATAATCAATAGTTAAACTCATTTAAAACACATAAAGGACCTTAAGGAGTGATGGGATTAAAAAATTTCAGGCTCTGTAGAAGGCTAGGTTATAGGAACTTTTAAAAAATGATGCATTTTAAATATGTGAAATACATGCAAATATGTATTTAAATTATGCACACAGTTTGCTTCTTCAGTCTGAAAAACTGACCCTTTCAAAGACCTTCCCAGCCTGGTGAGTGTCGGGTTCAGCTTGGAACTGAGCTGTGTTGGATTTGTCCCTGAATGGCTGATGGTGATAAAAATGTTTGTCATGGAGTGACCTCTCAGCTCACATTTTCAGGTGACTTGAGCTTTCTTTTGTTAAATTCTCACTATGCTCTGAGCACTGTTTAACAGGCCACTTATTTTCTGTATGTAACCTCACAATAAACCTTTGAGGTAGATGTCATTATTGTGCTCATTTTGAGGATGAGAGAACTGAGGTTCAGGAACATTAAGGGGCCAGCAAATGACATTGGAGTTAAGGTGCAGGACTCTCACATGGCTGACTGTGGATCAAGTCCTGGACTGGGTGACTTGAAAGCTACAATGGGTGCATGTAAGTGTGTGCTCCAAATCCCAAGACCAGAATGGAAGAGAGGAGATAGTGGGGAGTGATTTCTCATTTTCCTGCTCTCTGTCTCTCTCCAGCAAGTGCACATACCCTATGACAAAAACCTAAAGAACAAACAAGCAAGCTTACTAAAGATGACATAGGAGACTGTCACCTGCATAAGCCCCAGTTGATTCTTTAAGCCCTCCTAAATGAACAGTAAATTGAAAACTAGAACTAAAGCAAGTATTTGTAGTATTAGGGTCATTTCCCAGATGACTAGAATAATTTCTAAGTAAGGTTACTTTTGGAGGTTTCAAGAATGACTGTCTTATAGAATGTAAGTTGTTGCTTTGCCCAAGAGGTCACCCTCCTCCCCTTTTTTTTTTGTTTGAAGTGGATGTAGTAACTTCTCCTTGACATAGGTGGGGTCATACACTAATTGAAAATAACAATGAGAGAACTGAGTGACTTGGCATTTAAAAAAATTATTCTCTCTCTCTCTCTTTTTTTTTTTTGCCAGAGGACATATATACCTGCCAGGAGCGACACAGAGACAGAGACAGAGAAAGAGAGAGGGAGAAAGAATCTCCCAGTAGGATGTGATCATGTGGCAATTCTTTTCTCTTCCATTTCTCTACCCTGTTGGGATTTTGGGCACGCACACATACACTGCCAGCCTGTTTTTCAAGCTGCCAGGGCTTGGATTTGAACTATGTGGCTGGCTATGTGGGATTCTGTTCTTGTAACCAGTAGGCTTGAGTGTTGGCCCAGTTCTTCTTTTCTTTACAGAATTCTCAGCATGTTTGAAATGTACAGTTCTTGGAAGTATTGAATACACTTAAGACTTTATGGACTCAGTGCTCCCATGTCCCATGGAGTCACTCCCATGTGACTTCAAGGCTAGATATCTCTCACAGGTGATCTTGGATATCTGCCTGGTTCTGGCACAGCCGGACCATGCTCCAGTCCTGTGTGGTGATTTTTCTCTGCTCTCCCAAACCCTATGCTCTTCTCCCGCCCAAAGCCTGACCCTCATGGGATGTAGAATGAATGGAAATAAACACAGCTGGGCAGAGGCTTGAAAACCAATTGCCAGGGATTTGTCACTCTGGTTTTTACTAGTTGCTAGTCTATTTATTTCTTGATTTTCTGATTTATAAAATTGCACCTTTTGTGATTTATTTGCTCTGAGCATAAATACACAGCTAAACAGCGACCCTGAAACAAAACAGCCCCAAATGGGGACTAGCATATTTGAAAAGTGCAATCATCGGCCCAGCAGGCACATTCAATTTGGGTGAGCCTGTGAATATTCTACTCAGCTCCATCAGAGAGAGAATTTTCTTTTGCAACATAGAGTGATATTGATTCTAACCTCCATCAAAGCAGAGAAAGGCATTTCCCCCCCCACCTTCCTTTCCCCATCCACGCTGCCAAATACTACATGATGTCAAAACAAAGTCCTCTGGGACTGCCATTCAGTAATATGCCATACATTTTAAGATGGTTGAATAGATACATAAATGTGGAATGAATGCGACTTGAACATATTAGATTTCCTTACCAGCATCTCATTTTTCAGAAGGTCTCCTCAGTTTTCTCTTTCACTAGATGACCAAGAGGGAGTCAGCCATAGGTCTGCAAATAAAGGAGATGAATGATCAGAGACAAATAAGGTTAGGCTCTAGACTTTGAGTAGGGCTCTTGCAGACCTTGGGTAGAGCTATTTTGCAGGCCTGGAGTAGAGCTGTTTTGCTGTCTTGCCTTCCACCACTCGGTGCTCAGTATTGTACATTTTAGGGTTACAGGTAGCTGTAACAATTTAGATTTGTGTTTGCGCTGCCAGATTACTGATGCCTAGTTTTTCCTAAGAGACATTTGCAATTATTGCAACTTGCAGAAAAATAACCGAGGTGGCTGTGCTTCTCCACCTTTCCAGAAATTTCAGTTGACCTTAGCATTTCTCATTTCGTGTGAGAAGAGGCATGATTTATGGATCCTGCTTGGTTTCAGAATGTAGCTTAAAGGAATACATTACTAACAGAAGCCATGAGTGCCACATTACCTATTTTTAGATAGGCAAATCTTAATTGGAAATACAACAAATAGAAGGTAGAGGAAGAATTGAAGAGGTTATGCTTCCTTACCAGAGAAAAAACTTCACTAGAAATGGCAAGTTTTTATCCTAATGACATTTTATTTATTTATGTTTTTGCCGTAGGGCACTTGTGCTCATCAGCGAGACACTGAGAGAGGGAAAGTGAGAAATCATTCCCTAGGAGGGATGATCCTGCTGCAATCCCTTCTCCTCCCAGTATTTTGGGTATGCATGCACACGTGCCCAGTGTGATTCTCAAGCTACTGGGTCCGGGACTTGAACTGCTGTTAGCTATGTGGGAGTCCAGCACCTTAACCACCATGCCACCTGCTGGCCTTTATCCTAATGACATTTTACTTATTAGTTTAGTTGGCAGATGATTTAATTCACTGTGATGAATTGTGAGCTCTATGGTGATGTGGGACCAAGCGTTGATTTTTTTTTCGTCTTCTCTGCCTTCTTGAGAAGAGGCACCCTTTAGAAGGCAAATATGCTTTCTCTCCAACTGAGCTAATTTTATCCTATTCCATTATCTTCATTGATTTGCTTTTGCAGGTTTTGAATGAAACTGAGATATATGTGGCTGTTTGGGTACTTTGTGACTCCTACATAAACACCAGTTGTTGATGCTTTAATTTCTTTGAAATGAAGCGGTAAATTGAAAAGTAGAACAAAACTAAATATTTGTAGTACTAGGGTCATTTCCCAGATGACTAGAATAGTTTCTGAGGAAGGTCACATTAGGAGTTTTAAGAGTACCTCTCTTGTAGAAGCTAAATATCTTTTTCTGCCTAAGAGACCACACCTTTCCTTTTTTTAAAACAAAACCAAAAAGCAAAACTAAAAGCAAAAAAAAAAAAACAAAAAAAAAAACAAAAAAAAAACCTCTATGTAGCAATGTCCATTTGGCATAGTTTCTACCATACACAAGTCAAAAATGAGAGTAATGGAATGAAACAACTTGGATTTTTAAAAAGTGATTTTGCTCTTTACAGAATTCTCATTGTATTTGAAATACACAATTCTTGTAAGTATTTAACAGACTTTATGGTTATGGGAGAATCATTTTCATGCCAAATGTTTTTCTCTACCTGAAGTTCAACTCAATGGCTGAAAGGAAGGGAGCCTGAGAATTGCAAAGAAAGACAAAAGAGAAAATTGATTTGGGAAAGGTTTCTCCTTTTCAATTTTTGGGGCTTGGTGGGTTTTTTAGATGTGTGTGAATGCCTCGGTAGGAAGCTGTCTGATTATAGTATGGCTCCCATGGCTGTGGAAAACATCAACACAGTATGACCTTGTATCACTTATTGACAAGACTGCCGTTGCACCGAGTTCTAACATGTTTCACAGGGAAAAAGGTATGGATATTTTTACTTTAAGATGATTTTCACGAACACGAAGGATTCAAATTATTTCCCCAAGTCTTGTCTGAGAGGTGAATGGATTTACACTGAAGAGTGCTGTTTTGTCATCTCTGGACCTATTCCCAACCCTGCAGGGAAGTGATGAAATTTTATGCATTTTCATATACCTGGAGGAAGGGAATCAGCTATACTGAGTACCTATTAGGCACTAGGCACCAGCCCAAATGCTATACAAATGACATCTCATTCAAGCCTCACAGTGTTGTGAAGTCGTATAATTTCCCTTAGTTTCAAATGAAGAAACAGAGGCCAAACTCCAGTTTGGGCATATATTAGGGACTCAACCCCTTGCACATAATAGGAACGCAGTATCTTATGCTGAGGTCTATTGGTTGAGTGGGGTCTCTAGCACTAGCCTTCCTAGATCTGAGTCCCCGCTCTTCCACTGCCTAGCTATTTGATCTTGGACAGATTACTATGTTTGTAAGCTTCAGTTTGCTCAACCGTAAAATGAGGATACGAACAGTCATTTAATCACTCTATTAGATGAGCATTATATAACATAGTTCCTGTAATGAGCCATTATATTATTGTTATTGTTACAGTTAAATGGAGGGTGAATGAGTAAATACTATTATTAATCTGTACAGGCTCTTTTATCCACCACTAAAAAAGGTCAGGACCCAGTAGGTAAGAACATTTGGTCCTTGGCCGAGGTGCAAGATGTGTCTGATTGAATCCAGAGTTCTTAGAGACCTAGCTCTGGCTTCTTCATTCTAGTGGCCTGAGATTGTTGGCTGCCACTGGTGTCTAAGAATTTTAGCGCTTTTTGAATCCAGATCTTTGAGCTCCATCTCCTTGTGTATGTTGAGCATGCACATATGGATGGATGTTAAACCCATTGTTTTTGCTGTTGATATTTAATCTCATGGTAGTTTTTGCAGATGAAAATCACTCCTTTAAATTGTGACGAGAGCTTTCTGCGAGGTGAGAAAGTGGTGGGGAGCCCTACCCATGGAGCACAGGACAAATAAAAACCAATCATTTCCAGGAGTTAAATCTTCACTCTCCCCGAGGCTCCCTAGGTGCAGTAGTTTATTTTCATTATGTCTCTTGTAAAGGCAGCACCAATATTAACAATGTGAACAAAACAAACTAACGTTTTTGTTTGCTACCATCTGAAAGTTCCTTAGGGCCCATAGACTCATTTACGAAAATTCATGCGCTCAAAACTCATTTGCAAAAGCAAATAAAATATGTGATCACAAATGCTCTTTACCTAACTGGCCTGGGGAGTAGCTGGAAATGTGTCTGTGCCTGTACATTTCCTCCGTGCTGTGGTTTAGCAGTCCTGGGCCTCCCGACTGCCTTCCCAGCTGAGCTCAAGTCAGATGATTTGAATGTTCTGGAATATTGGTGTAACTCAGAGGTTGGTAAGTTGCTGTACTGACTTATGAATATCTGTTTGCAAAAAATATCATTAAATCATTATGCTCTGTGGGCTCAAAAATATGTTTGAAAGTTCATTCATTAGGATATCTAGTCAAAGAAACATCTCTGTGCTTAGTTAAGTTTATACTTGTATGTCCCTTTTGGTTTATTTATTTATTTTTAATTAAAAAAAATTTACAGGATATGTGTGTGTGATCACCAGAGACAGAGAGGGAGAGACAGAGGGTAAGAGAGAAAGCATGCTGCATGGGAAATGGCTGCACTGGAATTCCTTCTCCTCTATTCTCCTTTCTAGACTTTGGGAACACGTTGCACATGTCCCTGGCATGTTTTTCAGGTCACCAGGTCTGGGTCTTGAACCAGGCAGTCAGCCATGTAAGATCCAGCCACCTTAAGTACCATGCCACCAGCTGGCTCCCCATAGGACTCTTTCTTTCTCTTTCTTTCTTTCTTTCTTTCTTTCTTGCTTGCTTGCTTGCTTGCTTGCTTGCTTGCTTTCCTTTCTTGCTTTCTTTCTTGCTTTCTTTCTTGCTTTCTTTCTTTCTTCCTTCCTTTCTTCCTTCCTTCCTTCCTTCCTTCCTTCCTTCCTTCCTTCCTTCCTTCCTTCCTTCCTTTCTTTCTTTCTTTCTTTCTTTCTTTCTTTCTTTCTTTCTTTCTTTCTTTCTTTCTTTCTTTCTTTCTTTTTCTTTCTTCCTTTCTTTCATTTTTATCACAGAGTGTCTGTGCTCACCAGAGAGAGATAAAGAGAGGCAGAGAGGGGGAAAGAAGTGAGAAATCACTCCCCAGGGGGGATGGTACACCTCAATCTCTTCTTTTCCATTCTCCTCTTGGGATTTTGGACACACATGCACAGGTGCCAGGCACGATCTTCAAGTCACCAGGTCTGGGACTCAAACTGATTGGTCATGTGTAGTCCAGTGCCTTAACCACCACAATACCCGCCAATCCCATGTACTGATTTCTTTCCTAGTGAACTTTTTGTTAATAAGCGTGACTGGATGATGATGTCTAGACAGGAGCCAGAAAACAAGTTGAGAAAATTAGAAAAAGGAAATGCTTACATATAAATATAATAAGTAGTACATAGGGGTGATTATTAATAGATGCTACCATAGAATTTATTAAACTCTCAAAATCTTGGAGTTGGTTTTCTCATAGCAATTAAGACATATGAGGCAAGGACAAGGTAAGACAAACACATATCTGGCAGACTTTCTGATCGAGAACTATATTGTTTCTCAATATTTAAATTTATATTTTGTTTTAGGATGATTGGTTGATTTACTCATGCAACAAATATTATTTGTTGAACACCTGTATATTCTAAGTTCTATTTAAGGTGACAGGGATACAAAAAAGAACAAAGAGGGCTTGCTCATTGGTGCAGGGGTAATATGCTGCTCAAGTGAAGCTGGATCCATATGGAAGATTACAGGTTCGGTTTCCTGGCTGACCTGGATGCACCGGGTGTGCTTGTCAATGGTCCTGGCTAGCTGGGAAGGTTGGTGAGGGCAGGGGGAACTACGATGCAAGATCCTATTGAGGGTTCTTGTCTTTTTCTTTGTCTCTTCTTCTTTCATGAAAGAAAAAAACTTAACGAAAAAGCAAATAAAAATCCCTATTTTCAAGATGTGTATAGTCTAATGGGAGGGAGAGATTTAGCAGATATTTTTTTTAAAGAGGTTTTTGCTATAGGGCGCGTGTGCTCGCCAGACAGACAGAGAGAGACAGACAGACAGAAAGCGAGAAATCACCCCCCAGGGGGGATGGCCATGCTGCAATCCCTTCTCCTCCATTCTCCTCTTGGGATCCTGGGCACACATGTACACGCGCCCCACGTGAATTTAAGCCACCAGGTCCGGGACTCAAACCGTGGTCGACTACATGGGAGTCCAGTGAAATAGCCATTATGCTAACTGCTGGTCCCCAGACTAATCTTTTGAATATTTTACTTCTTGTGTTTTTCCTTTGGGTATTACTGATAATATTTCATTATGAAGTTATTGAGTGTCCTGTAATATCTGAATTCTGAATTATAATCTTATCAAATTCAGGAGCTCCAATCTTTTCTTGTAGATTCTTAGAAGTCAGTAGAAAAAAAAAACATCTGCTTTCTGATTTATACTTTAATAGAATTCATCCTGTCCATGTAGGTTACTCAATTTTTTTTTTTTCTGGCAACATTTTTTTTTTTTTCCTCCAGTTTCAGGGGCATAAGCAATCATCTTGTTGAACATTCATTGACTTTACAGTTCTACTCTGGAGATACTTGGATACATTTAAGACCGTTTTATGAAGCAATAGTACTGAGTGAGAAATTTCTACACACTGTTGTGTCACCTCAATTGTGAGAAGTTTAGCAAATTCTTGGTAACAGTGGTAAATATTTTTGATTGCCATAAGGTACATGTACTCACCAGAAAGAGAGAGAGAGAGACAGGGAGAGAAGAGGAGAAAGTCCCCCTAGTGGGGTGTGGTCATGCTGCCATCCCTTCTCCTCAGTTCTCCGTCCTGTTGGGATAATGGGCATGTACACACAGACACACCTGGTGTTTTTCAAATCACTGGGGTGGGATTCAAACTGCAGTTGGCCATGTGGAATTGGGCTTCCTTTACCACTAGGCTCAGGGCCCAGTCCAATGGTAAATTTTTTGAATTACAAATTTCTTTTAAAATTACATTAAATCAAGGAGTTAGCAAGTGGTGTGGGTTGAGGCACTGGACTCTCATATGGCTGTCCTCAGTTTGAGTTCCAGACCTAGGGGCTTGATAATATGTACTTGCCCCCAATTAGACTTAGTCCATGTACTTTCCGCACCCTCCTTACTGCAGGCACGGAGCAGGTTTTTCCGAATCATCTCCCTGTCTCTAGAGGGATGTGTGTGTGTAAGCATGCCCAAAATACCAGGAGGAGAACAGAAGAAAAGGGACTGTTGTGTGGCCCTCTCTTGGGGGGTGATTTCTCTTTCCCTCTTACTGTCACTCTCTGGTGGGTGCACTCACCCTATGGCAAAAACCTAGGTTTATATATATATATATATATATATATACACACATATATATATATAATGAGATATTATATATATTAATATATTTATTTTGATCTCATATATGTAATATATATATATATATCAGATCAAAATCAAAGTTATTCTTACAATATCAGAATAATGTCAACCTCACTCTTTTATATTCTTATGTGTTTTCTTGGATAGAAAGGAAAGAGAATAAATTAACTCTCTGGAATTTATGCAGAATTCAGGATATGCTTATTTAGGAGAGCAGCACATGCTTCTTGTAAATCAGGAAGGAACAAAAATAAAGAACGCTAGCCTTGATGTTCCCATAATCTTTCTCCAAAGGCCCTGGTCCACGTCCTTAGAGGAACTGCTAATTGCTAATGAGTTGCAAAGTTGATGGATTTTACATTTCATCTCTTCCCACTTCCCTTCTGCAACCCCCAGGTGGAAGTGTCAATCAAGAGAAAAATGCATAAGGTGGGGAAGGAGAGGAAAGATGAAGCAAAGATGAGAGAGACAGTCTATTCGAGGCAATAAACACCTCTTAAATAAGTGAGGCATCTCCTGCCCTAAGGAACATATAATGAAATAAAATAGAAAATGAGTTTATTTCTAACTGTTTCCATCAGATTCATCCATCCCCTTAACCAATTCTCTGTTTACCTTCTTCTCTGTTTGGTTCTTGCCACTGAGAAAATCCAACTGTTTTCAAAGAACAGGATCAGTGTTGTGTTTCAGCCAGTCTTGCCATCTTGATGTAAATGCCATCAATTGCAGCCTGTCACATCGTCCTCCACTGAATAAGTGAATTGCTTCCTCTAAAGACTACACAAGCAGAAAAACTGCATCTTACATTAGGAATTATAGCAGCAAGGACTCCAGGAGGCAGCCAGGAGGTACCACCATAATCAAATATTTTCCAGTTTCCCAAATTAAAAAAAAATGTATAAGAAAAATAGCTTGCTATGGGACATGCTAGAGGAGAAGATCAAACAAATAGTTAAATAAAATGTAAGTAGTATTGCTTATTCATCTGGCTACAGGAAGAACTCCCACAATTTCAGTCTCAGTGGGGTAGACGTTCCTGGATTTCTGTGTCAAAATGTATTTGTTAAACAACTTTGCTCTAACAAGCTCAGGACTTGCACAGAATAACGATACCCATACCTGCCCCCAATTAGGTTTGGTCTATCTGCTTTCCACTCTCTCCTCTCTGCAGGGACAAAGGGGATTTCTCAGAATCATCACCCTATCTCTAGGAAAAGTAGAATTTAACTATACAGGCAGAAAGATGCCTCCCACAGCCTTCGGCATTTCCAAAGAACGTTCTAGTCATCTCTGAGTAACATAATCCACTAGGGAGTTTTTCCTATTGTCAAGCCTAAATCCCCATCGTGACCATTTTAGCCCTTTTCTCGGACTCCTCACAGAACACTGGCTTCCTAGTGATGTTTATAAAGCCATAGTTTGCCATCCTTTGACAAGAAGGCAGAATCTGTCGTGAATGAAAACTACTAAAAAAACCCTATCTGTTTTTCAATAGTGAATTACAAATCTGTGAGTGCTAATGGTAGTGGTGGAGAATTCTGGAATCTCCACTAATCCCATATAGAAGGAGGACACTCCCTAGATACCCAATTATAATATTTACCTATAATTAGCCCATTGAGGAGTATTGTCTTGTTGGGATTTATGCCAACATAAAATGTTTTTATTTTTCCCACTCATTGCTTTCAACTGTATTGTGTTTAATCTCAGTTTCCTGCTGTGAAGCAAGTTCCTTAGCAACATCAAATTTCCTGTCATTTTCAATTATTAGTATAGTGTCACTTGGGTATTTAAGACCTGGTCTTGTTCATTCTAAAAAGATTAAGCTCAAACTTGATGCAAAGGTATCCTCCCTCCCCAACAGTTGTTTGGAGTGAAAGTGTGTGTATGTAGGTGAGAGTATGTGTATCTTGGAGGAGGGGATGTACTGGTTCTGAGACACCTTCTTTCTTTTCCTCTTCTAGGACACAATTCCTCTGGAGTTGAGGGCTGAGAGGAGGGAGGGCTTCTTACACGATAGCTGGAATGTCAGTGTTGGGCAGGTCTCCAGGCTGCACTTGCCCTGGTTCACACAGATTCTTTTTTTTTTTTTTTTTAGAGAGATTTTTGCTACAGGGTACATATGCTCTCTGGAGAGAGAGAGAGAGAGAGAGAGAGAGAGAGAGAGAGAGAGAGAGAGAAAGAGAGAAAGTGAGGGGGAGAGAGAGATAGAGAGATAGAGAGGTATCACTATGTGAGGGGATGGCCATGCTACAATCCCTTCTTCATTTTCCCCTCAGGATTTTGGGCAGAGATGCACACACATTCGCCACGAGTTTCAAGCCACTGGGTCCAGGACTAAAACTCTGGTTGACTACATGGGAGTCCAGTGATTTAACCATGACGCCATCTGCTTGTCCCTCACACAGTTCTTTCAGATAGGGTGTTCTCTGCTCAAGCAGTGGTCTCTGCATAGCATTCTGTATCGTTTTCTTGGGGCAGGATCATTCCCTCCTCCCCACCCCTGCAGGAATGTGCCCTGCTTCCCTGTGGCCTCCTCAGTGGTCACATCATCAGCCCCTCCTCTAGGTTAGGCACCCCACAGCTTTTGCAGCCCTCCGTGTTTCTTCATGAGTGGTGATGGGAAACACTGGGCTATTCTGCCTCCTGTGAATGGAGCAGAACTGGAACGGGCAGGGCTTCCCCATCTTCCTCCCTGACACACCACACTGGGACCCACGGGTATGTCTAGATTTTTCTGGGCCTTAGTCTCTGCATTCATATGAACCTCAAATTTCAGAAGGCACATGTCAAGGGTCTCCTCTTCTCCCCTGTGGAGCAGTATACTTCTAGACGTCCAGACACTCTCCCAGGGGCATTCTCTCCCCTTCCCTCCCCTGGTGGCAGAACCAGGGAAGGCCTGTGGTCCTGCTGTTTAGTAAATTCCGGCTGGGAAAGGAGATGTCAGACCCTTGTCTCACATCACAGGCTGGTGCAATCCTTAGAGAGGATGCCCATAACCAGTCTGCCTCCTGACTTAGGGGACAGGAAAGAACCTGCTTTTATCCTCAAACACTGCCCCCTCTCGAATCCTAAGCACCTCTAGTCCCTGTTAGACTGGATGCGGTCTGGGGCTGAGGCAGGAAAGGTGGTGGGAGAGAAGTTTGCTGGGGGTAGGGCCACTGCTGCTGTCCCTTAACAAGCCCTGTAAGGAGATGGTTGGCTCCAGCTGCTGGGAGATTTCCGGAGGATGTAGAGTACTTAAGTGACTTTACTTTCAGACAAGAGAAGAGTTTTAGGATGCTGTACCATTCTCATACCCATAAAAAGACATGTAATGATACACAGTTAAATAGTGGAGGCCCTTAAAAGATCAGAATGCCCTCTGGCACCTTTCTCATATACAATTAATAAAAACCCCACTAGCTCATAGCAAGTACAACAAAATGAAATATGTCTGATTTTTCCAAATGTTAAATTTCAAAGTCTTTAAAAAAATATGGGGCTGACCAATGGCATGGTGGTTAAGGCAGGTTGATCCTGCATGGCTGACTACGTGGTTCGAGTCCTGGACCCTGCTGCTCAAAAAACACTCCAGGCACATGTGCATGAGTGCACCATATTCTGAGAGTAGAATGGAGGAGAAGGGAATTACGCTGTGGCCATCCCCCAGGGGGTGATTTTTCACTTTTTCTCTTTCTCTCTGGCAAAGCATGCACCCTGTATCGAACTAAAATTAAAAAAAGAAAAAAAAAAACAGAAAGTAGGTGGATGCTTCTGCATTTCTGGTGCCTCAAGCATGTGTTTATTCTGTTGGGATCTCAACTATATTATAGTCTTACTGAGAAGTTAAACAAGTGAATAAATATAAAGCATTCACATGATTTTTGTGATCTACAAATGTATGAAGTTGTAGAAGAGATTTTTCTATTAATGAGAATACACAATCCTACAAACCTTAGTAAGTGAAAATAAATTCATGTCTGTGATAACTTTTTAATTTTATTTTTATATACTAACCAATTTACATTATAATTTCTTCTTCTTTTTTCTTTCTTAATTTGCCTGAGGGTGCGCATACTCATTGAAGACAGAGAGAGAGAAAAAGTGAGACAGCACTTCCAAGGGTCATGGTCACACTGAAATCCCTTCTCCTCCATCTCTCCCCCTTCTCGGGTTTTTGGCCATGCATGAACATGCAGCCAGAATGTTTTCCAAGTTGCTGGATCTGGGACTCGAATCACACACAGCTGGCTATGTGGAATCTAGTGGCTTTCAGCACCATGCCACTGGCGCCAAAGACTATAGTGACTTTAGCTAGACAGGCAGGTTTTAAGTCTGGCTCCATTATTTTAGGCAAGTAACTTTATCTCTCTGAGCCCCAATTTCCTCATCTGTGAAGTGGAGAAAATAACAGTATCTACTTCATGGAGTTGTGAGAATCAAATGAGTTAATTAAAATACAACACTTAACCTTAAGAAGTGCCTGCCATTGGGTCAGCAGGTGGCGTGGTAGTTAAGGCACTGGACTCCCACATGGCTGACCACTGTCCCAGTCTTGGACCAGCCATGTGATATGCGTATGTGCCAAAAATCCTGAGAGGAGAATGGAGAAGAATGGATTATGGCATTGCCATTCCCCTCTAAGGGGTGATTTCTCACTTTCTCTCTCTATCTCTATCTGATGAGTACATGCACCCTATAGCAAATGAAAGAGAAGTGTCTGGCACATAGTAAACTCTCAAATATTAGCTATGTAGAACAATGGAAAGCTTCTTTATTTTTGTATTTTGTATATTTTCAATAGAAATGAAATGGATAAAATTAGCCTTTATGAGGTTGATTTTTTCGTATTTATTCTAAAGCGTGGATGGGGTTAGAGTGGTGTGAGGGCTCTCTTGATATGACTCGAGGCAGACTTACCTGGTTCAGAGGAGCCACAGTACACTGCACCATCATTATTTCTCTGAGTAGGCCAGTTAGTTACCCAGGCAGGGCCGACAAGCAGAGACAGAAGAGAATGTACACGGCCATCCATATGTCCAAGATTCCAGTGCTGGAAATCCATTATTAGCAGACCTTTCTTCCTACCCTAATTCACACTTGTTCTCTTTCTGCATCTTGGTTATTCAGCTCCCCTCAGAAACGCTGCATATTTGTAGATTGATATTGAAGGGAAAAGTTTGACCTAACGATTCTTTTCCAATGGCTTCTTAATATTTCATTTATTGTTTCAGCCTCGTCACTTTCCAGCCTTCTGGTCATACACAACCTTATTAGCTTTATTGGCTACCTGCCTCAGATTGATTTAGTTGAATTTTCTGGAACCAGAGGTAGACAATTTATATATTTATTTCCTTACATCTTTTCTGTTTTTATCCATTTTTAAGCGTTCATTCTAAATTCATCACAGATGCTAGGTCTTAGCAGTCTTGATCTTCCCAGCAAATATTTGCCAGGCTGTAATTTTTTATTTGTTATCAACAGTCAAATTTAAACAAGGTTAATCTTGTTCTAATTTGGTTTATATAAGCCCCAGTCTTGATACTTAGAGAAAGCAATGGTTAACTTCTGGTTCTTTCTTCATTATGCATTATTCCTCATCCCTCATGTACAGTGGTTAATTTTTTTTAAATAAAAACAATTTAGAATCAGTAGGAATCACATTTGGACTTGAACCTGAAATAGAAAGTAGTTTTGAAAGAACCTTCTGATACATGTGGATGGTTGTTGGTAAGGAGAGGGCAGCGAGGGAATCTGTTTGATGGCCTACTCTTGTAATTGTTCTCTTTCTCTCTCTCTTTTCTTATATTGCCAGAGGCTGTATGCACTTGTCAGAGAGAGAGCGAGCTAGAGGGAGAGAGACAAAGAGAGAGATTGAGAGGGAGGCAGAAAGCACCCTCCATGGGGATGTAGTCATGCTGCAATCTTTTTCCTCCATTTCTCCATCCTGTCAGAATTTTGGACATGCACACACACACATGCACCTGCATGTTTTCAAGCTGCTGAAATTTGAACTGCCATTGGCTATGTGGGGTCTGACTCCTGGTGTAGAGCACTTCACCACTGCACTGCAGGGCTGGCCCCTCTTTCTCTTTTTCACGGCCTTACAGCGTGTTCTTGAATGACCTCAAGTTGAAGGTGCCCTGAAACTACTGCAGCCAGGGTGGCAGCTGCTGTCTACACATGGGCTCCTGTGGGGACTGCCTGCTCTAGGCTGGGCTGGTAGATTGCAGAGGCAGAATTCCCAGTGTTGTGTGTGTATATTGGGATTTCCAAATGTTGCACATGTATATTTGCTGGCTGCAGGGGCGGAATTTCTGGTAAGTCGCTAGAGTGGGCAGTGGGAATGGCTGCAGATGGCTGTTGAGCAGGTCACAAGAGGTCTTCTTAAACTCTGAGTCCTGTTCAGCCTAAGTATCATAATCAGAGACTAAATTCCAATGACACTCCCTCAAGCAATAGTCTGCAAAAGCACATGCCCATGTTTCCCTCCTTCTGCTGGCCCCAGGGTGCATCAGGACCCTCGTTCCTTGCTCATGGCTGATATTAGAACAATATTTCCTCCTCATATTTCTCTTTGTAAAGGAACATGGATGTGCTACCTAGCCAAGTCTTAGCTCAAGTTGTGCCTCCTCCAGGAAGTTCTCCTTGACCATTTCATTCAGGATGACCTCACATTATTTAAACCAGACATCCACCCAATACTGGTTGTGGGCCAATTAGAGAAAGTTTCATTAGGCCACAGCTGTGTCCATTTTTTTTCCTTATGGCTGCTTTAAGAACAGTACCAGAATTGCGGAGTCATAATAAGGGCCCTAGGACACCCCCTTTCCCCCCAAGCCTAGAATATTTACTTTTTGGCCCTTTACTGAAAAAGTTTACTGACTCGTATATTAACTGAGAGGGCTTAATATGTATACCTTTCAGCGTGACCTGTAATAAAAGCTATTTATTTTATAGTTTGCAAAACTCTTACTTTTAAATTCAGTATAGTCTCTTAGTATTTTTCAGACATTTTAGGTACTGAACAAATAATCTCAAAATTACACTTGGAGATTGGGGTGAGTCTGGGCAAGGGACAAAGAGAACCCACAAGGCAATTTTATTTCCAAGAAACAACATCCATTTATTACTGTCAGGTGATAGCAGAAAAGGCTCTCAGGGTACAGTGTGGTACCTAAACCAGTTCGTTCCAGTCCAGAATTCTTACCTGTTCCCCATCTCAGTTTAAGAACATAAAGCTTATCAAATTTCTATAAGGGTAAGTGAATAGATAGTTTGATTAAAAATTAATATAGATCTTGGGTCCTCGGAGAAGTCATGACATATTTTTCATTTTTTCAATGCAAAAATATGATATGACTTTTCTGATGACCCAGTAGAAGTACAAATACACAAAATCTGAACATTTGCATTTACTTAAAAAGATCATATGTAATGGGGTCTTTTTAGACATTCATTCAGATGTTATAAGAATCTGACTTGTGATCAGGATTGGGGTGTACATACACTTAACTCAGTGACCCAAAGCTATATGCATTTAAATTTCTTCTCTCCCGCCTAGTGGTCAGCCCATCCCCAGGGTGGAGTACACTGAAGAAGAAACTAAAACTTGGGGTGTTGTATTTCGGGAGCTCTCCAAACTCTATCCCACTCATGCCTGCCGGGAGTATTTGAAAAACTTCCCTCTGCTGACTAAATACTGTGGATACAGGGAGGACAACGTGCCTCAACTTGAAGATGTCTCCATGTTTCTGAAAGGTAAGGCTTCACACAGGCTGTGTCTTCCCGACCAATATCCTCATTTGCCTGCCTGCCTAGCACACCTGTTGCAACAATGGCTCTATTTCCAAAAGGGAAAGAGTGAGGAACATTGAATCAATAACTGTCTGTGGCTACTTATGGGAAGGCAAGAAGGTAAGGGAGGTGGACTCAGCTCTTTATGCAGCTCAGGGGCTTGCCAGGCCTCTCTGTGGAAGGCTGTTATGAAGAGTAAATTCCAAGGATATTTGCAGGTTCAATGTTGAAGCTTTTCTGATCCAGGGAGACCCCATGGGCTTCACAGATATGGAATCACCTCAGTGTGCCTTTTCATTTGCTTTGTTAAAAATTGTGAACTGGTGGCCAAGCAGTGGTGCAGTAGTAACACAACTGGATCCATACAGGAAAGGTCCTCGTTTTGCATCCCAAGATCTTCCTAAACATGCCAGATACATGCACATGTGCTGGTGACACAGGATGGCTGACATGGGTTGGATTGAGGCATGAAGAGCCATGAGGGGTGCAATATCGTTTTGTATGTCTCTCTCTCTCCCTCTCTCATGGAAGATATAAAGTAACTTAAAATTATGTACTAGATGAAGAAATATGGGTGAAGTTGAAGATTAGTGATGTACCTCTGAGAAAAATGAGTCAACCAATCAGTCTTTTCAGGTATAACTTGTGTGCTAGGGACGGTCCTCATTGATAATGTTACAGTAGTGAACAAGATGAATTATAGAGCATCCTCATTTCACATTCTGTGTTGGTCACTCTCCTCTCTGATCCTCCTGGGAAAACAGCTAGGAAAATTTAGGGCTCTTGTGAAGAGTTGGGGAAGGAGGCAAAGTTTCATGGTGGTCCCACTTTCTCCTCTATTCTGCACTGTGGTTAAGTTCCTTGGGCTCTCTGTTCTTTTCTCACTCTTCTTTTTCAAGTGTGGCAGTTCTAAAGCAGAAGACTTGTTGCCTGCTTCCTTTCATGGAACTCGCTTCCTTGCCTGTCTTCCCTGTTTCCATCGGTTATGTACACTTCATTCCCGGGACTCAATGGTCTTGCATCTAAGGTTTTCCTTGAATTCTTGGCCAGCTTTTTCTTTCCACCATTCACTCTGCATCCCACCTACATACTTAATCGATCTTTGTATTGGTGCTTTAACAAGTTGCCACAAGCTTTGTGAGTGATATAATATGAATGATTATCTTATAGTCTGAACATTAGAAAATTAATATCAAGATGTTAGCCAGATAGAGTTCCTTCTGGAGGCTTCTGTGTCTTTCTTTTCCAGCTTCTGGAGTCCATTTGCATTCTTTCACTTACAGTCTATTCCTTGCATCACTCACTCCAACTTCATGCTTTCATTGTCACATCTCTTCTGATTGGATCCTGCTGTTGCCTTCTTATAAAAACCCTTTTGGTTATATCAACTCCACCTAGACAATCTAGGATAATCTCTGTATATCAAAGTCCTTTATTTAATCTTATCTACAGAGCTCATTTTGCCATGTAAGGTAACATATTCATAGGTTTAGGAGATCAGATATAGGTATCTTTGGAGGGCCACTATCAGCCTACCAGAGTCTCCAACTCTCGTCACTTCTAGCTTTCTGATGGTAAATCTGTTCTTTGATTCCTCTGCTACCATTTAAATTGAGGTCCTACTTTTACAACCTTGATGCCTATATTATCTTCTCTTCATTATCCTTTCCACTGCTTCCATATGAATATCACTTTTTAAAACATTACCTGATAGAGGGCCAGCAGTTAGTATGGAGATTAAGATGCTAGATACCATCGGACTGACTCTGAGGTTCCAGTCCTGGACATGTGAATTGAAAATGACACTGAGCACGTATGTGTGCATGCCCAAAATTCTGAGAGGAGAAGCAATTGTGGTGCGGCCATCTCCCCGCCCCCACCCCCCCATGAGGTGATTTCCCACTTTCCATGTCTCTTCCTCTGAGCGTGCACGCCTGATAGCAAACAAACAGACAAACAAAAAATCACCTGAAACATTACCTTCTCCCTGACATCTCTGCTCAGAAATAACCAGTGGTTCCTTGTTTTTACTGGGATTGGAAAACATTTTTGGTAAAGAGCCAGGTAGAAAATATTTTAAGATCTGTGGGACAAGAGGCAAAAATCAAGGGTATTAAGTAGGTCATTACATAGCCATTTCAATATGTCTGTTAAAAATGTAAAAGCTGAAACTAGCAGATGGACACAATGGTTACGTCACTGGACTCCTATGTAGTCAACTGTGGTTTGAGTCCCAGACCCAATGGCTTAAAACTCATGCTGGGCGTGTGTGTGTGTGTGTGTGTGTGTGTGTGTGTGTGCGCCCAAAATCCTGAGAGGAGAATGGAAGAGAAGGGATTGAGGTGTGGCCATGCCCCTCGGGTGTGATTTTTCACTTTCTGTCTCTCTGGCAAGCAGATGGGCCCTATAGCAAAAATCTCTCTAAAAAAAAAGTAATAAAATAAAAACTATTTTTTGCTTACGGGATGCCCAAAACAGGGAGTGAACTGGATTTGGCCTGTAGGCTACAGTTTGCTGACCTCTATGGGTTTTTTCTTTTTTCTTTTTAGTTTATTTATTTCTTTGTAAAAAGAGAGAGAGAGAACTCGCAACAGGGTCTTGACCCTGGAATCCACCTTGAGTTTTACCAGCCCAGGGTCCTGGGCCTGCATGTGTCCCACATACTCAGGGATGTCTCCGGACATAAACCTGGAACCTTCTCATGGGGATCAGGCTTGCAGAGTGTTGCCTTTTACTGCTGCACCACCATTTACCCTTGCTCCCCCTTTCTTTTGCTGACTCCTGTTTTACACAATCAAGTCTGAACTGCTCAGCCTCAACTCAAGCCTTTACCCTACTTTCCTACTTCGACTGCTGCTCTGACTACCCCACACAAGCCTTCTGCTCTCACTCTGGCCTCTCTTTTCTTTTGCTTGAGCTTTATCCTTTACTAGAAAAGTCATCTCTTCTCCACCCACTCAAATTCTACTTACTCTTCAAGACTCGAGGAAAGTCCTGCCTCTCCCTTGACTCCTGATCCTAACAGCCACCATGATTTCTCCTCCAGTGATCTCATTCCCTGTCATGTGTGTATCAGGAGAGAGAGAGGCCAGGCCTGCCAGCTGGCACACCGAGCACCACACCCAGCACTGTGGCTGTACCATGGCGGAGGAACCCCAGTGTGAGCGTTATCCACTCACTGTATTTGTTATGAGGAAAAGAGACTGAGCACCACTGATCAGTATCATTTAATTAGTACCTAATTACATAATGCCTTATGTTGTTGTTTAACTAGATTACATGCTCCCTAATGGCTCTGCCCCGTCATGTTCCTCTTTGTTTCTAAGAGTTATATGCATATATTTACTGTGGTCTCCGTTGCTCAGACAAGGGAATTACTTTTTTGTTGTTATTGTTTGTTTGCTTTAGGCATGTGCTGGAGAGAGACAGAAAGATAGAAAGGGGAAGTGATAAATCACCCACAAGGGGGGATGAAATATCCCCTGGGGAGGATGAAAATAACCCCCTTGGGGGGATGACCATGGCACTTCTTCTCTACTCTCTTGTCGAGATTTTGGGCACACACACACATGTGCCCAGCGTAGTTTTCAAGCTGTCAGATCCAGGACTCTATCCAAGAAGTCAGCCAGGTGGGATCCAGCTCCTTAACCTCTAAGCCACCTACTGGCTCAAGGGAATTATTTTTTTAATGTATTATTTCTCAAACCCCTTTAATTACAATGACATCTTGTAATTTTTGTCTTATCTATCACCCTAATTCATTTTTTTGATTGCTGGAGAATTATGTCTGCACTCATCAGAGAAAGACAGAGAGAGAGAGTGAGAGAAAGCACCACCCCCAGTGGGACGTGGTTATGCCACAATCCCTTCTCCTCCGTTCTCCATCCTATTGAGATTTTAGGCATGCATACAACACATGCCTGGTATGCTTCTCTAGCTGCCAGAGCCAGGATTCCAGCCATGACTGGTCACATGGGATCCAGTTCCCTTAACCACAAGACTTCTGAGCTGACCTCTGAGTTTATTTGTGAAAGGCAGTGTGGTATAGTGATTTGGAATATGTATTCTGGAAGCAGAGTGCTGGACGTTGAGTCCTTACTCTGCCACTTCCTAACTGTAACCTTTGAAGAGTTTCCTAACCTCTCTGTATCTCAGTTCTCTCCTCTGTACGGGAACAAAGTGATTTTGTCTATCTCACAAGGTAGTTGGGAGGGGAAACTAATGAATATGCTCTAAGCTCTAATGTGCTTGGCACACACTAAGCGTACGTATTCTCAGCTATTATGATCATCATCGTTACTGTGCCCCACAACTCTTGGGGAACTGGATTTGCAGCTCAGTTGGCATCACATAGCGGCACAGAGCAGGTGCGATGTAAGTGCATACGCTTGCTTTCGTTTCAATGACTCACTTTTAAAATACCTAATTTATTTAACAAGGAAACTTTTTAAAAAGTATTTTTTTTTTCATAAGAGAGACAGAGAGAGACAGAGAGACAGTCAAACTCAGCAGAGTCTTCACACCACAATCCTCCCCAGCAGCAGCCAGCCCTGTGTCTCTGGCACATGTGTGCATCTGGGTATGGTTGTGTTACCATTGCACACCATCCAGCCCCTAAAAAGGAAACTTTTTAAGCAATGAAATCCACAAATTTGAAGCTCTTGGTGTCATAGTTTTATATTTTTTTCTGCTTGACATATAAATAATTTTATTTTTAATAGCAGAGCTATTATAAAATGTTCTCTGTACCACCCCTCATGTCTCACATATGGGATAGTCTCACTTAATTGATGCAATATAGAAAAAGAAGAAAATATGCGTATCTTTTTTTATATTCAGTGAGGGAACAATCCACAGGGACAGCTTTTAAAATGAACGTAATGCCGCTCGAATCACATGTCTGAGGAATCCTGAGAGCAGGGTTGTTTCCATGTAAGGTACTAGAAATCCCAGGATAGATCTGTTTTATAAGCTTAGTTGGTTCTTGCATTTTAAGACCAGGTTTAACCATTCTGAGGTGGTTTCCTAATAAGTTGAAGTTTACAGAATGGGAGCCTTTATAAAACTGGTGTCAGGGATAAGAATAACTTTCCCGGATATTATACTAAATAAATAAGCCAGACACAGAAGGAAAAATATTGCATGATCTTACATATATGTGGATTCTGGGACCAGCAATTGGCATAATGGCTATGTTGCTGAACTCCCATGTAGTCGACCATGGTTTGAGTCCCAGACCTGGTGGCTTAAACTCACGCCGGGTGTGTGTGCATGTGTGCCTAAGATCCCAAGAGGAGAATGGAGGAGAAGGTATTGCGTTGTGGACATCCCCCCTGTGGGGTGATTTCTCGCTTTCTATCTCTCTGTCTTTCTCTGTTTTTCTGGCGAGCACACATGCTCTATAGCAAAAACCTCTCCTGTATGTGTATATACAGGAGTGTATACACACTCTAAAAAAGTTGAATACATAGTTGAATGCAGTGAGTAGAACTGAGTAGGTGGGGAAATGGAGAGACATTGGTCAAAGGGTACAAAGTTGCAGTTAGAAAGAAGTCTACAGGTCTAATTTATAGTATGATGACTATAGTTAACACTGTGTTGTAATCTGGCAATTTACTAAGAGTAGATTTTGTGAGCCCTTCCCACCCACCATCCTCTTCGCCCACAACTATGTGAGGAGATGGATACTGGACCTGGCAGCTTAAAAAAGACCAAACAAAACAGGGTCCAGGGCCAGCAGGTGGTGTGATGGTTAAGGCATTGAACTCCCACATGACCCAGTGGTTTGAAAATCACACTGGATACCTACAACTTTACAATGGCTATGTCCCTATGTGATAGGCATTTTCAGCCCCACTATAGTCTTATGGACTCTGTGATATATGTAGTCCATCATAGATGGAAATTATTAGGTATATGACTGTATTAAAGAAAAAAGTTATAAGTTATAAGTTTCCAGAGCCTTCACGAGAAGGAAGCATTAAATAGCCCTTAATTTGAGGTCACTGATGGCTCCCACCATAACTGAGTCAGTGGTAGAGGGCAATTTCATAGGTTTGTTGTACTGTTTTTATTCTTTGTTTTCTCTTACCGTAAACCAATAGAGCAGGAAGAGCTTTAGCCTATCTCTTCAAATCACAGTAATTAATATAATATCACAGAAAATAACATTATAGAATGGAGGAGTTCGGTGGTATTGATGGTAGAAAGCTGCTGTGTGAACTGATGCCAAGATGCTAGTTGCAGAGGTGCCTTAGCTGTGTGCTACTGAGCACACACATACAGAACAGGTCCACAAGTGTGTCCTTTAGAAACGATACCAGAAAAAACATGGTAAGTATCGCTTTAGATTTTAATGCCCCACAGCCTGCCAGTCAGCCAGGGTCATGAGCATGTGCATGTGTGTGCATTGGTTAGTGCTCAGGTTGATCTGGGACTTGAACTTGACCTTTCAAGTGGCTTCCAGCATTGCAGAGTGGTACCTACTGCCTGTCTCACCTTTCTTTCTATTGTAATGAATATCTCGTTCCCCAGAAACCATATTCATGAGTGTATTTTAGTCTTCGGAAGCCCTAAACGTTATAGCTGCTAACAGTACATGTTAGTTGTTAAGCAATTTAGAGCCTTGATTATTTTGTTTCTGAAATATCTTCATAAAAAATAGGAACCCCTGAGTGGACTCTCAAGTCCTGTCAAGTTGATATTTGATTGGTTCTTTCTGTTGCCTCTTTAGAAAGGTCTGGCTTCACGGTGCGGCCAGTGGCTGGATACCTGAGCCCACGAGACTTTTTGGCAGGACTGGCCTACAGAGTGTTCCACTGTACTCAGTACATCCGGCACGGCTCGGACCCCCTCTACACCCCGGAACCGTGAGTAATCCACATGCAAAGCCCAGGCTGGATGGAGACTATCACGCTATGCAGTGGCCAGTGCTCAATTTACTTGAAAGTGATGTGGGCCCTCTTTCCGTCTAAAGTAGTGTCACTTTTCTGGTCAGTGAGAGTCATGACACTTACTGAAGAAGGAAGGTCTTGTTGCAGGATTAGACTCCTCAGCTGGGTACCTAAGGCCACTGACATTCAGGCTGTGGCTTCTCTTCCTAACTTTACTCCAACATTGAAGCTTCTTCATGGCTAGATGTCCTTTCCTGATGAGGAAAGAATGGCACAGAGGGACTAGGTGAACATGGACACATGCCTCTCTCCCTCATGTTAGAGAGGTTCACATTCACACACCCTTGCAACTCATTACGTCTCCTTTGGTCCTTTCATCACCCCCACACTCAGAACATCCCTCTAATCCTGCCCATCACCCCCATATCTGTATAAGGTTTGTGAATCTTCTTTGGCTCTGTCAGTTTTCCTTGAGAGAATCCTTCTTGGGACTTTCATTCATTTTCTCTTGGAGAATGGGTGGGCTAAGAGTGAGGAGAGAAGCTGAGAGGTGATGCCCTCCTGCTCTACCCAGGGTGAGGAGCAGGGACTAACCTGAAACCCCACGTCAGTCATTTGGTTTTGTCACAAAGAGAACTGTAGTCTCCAAGCATGAAATGCCCAGTATTTCATACCTTGTATAATTAAAGAAAAAAAAGGGCGAGAAGATGGTATAATGGTTACTTTGCTGGACTCCCACATTGCCGACTGTGGTTCGAGTCCAGGACCCAGTGGCTTGAAACTCATGCCAGGCATGTGTGTGTGTGTGCTTAAAATCCCAAGAGGAGAATGGAGAAGGACTTGTGGCATGGCCCTCCTCTCGGGGGTGATTTCTTGCTTTCTGTCTCTCCCTTTCTGTCTTGGTGAGCGCACACACTCTATAGGAAAAATCTCTCTTAAAAAACGAAAACCAAAAAACAAATGGCAATGACAAAAACACAGGAAACTTTTACTGGAAAATTACTCTGTACTTGGGTTGTTTGGGAACAAGGAACATCCTGGCTACCCTGTAGGAGTGGAGGAGACCAGGTTAGCATATAAACAGATCAATAGATAATTCCGTGTCAGTTGTAAGCCCTACCACGAAGTGCTGATTTATGTGTGGCGGCTGATCCAGCAAGGTGGGCAGAGGGGAAGGAGATGGAGTCCCAGTCTATTTTTTTTCTTAGATTGGGTTATCAGGACAACCTCTTGGGAAGTGCCATTTGAACACAGACCTGAATGTGAATATCTGGGTATAGAGTTCTAAGCTGTCAGAACAGCAAAAAAAAACCCCAACGATCCTCAGGCTGGGAGCTGTCATGGCTTCTCTGTCCCCTAGGGCTCCATCCGAATGAGAGCCTCTCTCTACTGACTTTGTCGCTCACTGTTCTTCAGGCCACTTGGGTTATCGCTTTGCTTATGATGCTGTTTTACTTGAATAAGCTTGTGATTAATGGGCTGCCACGGTCTTCACTGGGGAGCAGAGAGCCCACCGAAGTTCATGCAGTTAAATAGCTGATGGCAGCGGAAGCGGGAGGGACTCCAGTCAGTCTAATCCCCTCCCCAGGCTGGCGTGAGGCTCACAGTGAGTAGGAGGCTCACTGACCAGGTGGGTCCCTGCAGGGCCACTACATTGTTTTTCAGCTCTTTTCAGTTTCCGTGAAAGTGTTTTCAGGGTAAACAGAGGTTACTTATAAGACTCAAGACATTTGGGAAAGAAATGCTTCTTAGAGTGGAGTGAGGGCTCAAAGAAGCGTTGTCAGAGTTAGAAAGGCAATCTCTTAATCTGGCCCAGAGGGTTTACAAATGGTCCTGCTTACAAATAGCAGGCACTTCGTTAGTTCCCTTTGAATAACTGGCCCTCCTGAGACCTTCCATAGCGTGCCAATAGGTATGCAGAGAGAGAGGGCGAAGAAATGAGATTTCAGCCACTGAGGTCTATAAAATTTTGGGATAATGTGTTACATTTTTACTAAAGCACTTTTAGCCAATTCATTCAGCAAACATTTATGTGCAATACTAGCAGGGAGGTGCATCAGATTCACAGATGAATAAAACATAGCAGTTGTTTGGTTTAGTTTTTTTTTTGGAGGGTTTTTGCTTTAGGGTACGTGTGCTCACCAGAAAGACAGAGAGAGCTAGAGAGACAGAAAGTGAGAAATCACTCCCCAGGAGGAATGCCCATGCTGCAATCCCTTCTCCTCCATTCTCCTCTTGGGATCTTGGGCACGCACACACACATGCCTGGTGTGAGTTTAAGCCACCGGGTCTGGGACTTGAACCATGGTTGACTACATGGGAGTCCAGTGACATAGCCATTACGCTATCTGCTGGTTCCTGTTTGGTTTAGTTTTTTAAAGCAGCTCACATTCTGGCAGGGGAGACAGAAGCATAAATAATTAGGAACGAGTGTGGTTAGGGGTATAACCAGGGTGTGTCCAAAGTGTTAAAGGAGCACAGGGGAGGGGGATCTTGAAAGGGTTTTCAAAGAAAGTGTGAAGTGAGTTGGGGGAGTCATAGGAAGGGTTAATAGGAATTTCATTTTGGACAAGTCTGGCTGGGCAGAGTAGGGAAGGCTTTCCAAGTTAAGGAACCCGCAATTGCAATGCTGAGGAGGCATGCAGGAGGCAAAACCCAGCAAGGCATGCTAGTCCAGAGTGGCCAGACTGCAGCTTATGTGTCAGGGATGAAATATATCCTTAGGCTACTGTACCAAGGGCCATTTGTCAAACTAGGACATCTGGACTTAATGTTGTAGGCAACAGGGAGCTGTCCTAGGTCCTGATGCAGGATGAGCTAAGCCTATTTGAGAAAGATGACTGGGAAGGGGCTGGGGAACAGTGGCCAGTGAACAGATGAAAAACCAGCCAGGGAGCTCACATTCCAGTGAAGGAATATATTGGGTTGGCGGAAAAATCATGATGTATTTTTCCATGTTATGATGCAAAAGCGAGTCATAACTTTTCCAACAACCCAATAGTTTATAAGGTGTTGAGGTAGGAAAGGTGCTTGGGATAGGGTAAGGGGGGCACCTATTTGATACATTCTTGACACCATAAAGGTGTAATTAACAATATTTGGTGATAATAATAAGGGTGAGAAGAAGGGAGGGCCTCAGAGGTAGTGCTAAGGTTTTTAGACTGGGAAGCTGATTAGGCAGTCATTTCTAGTAATGATTGAGAATACTGGAGGAGGCTCAGGCTTGGTGGGAAGAAAGAAGGAAAGAGAGAGGGAAGAGGGGATTTCGTTTTGGGGTATGTTATCCTTGAGGTGCCTGTGGTAGGACCTTAAGCTGGAGAAGCCCTTAATAGTTGGGAATAAGGACTGGACATTCAGAAGGGAATTAAAAACTTCCACAATAGATTTTTTTCCCTTTACTTAGAGATTTCTAAAACTACACAGACAAGAGAAAACTAAGTTAGAGGATGGAAATTTGGAATTCGCTAATGTGAGGTTGTGCCTCAAATCTCAAAAGGATGAAGAAATGGAGGAGAAAGGATTTATATGTGCTCTTTTTAAAATGGGATTTTATCACTTATTTAAAAATTACTGTTACTTTATGAGTTGATCATACGTGTACATGGCTCAGGATTCAAAGGTCTAAAGAGTGTTCTAGGAACAATGAGTTCTTTCCCTCTTTGATCCCTGTAACACCGGCCTGAAGTTTGAGGCCACCAGTGTTACTAGTTTGTACCGCATCTTTCCAGAAATATACCATACAGACAAAATTCTCTGTAAATCTCTTTAATCCTTATATTGCCAAGTCCTAAGTCCCTTCTCAGTCATATAGTTTGAATGTATGGGATGCTATACTGGAGCGGCTGTTTCCTGCCCAGGCACTTTCACAGGCATTGTCTTTGTAATGAAATCCCATTTCTTCAATTGAAAACCAACCAAGAGGGCAGATTCTCCAATTTGTGAAGTTCAACCTGGCTACCGCATTTGGTGCTTATTCTCAGCTTCCAGATAACTGCCTTCAATTGCTGGACTGTTGTAGTGGAGGCAGTGCTAATGAGACAAAGGTGAGTCCTGAAGACCCAGGTAGAAATGAGAGTGAAAGCAGCAAAAAAGACATTATCTGAAAAAAAAGAGGACTTTATTTTCTTTTTCGGTCTGGGTAGAATGGATTTCGCTATCACAGCTATCAACACATATTGGGTTTTAAGCATGTCCCTGGCTTTTTTTTTTTTTTCTTTTTTGAAATTTTATAGTGTTAAGACTGTTCTCTAAACTTGGCCAGATCATGGATTTGAATTGGCTGACCTCAGTATAAAGCTTGACCATGGTGGCTTGAAAAGCATGCTGACTATATATTCATGCCCCAAATCTCAAAAGGATGAAGAAATGGAGGAGAAAGGGTTGTAGCATGACCGCATCCCACTGGGGGGTGCTTTCTCTCTGTCTCTCTCTGGCAAGTGAATCTACCCTCTGACAAAAAAAAGACAAAATTATAGTAGATTGGACTCTTTCCCTGGGGAAAGTGTTCTGGCCTGGAGGACAGTAGAGAAAGTTGGTGAGTCCTTATTTTCCTGGTGGGAGGAGTTACTTTTCCATGTGTTTCTGCATAGACTGAGAGGTCGCTGATCAGCTAGGCGCAGGGAAACACTATTGTTCTATCTCCTTGTGAGCGATGACCAAGGCCATGCTCCTGCACGTTAGTGTTGCCTAGTTTCACACTTTGACTAGCTGTGATTGCAAGCAATGTTGTCACTAATCAAAGTTTGTGGGGCCAGCAGGTGGCGTGGTGGCTAAGGTGGCTGAACTCTGGCATGGCTGGCCACAGTTCAAGTCTCTGATGTGGCAGCTTGGTTTCTCACTTTCCTTCTCTCTCTCTGTCTCTCTCTCTGGCCAACTACAATAAAATAAAATAAAATAATGACAATAAATAAAATTAAATAAAATAATTCTAAAAACAAAGTTTGCAAATGACTTCCTATTAAAAGAAATCAAACTGGTCAAACTCAAGGTTATTCCGACAGTGCCATCCCTCCCTCTTACTGGAATGACAGGAAGAGATTCAGAGTTCCAGCTGGTGCATGAGCATCACCTGGCACGTGCATAGTGGCAGGACAAAAGCATCGAGATGTGCTCCAGCCTTGTTCATTCCCTTTATGTCTCCCTGGGGTGTCCATTGTTGTTGGCTCTGTCAGGTTTTGCTCTCTGGACACCTCTTCTTCTTTTAGAACAGGGTTTCTCAGCTTTGGCACTACTGACATTTTGAGCCAGATCACTCTGTTGTGGGGGTGCTGCCCACACATTGTAGGATGCAGTATCCTTGGCCTCTGTGTACTGGATGTCAAGAGGACCCTTCTCCCCTCATGAGTTGTGACAACCAACGACATGCTCTTGGGGGGCAACATCACCTCTGGTTGAGAAACACAGTTCTAGAATAAGAAATGTAATAGGTCATATTGACATTGCTGCTCTGTCTGCCAATTACCATGTTCCCTCCTCTCAGACGTGATCTACAGACTTTGTTTCCTCTCTAAAACACAAGTCTATAGTGTTCCCTTGTTTAACTCCTGTTGGTTCCCTAGGAGAAAAAGTCTGATGTCATCAAACCACGTCTTCTGTCTCTCTATTCTCTTCTGTCTCTCTATTCTCTCTATTCTCAGTATGTCTGCTTCAGACATACTGAATTTCTCACCATCTGCATGAGCCTGGTAGATCATCCATCCATCCCTTTTCTTTTTTTTTCTTTCATTTATTTATTTTTACATTTTTCTGCAAACATTTACTTTACATAGCAAAAAATTTTAGCTCATACTCCATAATTCTTGACAGTTTACAAACAACTTTCAAAATTTCAAAATACTGAATTTTAAAGATAATGTTCGAAATATGTCTTATAATTTTGTATAATTTTATAACTCTATAACAACAGAAGCAGAATGGTTTCAAATATATATATATATATATATATATATATGTATATATATATATACATATATATATATATATATATATATATATATATATATATATATATATATATTTGAAGTCGTAGAGTGCAGACAGTTGCTATATATTAAGTGGGGACATACAATGCCTCTCCTTCATAGCATGGCTTGCTTCATTCAGCAGTAAGTCTTCCATATTCATCCACTTCTTTTCAAAAGCCAGGGTTTTGTTGTTTTTTATGGATGAATAGTATTCCATTGAGTATATGTGCCACAGTTTTTCTAACCATTCATCAGTTCGTGGGCATTTAGGTTGTTTCCATGACTTAGCAATTGTGAAAAGTGCCGCAATAAACATCGATGTGCAAGCACTTTTTCGATTAAGTCTTCTTCTGTCCTTCGGGTAGATACCAAGGAGTGGGATTGCTGGATCATATGGTAGTTCTATTTGTAGATTTTGGAGGAATCTCCAAATTGTTCTCCACAGTGGTTGGACCAATTTACAATCCCACCAGCAGTGTAAGAGAGTTCCCTTTTCACCACACCCCCTCAGCACTTATCATTTTTTGTTTTTTTAATCTTAGACATTCTGACTGGGGTTAGGTGATATCTCATTGTTGTTTTGATCTGCATTTCTCTTACAATGAGGGATGTTGAGCATTTTTTCATATGCCTTTTAGCTATTCGTATGTCATCTTTAGAGAGTGGTTTTTTCAACTCATTCTCCCATCTTTTAATAGGATTGATTGTCTTTTTCTGGAACAGCTGCTTGAGTTCCTTGTGAATTCTGGTTATCAGTCCTTTGTCTGATGCATAGTTTACAAAAATATTTTCCCATTCTGAGGGCTGTCTGTTCACACTAATCACTGTGTCTTTTGCCATGCAGAAACTTCTTAGTCTCATGTAATCCCACTTGTCTATTTTAGGGATTATAGACTGTGCGTTGGGAGTCTTATTTAAGAAGTTTTTCCCTACACCAATGTCTCCCAGATTTTCCCCGGTATTTTCCAGGAGCAGTTTTATAGTTTGAGGTCTTAGATTTAGATCTTTGATCCACCTTGACTTTATTTTTGTCAGAGGTGAGAGGTAGGGGTTCAGATTCATCTTTCTGCAAGTGGAGATCCAGTTTTGCCAGCACCATTTGCTGAAGAGGTTTTCCTTTTCCCACTGAATTGACTGGTACCCCTTGTCAAAAATCAGTTGGCTGTATGTTTGAGCATTCATTTCTGGGGACTCTATTCTGTTCCATTGGTCCACCTGTCTGTTCCTGTGCCAGTACCATACTGTTTGGATTACCACAGCTTTGTAGTATATTTTTGGGTCAGGGAGTGAGATGCTGCCCACTCCACTCTTCTTGTGCAGAACTGCTTTAGCAATACGGGGTCTTTTATGATTCCAGACAAACTTTATGATTGTCTTTCCTAGATCTGTGAAGAATGTGTCTGGTACTTTGATTGGCATTGCATTAAATAGGTAGATTAATTTGGGTAAAATTGCCATTTTGATTACATTAATTCTTCCAATCCAGGAACATGGGATGTCCTTCCACTTTTTTTATGTCATTTTCAATTTCTTTTTTTTATCTTCTCATAGTTTTCTTTGTGGAGGTCTTTAACTTCTTTAGTTAGATTTATCCCTAAGTATCTTATACTTTTTGTGGCTATGGTAAATGGAACAACTTTTTTTCATTTCTATCTCAGTCTGCCTGTTGTTCGTATACAGAAATGCTATAGATTTCTGGATATTAATTTTGTAACCTGCAATGTTACTGTATTCATGTATTACTTCCAGAAATTTTTTTTTTATGGAAACCATTGGGTCTTCTATGTATACAGTCATGTCATCTGCAAATAGAGAGAGTTTCACCTCTTCTTTTCCTATTTGAATGCCTTTTATTTTTTCCTCTTTTCTGATTGCAATGACCAAGACTTCTAGTACTATATTGAAGAGGAGTGGTACCCGTTTTTAGTGGAAAAGCTTTCAGCTTTTCTTCATTGAGGATGCTGTTCGCTATGGGTTTTTCATAGATAGCTTTTATTGTGTTGAGAAATGACCCTTCTATGCCGATTTTGCTGAGAGTCTTGATCATGAAGGGATGTTGTATCTTATCAAATGTTTTTTTCTGCATCAATTGATATGACCATATGGTTTTTATCTTTCTTCCTATTAATATGGTGTATTACATTTATGGTTTTGCGTAGGTTGAACCAACCTTGCATTCCTGGGATAAAGCCTACCTGATCGTGATGTATAATCTTTTTTATAAGTTGTTGTATACGATTTGCTAGTACCTTGTTGAGAATCTCCGCGTCTATATTCATCAGGGATATTGGTCTATAGTTTTCCTTCCTTGTCCTCTCCTTATCTGTTTTAAGGATAAGGGTGATAGAGGCTTCATAGAATGAATTAGGGAGAGATTCACCCTTTTGGATATTTAGAAATAACTTGAGCAGAATGGGGGTTAACTCTTCTTTGAAAGTTTTGTAGAATTCAGAGGTGAATCCATCCGGGCCAGGGCTTTTCTTTGTTGGGAGGTTATTTATAACTGATTTGATCTCCTGGCTTGTTATGGACCTATTCAGACTTTCTATATCCTCCTGGCTCAATCTAGGTAGATTATACATGTCCAGGAATTTGTCCATCTCATCCAAATTATCTTGTTTCTTGGCATACAGATGTTCATAGTATCCTCTAATAATGTTTTTTTTTTTATTATTTATTTATTTATTTATTTATTTTCCATCCAAAGTACACTATATATTGTCTCAATCAAGCACATCAACAAACATGTTATTGTCAGTAAATGATCTTGTCTTCTGTATGTTTTGCTTTTTTCCCCCCATCCTTGATTCTCTATCTCTTACCCTCTGCCATCTCCCACTCTCCTCCCACAGTCTCTGGTATCTATGTTTGCATTCTATACTGTTTTCTCCTCACAATTATTGTATCGCCAAAGACCCTAATCAATCGGAATACCCTCATAGCAAACACAGGTGATACCCACATTTCCATGAACACAAGACTTACTTTACACATCCTATAAAGTAGCACCTAGCTGTGGCTACATATCCTACTGCAGTCATTAGGTATATATATATATTTTTTTTTTTTCTGAAACTTTTTTTCTTTTTGTAACTCAATTTACATTCCTTCCCTAAGCTTCATCACAGCATACAAAATGCAATCTCCCATCCAGTACACACTGTATAGTGATACAATCATGCACATTACAGAAAATTTTCCATTACTAGTTCCTAGAATTACTTCCACCCCTCTTTCTGACCTTCTGTCCCTTCCCACCCTCCTCTCACACCACCTCCGGTGTCTACAATTGTCCTTCATTCGCTTCCCACCCACATTGCATTGGTCACACAATTTCCGACATAATCTAACTACTTTCAGTGTTGAGATCACTCATTACTACTAAGAAAACCAGTTTTAACTTAACTCAAAGAAGTGCCAAGGAACTTTGCTTTAAGCCAGGAAACAAGTTAGGATTCTGTTCAAATGGTAGGTGTATGAACCTATCAGTCTCATGTACTTTTATCTTCTGTTCTGGTTCAATTTTCCTGATTAAATTCTGGGATATAATATTCAACTCCATACTTGTCCCTATGATTAAGTTGGCCACTTTCATAGTTTTTGGACTCTTATTTCCATGTGTCTGTGTTTAATTTTCTTGATACAACACACCCTTGAGAACTTCTTGGAGATCTGGTCTGGTGTTGGTAAATTCTTTCAGGTTTTGTTTATCTGAGAATGTTCTTGTCTTTTCTTCCCACCTGAAAGATAATCTTGCCGGGTACAGTATTCTTGGCTGAAATTGCTTCTCTCGTAACACTTTGGATATATTTTCCCATTCTCTCCTCGCTCGCATTGTTTCTGATGAGAGATCTGCTGTTAGCCTGATGGGATGTCCTTTGTAGGTAACTTGATGTTTCTCTCTTGCCAATCTTAGTATCTTGTCTTTGTCTGCGGTTTTGGTCAACCTGGCTATAATGTGTCTTGGAGAAGATCTTCTTGGGTTGATTCTATTTGGAGTCCTTTGTATTTCCTGGGACTGGATCTTCGAATGCCTCTCTAGGTTTGGAAAGTTTTCTTGCAGGATTTCATGGAATAGATTATCAATGCCCTTATGGGTCTCTTCACCTTCTGGAATGCCAATTATCCGGATATTTGGACGTTTGATGGTATCCAGTACTTCTCGCATATCATTCTCAAATTTTTGAGCCATTTTCTCAGTCTTCGTGGTGGATTTTTCTAAGCCAGCCATTTTCTCTTCTACACCTGAGATTCTATTTTCTGAATGATCTAGTCTGCTTTTAATACTTTCTAGGGAGATTTTGACTTCTTGTATTATACCCTTCATCTCTAGCAGTTCCGTTTGAGTCTTTTGTAAAGTGTGTAATTACTCTTTTAGATCTTGCAAGAATTTCCTCATCTCCTGGAACTCGGCAACTTCTTTCTCCTTTCTCTTTAGCAGTTCATTATCTCTCTTTTCTTCCATCTCTGTTAGCTTCGACATTACAAATGCTCTAAATTCGTTATCAGACATTTCCATGACTTTCACCGAACTGCTTGTGGATGAAGAAGAGTTACTCTTTTCCCGTGGAGGAGAGGTATTTTCTCGTTTTCCCATATTTCTCGTGATCCGGCGGTGATTTCTTGTCATCTGATGAATGGCGTGTTTCTTTCAAATTCTTGAAGTTAAGCCTCAATGTACAGGAACAAGCAGACAGAGGTATTCTAGAATCTGCTTGCCGTTCTGTTGTGATCGCTGGTGCAGCAGATTCAGTAGATATTGGGTGGAGATACAAGAAAAACGAAAATAAAAAAGAGAGAGAGAAACAACAACAAAAAGAGAGAAAAAAAGACAAAAAATAAAAAAATTGTAATTACTTTTCTTTCTTGTTTTTTTTTTTTTTAAAGAAAAAAATCACAAAACAGAAAAACGCGCGGCGCGCAAGCGCGCCCCGCGAAAAATCTAGTTCCCAGTATCCATGAGGAGTCTGCTCAGAGAAGGGCTCAACTCTCCTGCCTGGGAGGAAGAAGCAGAAGGGATTATTAACAAAACAATGGGAGGAGCAGAGCGCCAGAGAAAAACTTTGCCTTTAAAAAAATCATAAAAAGGAGAAATTACCAAAAAACAAAGATGAGGAGACAGGAACAGAGAGAGACAGAGACCTCAGAGACACAGTGGCAGAGATAGAAGGCCAGAGGGGCTCCCTACCACACTAGCTCTGCTTGCTGGAGGCTGAATTATGAGTAGAAAATCTTCATTTCTCCTGTTCCCTGAAAAATCTAGTTCCCAGTATCCATGAGGAGTCTGCTCAGAGAAGGGCTCAACTCTCCTGCCTGGGAGGAAGAAGCAGAAGGGATTATTAACAAAACAATGGGAGGAGCAGAGCGCCAGAGAAAAACTTTGCCTTTAAAAAAATCATAAAAAGGAGAAATTACCAAAAAACAAAGATGAGGAGACAGGAGCAGAGAGAGACAGAGACCTCAGAGACACAGTGGCAGAGATAGAAGGCCAGAGGGGCTCCCTACCACACTAGCTCTGCTTGCTGGAGGCTGAATTATGAGTAGAAAATCTTCATTTCTCCTGTTCCCTGAAAAATCTAGTTCCCAGTATCCATGAGGAGTCTGCTCAGAGAAGGGCTCAACTCTCCTGCCTGGGAGGAAGAAGCAGAAGGGATTATTAACAAAACAATGGGAGGAGCAGAGCGCCAGAGAAAAACTTTGCCTTTAAAAAAATCATAAAAAGGAGAAATTACCAAAAAACAAAGATGAGGAGACAGGAACAGAGAGAGACAGAGACCTCAGAGACACAGTGGCAGAGATAGAAGGCCAGAGGGGCTCCCTACCACACTAGCTCTGCTTGCTGGAGGCTGAATTATGAGTAGAAAATCTTCATTTCTCCTGTTCCCTGAAAAATCTAGTTCCCAGTATCCATGAGGAGTCTGCTCAGAGAAGGGCTCAACTCTCCTGCCTGGGAGGAAGAAGCAGAAGGGATTATTAACAAAACAATGGGAGGAGCAGAGCGCCAGAGAAAAACTTTGCCTTTAAAAAAATCATAAAAAGGAGAAATTACCAAAAAACAAAGATGAGGAGACAGGAGCAGAGAGAGACAGAGACCTCAGAGACACAGTGGCAGAGATAGAAGGCCAGAGGGGCTCCCTACCACACTAGCTCTGCTTGCTGGAGGCTGAATTATGAGTAGAAAATCTTCATTTCTCCTGTTCCCTGAAAAATCTAGTTCCCAGTATCCATGAGGAGTCTGCTCAGAGAAGGGCTCAACTCTCCTGCCTGGGAGGAAGAAGCAGAAGGGATTATTAACAAAACAATGGGAGGAGCAGAGCGCCAGAGAAAAACTTTGCCTTTAAAAAAATCATAAAAAGGAGAAATTACCAAAAAACAAAGATGAGGAGACAGGAGCAGAGAGAGACAGAGACCTCAGAGACACAGTGGCAGAGATAGAAGGCCAGAGGGGCTCCCTACCACACTAGCTCTGCTTGCTGGAGGCTGAATTATGAGTAGAAAATCTTCATTTCTCCTGTTCCCTGAAAAATCTAGTTCCCAGTATCCATGAGGAGTCTGCTCAGAGAAGGGCTCAACTCTCCTGCCTGGGAGGAAGAAGCAGAAGGGATTATTAACAAAACAATGGGAGGAGCAGAGCGCCAGAGAAAAACTTTGCCTTTAAAAAAATCATAAAAAGGAGAAATTACCAAAAAACAAAGATGAGGAGACAGGAACAGAGAGAGACAGAGACCTCAGAGACACAGTGGCAGAGATAGAAGGCCAGAGGGGCTCCCTACCACACTAGCTCTGCTTGCTGGAGGCTGAATTATGAGTAGAAAATCTTCATTTCTCCTGTTCCCTGAAAAATCTAGTTCCCAGTATCCATGAGGAGTCTGCTCAGAGAAGGGCTCAACTCTCCTGCCTGGGAGGAAGAAGCAGAAGGGATTATTAACAAAACAATGGGAGGAGCAGAGCGCCAGAGAAAAACTTTGCCTTTAAAAAAATCATAAAAAGGAGAAATTACCAAAAAACAAAGATGAGGAGACAGGAGCAGAGAGAGACAGAGACCTCAGAGACACAGTGGCAGAGATAGAAGGCCAGAGGGGCTCCCTACCACACTAGCTCTGCTTGCTGGAGGCTGAATTATGAGTAGAAAATCTTCATTTCTCCTGTTCCCTGAAAAATCTAGTTCCCAGTATCCATGAGGAGTCTGCTCAGAGAAGGGCTCAACTCTCCTGCCTGGGAGGAAGAAGCAGAAGGGATTATTAACAAAACAATGGGAGGAGCAGAGCGCCAGAGAAAAACTTTGCCTTTAAAAAAATCATAAAAAGGAGAAATTACCAAAAAACAAAGATGAGGAGACAGGAGCAGAGAGAGACAGAGACCTCAGAGACACAGTGGCAGAGATAGAAGGCCAGAGGGGCTCCCTACCACACTAGCTCTGCTTGCTGGAGGCTGAATTATGAGTAGAAAATCTTCATTTCTCCTGTTCCCTGAAAAATCTAGTTCCCAGTATCCATGAGGAGTCTGCTCAGAGAAGGGCTCAACTCTCCTGCCACACTAGCTCTGCTTGCTGGAGGCTGAATTATGAGTAGAAAATCTTCATTTCTCCTGTTCCCTGAAAAATCTAGTTCCCAGTATCCATGAGGAGTCTGCTCAGAGAAGGGCTCAACTCTCCTGCCAAAAAACAAAGATGAGGAGACAGGAGCAGAGAGAGACAGAGACCTCAGAGACACAGTGGCAGAGATAGAAGGCCAGAGGGGCTCCCTACCACACTAGCTCTGCTTGCTGGAGGCTGAATTATGAGTAGAAAATCTTCATTTCTCCTGTTCCCTGAAAAATCTAGTTCCCAGTATCCATGAGGAGTCTGCTCAGAGAAGGGCTCAACTCTCCTGCCACACTAGCTCTGCTTGCTGGAGGCTGAATTATGAGTAGAAAATCTTCATTTCTCCTGTTCCCTGAAAAATCTAGTTCCCAGTATCCATGAGGAGTCTGCTCAGAGAAGGGCTCAACTCTCCTGCCACACTAGCTCTGCTTGCTGGAGGCTGAATTATGAGTAGAAAATCTTCATTTCTCCTGTTCCCTGAAAAATCTAGTTCCCAGTATCCATGAGGAGTCTGCTCAGAGAAGGGCTCAACTCTCCTGCCACACTAGCTCTGCTTGCTGGAGGCTGAATTATGAGTAGAAAATCTTCATTTCTCCTGTTCCCTGAAAAATCTAGTTCCCAGTATCCATGAGGAGTCTGCTCAGAGAAGGGCCAATGTTTTTTATTTCTACTATGTCTGTTGTTATTTTGCCTGCTTCATTGCAGATCTGATTCACGGGGTTCTTTTCTCTCTTCTTAATAAGTCTCGCTAGTGGAATATCAATTTTGTTTATCTTTTCAAAGAACCAACTTTTACTTTCATTTATTTTCTGTATAGTTTGTTTATTTTCTATTTCATTTATTTCTGCTCGTATCTTTACTATTTCCTTTCTCCTGGAGTTTTTTGGATCTTTTTGCTGTTGCTTTTCCAATTCTGTGAGGCATGATGTTAGGTGATCCATTTGCCTTCTTTTCATGTTCCTCTTATGTGCACTAATTGTTATGAACTTCCCTCTTATGACTGCTTTAGCAGTGTCCCAAAGATTATGGAAACTCGTGTCCTCATTGTCATTGGCTTCCATGAACCTTTTGATTTCAGTCTTTATTTCTTCAGTAGTTGTGGAGTCATTCAGGAGTAGGTTATTAAGTTTCCATGTATTTGAGTATTTTTGAGGATTTCTCTTGAAATTAAACTCAAGTTTAATTCCATCATGGTTGATGAAGATGCTGGGTATAGTTTCTATGCTTTTGAATCTGTAGAGGCTTGTTTTGTGCCCAATGATGTGGTCAATCTTTGAGAATGTTCCATGTGGCGGCGAGAAAAAAGTGTATCTCAAGGTTTTAGAATGGAAAGTTCTATAGATGTCTGTTAAGTCCATTTGATTTATGATATCGTTTAGATTTTTTATCTCTTTACCTATTTTTTGTCTAGATGATCTATCTAGGGGGGATAGTGTAGTGTTGAGGTCTCCAACAATTAGTGTGTTGCAGTCTATCTCCCTTTTTAGATCTAGCAGTCTTTCCTTCACATATTTGGGTGCTCCTGTGTTAGGTGCATAGATATTAATTAGCGTTATATCTTCTTGATCGATTGATCCTTTTACTACAATATAGTGCCCTTCTTTGTCTCTTTGAACAGTTTTTGTTTTAAAGCCTATTTTGTCAGAGATTAGTATTGCGACTCCAGCTCTTTTTTGGTTCCCATTTGCATGGAAAATCTTTTTCCAACCCTTCATTTTCAGTCTATGTATATCTTTATCCATGAATTGGGTTTCCTGTAGACAACAGATAGAGGGTTTTTGTTTTTTAACCCATCATCCATCCCTTTTCACTGGTGGTTCATTCTGCCCAGAATGACTCTGGTGAAATCCTTTTCACTCTCTAGGATTAAGTTTAGTTGCAACCTTTTCAGTGAAGACTTTTCTAGGCAGAGTTAGATGTTCCTAGAGCACTTCACCTTACTTCTAATGTAACCCTTGCCACACTGCCTGATGATTACTTATTCATGTGTCAGTCTAATTCATAAGACGGTAATGAGCTCAGGGCCGGTTGGCAAAGGCAGTACAGAAACAAGAAAATTCAGACTGAATTTATGGTAGATGGGCCCCTAAATTTGGCATGTAAAGTGGAAACTGAGTCTAGCATGGGTTGAAGCCTTGAATAGTACTGCCACCAAGAAGTGTCAGGGTTGAGATTCTGGACCCAATCTAAGATCTGTGGATTGAGGAGCACAAGCAGCTATCAATGCTGCAGTCCCTGTGGAGTCCTAGGCACACACCGTGTACTAGTAGGAGGCCTTATTCTGAAGTGCTGAGGCCCTATATTAGTGAATATCCTTTACTATCCTTCACTCAGCCCAACTGCTTTACTCTGATTTCAGAGACTGACTCTGGACACTGCTCCACAGATGAAGAATTTTCACATGTTCAGTATCCTCAGGCAAAATTCTGAACCTTTAGTGATATTTTAGACACCAATGGAAACTATGAAGATAAGTCTTTCAGACCAGAATAGCCTTCTCTTCAAATAACACCTACTAAGGGACAACCTATTATATCCATCTGTTTTGCATTTGGGATAAAGAAAGTCACAGAATAAGATGACTGTTCATTGTAAAGCTAAAGAAGAGCTAAAGAAAATGTGAAGGTTGTCTCTACCTCTTCCTTTTATTAAAATGAGAGACATACCCAGTTGTTCTTCATATGGTGCTGAAAAAGTACATTTGTTTGTAGGGCTGTTGGGTAGCTAATCCTAAATACTGTTGCACTAAAAAACAGGAACATCCATTGCCTCATCTAAAAAAAGTCACTCTGTGACATATTTAAATCACATCTGAACTATTTAAAAATAAATCCTACGTGAAAAAGAAATTCTATGAGATCGGCAGGTAACTCCTGCTAAGCATTGATGCAGGGGCTGTTACGTTAGTAGGTGTGTTGGCAATGTCTAGATGGGTGGATGCTCCTTCTCTAGGGAAAAGAATGGGTCAGAGAGGCAGGAATATGTCTGGATTTGTCTCCAGAGGGTTTTCGCTGGGGTAGGGGTACAGTAAGGGGCTATTCAATTCAGGAAATTCTTGAGCATCCAGAGTTGGAGGGAGGGATCTTTTCCTCATTCCCCAATGGAGCTTGGCCTGCTCTAGTCTCTGACATGAGATTTCTGTTTCTCAGCAGTACTTTGGATTTTCAGATGTTGTATTTATGCCACTCCTTATATCTCTGTTTTAGTTCATTTGCCTTTTCATTTCTGGGCACTCCCTTCTAGGAGAAATGTGGTCTCTATTCTTCATGATGCTTATGGACTCCTTTAATGTGTTTTGTGCAAAGTGGGTGTTGAGTACTTCCTATTTGAATTTGCATGTTCACTGTACTTGTATGGCTTGCAATTATTTCTGTGGTCCCAATGGCCAACAATTTCTTAGAAATGTACAGCTCTTTAATAAGAAATACAGTTTAATAAAATCGTATTCTTCTGGGGCCAAATTTAGTGTTCTCCTTTAGACGCCATATGGATTGACTGAGGTCTAGGAAATGGAGGAGGATAGAGCACGAAGACTCTGCTTTCTCAGGTACTACACATATATGAATGTTTTATATATATGTGTGTGTGTTACGTATATTTTACATATGTAAGCTGTATACATATGTATTTAAAACATATATATATATATATATCTATATATATATATATATATATAAAGAATATGTATATAATAATCTAATCCTGCTCTCTTTAGTGTAGGCCAGTTGCATCCTAGTCTAAATTTCTAGATAAGGACCAGAGGTACAGAGATGCCTCTTGTTTCTGTATTGGGTGTTTTTTAGAACAAAAAATATCTCCCAGAACAGTGTTGAAACACATATATTTATTTTTTTAAGTTTGCTATGAGGTGTGTGCACTTGCTGGAGAGAGACAAAGGAAGAGAAATGGAAAATGAGAAACCAACCCCGCAGAGGGATGGCCACACCATAATCCCTTTTTCTTCATTCTCCTCTTGGGACTTTGGCATGCACACACACATACCTGTCATGATTCTCAAGCCACCAGGTCCAGGACTTGAACCACTCAGCTGGCCATGGGGATCCAGCTGCCTTAACTTCCATGCCACATCGATAGCATAACCCCTTGCTCATTGCTCAGGGAGAAGCTATTAGGAATTTAAAATAGAAACCTACATTTGTCGACATCATGCTTTGAGGTCAAGCCAGTACAATAACTGTTTTTCCAGAGGAGCTATTGCCAAGGTAATAAAGTAATTTTGCACCAGAAATTTATTTTAAAAAATGTTTTAATGAAATCATTAAAAAGTACTCATTTTATTTTATGTTTCAGATGTAGTGCTTAACATTCCTGGGAGTTAAAATATACTTGATGCCACATAGTATAAGCTTATTAAATCAAGGCGTTCCAGATTCAGGGCTGCATTGAGATGACTGATCATCCCACACGTCCTAATTGGGGCATATCTTCTGCTCTTGCCTGGTAGTGTCACTTTTCAAATCAAAGAACAAACTTTCACCATTAAGAAATAATTCAAGACACCGTTGACTAATATTGCAACGTTTATTGCCATAATACAACTAAATGCATTTGCATTAAGGGAAATCTTTTTAGTCACAGTTGAACAGTTTAGGGGCAATTAATGTTATTTTTAAATATAACTGTTTTAAAGTTTAAAAAAGGCTTTGCAGTCAGGTGATTTTTTAAATAATTGCCACTGTGTTTCCATTTTATAAGAAAAATAAAAGTGAATTATTTCTTACAATATTTTTCATCTATTTCTAAGTAAAGTAAATGAATTTTATGCTTAGCCTCTGCTTATTAGAACAGAGCCCCTCTGTAAAATTGGTAGAAGATGCCATTTATTTCCTTTTCTTGGGACTCAGACACTAATCCTCATTTGTTAAGTAATAATATCAGCAGGTAAAGACACAGGCTTTCAAATTTATAAGAAATGTTGGCTGCTCCTCTCTCGATTGAACAGATGCTTCTCACTAGGTCAGTAATGAGTGAAGAAATACAATTTTTCCTTTTCCAAATTTTTCTCCTTGCTCCCATCTGAGACATTCTGGGGTCTGTAAACTTGTGTGATTTAAGTCCTGGTTTCCATGGGTATTTGGTTGTTTGTAACTTTTAAAAAAAGAATCATTTTATTTAATTTTATTTATGATTATTATTTTTAAATTTTACCAGAAAAAGAAAGAGAGAGAAAGGGGAGAGAGAGAGAGAGAGAGAGAGAGAGAGAGAGAGAGAGAGAAGTATGAAAGCAAACTGCCAGGTCTTGGACTAAACCATGGTCAGTTATGTGGGAGTCCAGCACCTTAACCACTAAGCCACCTGCCAACTCCTTGTTTGCAAATTTTTAAAAAAATAATTATTTTATTTAGCTTTATTTATTTTGTTTTTTAAATTTTTTTTTTTTTTTTTTTTTTTTTTTTTGCTATAGGGCACGTGTGCTCGCCAGACAGACAGAGATAGAGAGACAGAAAGTGAGAAATCGCCCCCCAGAGGGGCATCGTCATGCCGCAATCCCTTCTCCTCCATTCTCCTCTCGGGATCTTGGGCACGCACACACACGCGCCCGGCGTGAGTTTTAAGCCACCGGGTCCGGAATGCGAACCACAGTCGACTACGTGGGAGTCCAGCGACATAGCCATTACACTAACTGCTGGTCCCAGCTTCATTTATTTTTTAATTTGATCAGAGAAAGACAGAACAAGAGAGAGAGAGAGAAAGTGAGAAAGCAAGTCACCAGAGATTGAACCACAGCTGGACTTGAACCACAGCTGAGACCATGTGAGAGTCCATTCTCCTCTCGGGATCACGCCCCAATCACCATGACTACAGTCCTGCCGAACTGCCCCGCCTTGTTTGTATTTTTATAAAAATTTATTTTATTTTTGTAATTAACATATAATAATCGTACATATCTGTGGAGTACAATGTGATTTTTTTCCACAGAGAGACGGGCACCTTGAGCAGGGTCTTTATGCCGCAACTACTCCCAGTTTCAACCAGCCCTGGGTCATGGACGTGTGTACTTGGCATAGTCAGGGAGGTCTCCTGACATGAACTCAGAACCTCCCCATGTGGGTCAGCCTTGTGGAGTGTTGCGTTACCACTGCAGCACTGTGCGGGTTCCCTGTTGTGTGCTTTAATAAGCAGAATATATTGATGTTTTTAGTAATGGGCCCTGCGGAAGTCAAGTCTGGGCACGGTCTTACTGCAGAGCTACGAGGATAAACCAGTTTAACCTTTATTCTGATGAGTCCTGTTGAGCTGAAACTTGCTCTTCCCATAGGAAACAAAGGCTCAATGCCAAGCTTCCTGTCTAGCCAACTGGCTTCCTCCACAGTGCTATGGCCATTCTCGCTGTTCGGGAATGTTTTGCAGCATTATTACTAGTGATTCTTAGAAAATGACATGTTCTCAGAGAGCTGATCCCATCTGACTTCTCTTTCTTGCTATTTACCCCAAAGCTCATCCCCCAGCTAGTTTGGTCCGGTGGATACCTAGAGCCAGTTAAGATGATATAGGACTAAAATAATGGCCTACGACCTGAAAGACTGTTACTCTTTTCATCCTCTAACATAGATACTTCCAACAACTATAACAGTAGGAACAACAGTATTTTTACTATTATTAACAAACATGGATATATTGGCTAGATATACATGGGATCTTCAAAAAATTCATGGAAAATACATATTATGAAAAAACTGCATGGATCTCAAAAAAACTTAGTACCGGGACCAGCAGTTAGCATAATGGCTATGTTGCTGGACTCCCATGTAGCAGACTGTGGTTTGAGTCCTGGACCCGGTGGCTTAAACTCACGCTGGGCGCGTGTGCGTGCATGCCCAAGATCCTGAGAGGAGAATGGAGGAGAAGGGATTGCGGCATGGCCATCCCCCTTGGGGGGTGATTTCTTGCTTTCTGTCTCTCTGTCTCTCTCTGTCTTTCTGGCGAGCATACGCTCCCTATAGCAAAAACAAAACAAAACAAAAACAAAAACAAACAAACAAAAAGACCGCTCAAAAAAATAAATAAATAAAAAACAACTTAGTACCAAAAAACTTAGTACCAAAATAAACACATACTTTAATTCTATTTTTTCACAATTTTCTTGAAGGCCTGTCATATGTTTTCTCTTAATAATCCCAGGCACTATTTTATTTACTTTATTTTTACTTTAAATTTATTTATATATTTATTTACTGTGATTTTTCAAGCACTGAATCCAGATCTTGATCCATGGTTGGCCATGGGAATACATCTCCCTAACCACCTCCTAGGCACTATTTTAAATGTTTCATGTGGATAGACTCATTTAATACTCATTACAGCCTCAACCTCTGAGTATTTACTACCAGTATTCTGAGTTTATGGATGGTGAAATGAGGTGCAAAAGTGTTGAATAATTTGCCCAAGATAACACAGCTGAAAAGTTGGAGAGCCAAGGTTTGAACTTGGGGTGACATGCTAGCTAGCATCTGTAGGCTTAACCACTATTCTATGTTTAATAGTAACATTAAACAGAAAAACTCAAAATGATATGTATGCTGAAGTTGAGTAGCTTTTTTCTTGGTTTTCTTTTTAAATTTTTAAAATTTGCTACAGAGTCCATGTACTCGCTGGAGAGAGACAGAGAGAGAAAGAGGGAAAGTGAGAAAATACCCTCCCATGGGGGATGGTCATGCTGAAATCCCTTCTCTTCCATTTTTCTCTCCTTTTGGGATTTTGGGCATGCACGCACACACTCAATATGTTTTTCATGTCACCAGGTTCCAGACTTGAACCTCAGTTAACTATGTGGGATCCAGTGCCTTAACCACTGTGCCATGTGCTGGCCCCCAGCCCTCTTGTTTTTTCTTTTCTTCTCTTTTCTTTTCTCTTCTTTTCTTTTCTTTTCTTTTCTTTTTTTTTTTTTTTTTTTTTTTTTTTTTTAGAGAGAGATTTTTGTGATAGGGCCCACTGGAGAGACAGAGAGGCAGAAAGTGAGAAATTACCCCCTGGGTGAATGGCCATGCCACAGTCCATCCTCCATTCTCCTCTTGGAATTTTGGGCGTACACACACACACACACACACACACACACACACACACACGTCCAGCATGAGTTTGAAGCTGCCTGTTCTGAGACTCAACCCATGGTCATCCATGTGGGAGTCCAGCGACATAACCTTTCACCATCGGCTGGTCCCTCCATCTTGTTTTTTTAATTGCAAATTTTGTATAAGATATTTGAGAGTGACAATTTCTTCCTTTTATTTGGAGGACCTGCTCTGCCAGAACTCTAGACACTGTACATGCTGATTGGGTAGTCTAATGCCATGCTTTGTCACCCAGTCCTTGCCCAGGTACCAGGCTCTCAGAAGCACACCCTCTCCTTTGATCGTCACCAGGCCACCCCACTTATCAAGAGGAGACATCTCTCCTCTTTCACAGGGAAAACCAAGATCACACTTCACTATAGTGTAGAATGCAAAGAAGAGACTTCTGTGTCCTGTTCTCAGGCAGAAGGTCCTATTACTACCTGCTCAGGAATACAGGCTCCACCATCAGCTCTCAGTATGACTGTTGGCAACCCACTTAACCTCCCCGTGTGAGGGATGATGAAATAATGCTTTGATCTTGAGAGAGAAAAAAGCTTTATATAAATATCAAATAGGTCCATTTTTCCTTGGCATCTCTTAAATTCCTGTGGAGGCTGATGTGCCTCATAAAATTCTGGTGTGTCCTTAGTTACAAGACCAGTTTCTAGACCTGGACTCCCAAGTTTTCAATCATAATATTACATCTAGCTTTGTGATGTGCCTAAAAGCAACAAAAATCCCTAAGATTTTTTACAGTCTTTTGTCTCAAGAGCTCCAAGCACTCTAACAATACACATTCTATTAAAAAAGAATCCTATACATTATTTAAAACCTGTGCATTTTGAAACCAGATTTGTGCCTAAGTGCCTGCAGGAGCCCTGTCTTTATTTGTTTAGACTGTTACCTGCAATGACTTGGAATAAAACTTTTGCAACTCTTTTTCTCTCCTTTTCTTCTCCTCCTCCTCCTTCTTCTTTTTTTTTTATTTTTTAAAAAGAACATTCAAAACAGGATATCTTCCATCACTTCCACCTTTATCCTGCACCTAGGTTTGTCTTCCTTGCTTGGTGCCTGTAATCCAAAATTAGCACTCACATACACCCACAGCTGGAGCAAATCCATATTCCCTCTGCATCCTGTAATCAGGGAGACATTCACTATGCACCTTCAGGTATGGAAGACTGAGATGTCCAGGGAGGACTTTTTTCAGGAATATTTGCATTTTTAAATTGCAAGTTCAGAAGAAGGAACTCAAACTGATAGAATTTTAGGCAAGGGAGAGGTAATCACTGTACATACCTCTTCATGACTGTGTGGAGAATTACACATGAATTTAAGGACGGAAGCCACAAGATGGAAGCGAAAGGGCACCTGACATTTCTCACATACATTCTAATTGTCTGGCATCATTTCACTCATTTCTGTGCAGCAGGCATGATTGTCACCATTTTACAGATGGCAATTTCAAGGTTCAAAAATGTCAGGTAATTTCCCTAAGGTCACACAGCTCAAAAATAGCAAAGCCATCATCTCTAGTCCAATGCCCTTATGAGACCCTAGAAATTAGGAAAATCATAATTGGTTTCATGTGCATTCATCTCTGTTTGGAGCGATAGAGCCCCAGCATCACCTGCTCTATTCAGTTGAGTTCAAAGTAGTTATTCAGCACATCTCTTGTGCCAGGCTGTTCTACATAGGGGGAGCCAAAGATGAACATGGCATGGCCTTTGTCCTAAAGAAGCTTACTGCTTCCTAAATGATAAAATACCTTCTAAAAGGGCAAAACGTATGTAAGTGCAATAGACTGAGGTATAAATACAATGTAATGTAATATGATCAGTAATACCTGTTAGAGACTTATGCTTTCAGTGCATTATCTTTAAGATCACCAAGAGATTGGGACCCTTATAATCTTCATTCTATAGATGGGAGAATCCTATGTCTCTGCTGTCCAAAATAGTAAAATGTATCCATTGACATTTACGAATTAAAATTGGTTAAAGCCATACATCCCGATCCTCAGTAGCAGTAGTCACATTTGAAGTGTTCAGTAGACACCTTACCATGTGGCTATTGGGTATTGCATTGGGTGGTGCAGATATAGAACGTTTTCATCACTGCAGAAAGTCCTATTCTATGGCACTGCTCCAAGTAATTTGCCTACAGAGGATTGTGTGAAATGGACATAGGTCTGACTCCAGAGTATTTGCAATATACTATAATCACTATATTATATTGCTTTGTTAATTTTAGTGAAATTGGGGAGGAGGAAGAAAAATTATTTATACAAATTATATTTCTTGAAGAGATAAAAAAATTGGCATAGCAGTTACTGCACTGGACTTCCACATGGCTGACCATGGTTTCAGTCCCAGGCTGGGTGGCCTGAAAATCACACTGGGTACATGCGTGTGTGTGCCCAAGATCCCAGGAAGAGAATGGAGAAGAAGGGATTGCAGCATGGCCCTCTCCCCCTGGGGCAATTTCTCACTTTCCCTCTCACTGTCTCTGTCTCTCTCTGATGAGTGTATGCACCCTAAGGCAAAAAAAAAAAAAAAAAAAAAAAAAAAAAAACCACAAAAAACCAAAAAATAAGAAAACCAAACACTTAAAAAAAAAAAGAAATATCTGGGCCAGCAGGTGGCATATTGGTTAAAGCACTAGATCTCCCATGATCAACTGTGCGGTTCAAGTCCCAGATGTGGCAACTTGAAAATCATGCTGGGTGCATGTGCATGTGTGCCCCCAAATACCCAGAGGACACTGGAGGAGAAGGGACTGTGGTGTGGCCTCCCTTCTGGGGGGGGGGGGGTTCTCACTTTCCCTCTCTCTGTCTCTGACAAGCACACATGCCCTATAGAAAAATGTAAAAAGATATCTCATATCTCAGAAATAGCAGGGAGCTAATGATACACCAGCAGAATTTCCATTGCAGTCCTTTTGTGTTCTTTTTATAAAGAACCAAAAACGATTTCATTGTTTGATTAGGAAAGTTAGTACTTGCCATTTGACTGCCCTTTTATGAAACCATAAGGAGACTTTTGCTAAGAGTTATTTAAAAATTTTGTCTTCATTACTTTTAAGCCTCGTTCCTATTAGAGTAACATAATATGCACACAATAAACATTTCTGAAACTCAATTTCAAGAAAGATAACTATATCTGCGGGTCTCGGAAGAATTACAGTGAGAAAGAGTGACATCATTGGATTTACTTATAATTCCCAGGGAGAAGAAGTAAAGAAGATTTCTTCCAGGGCAACATCCAGGTACTTGGATTTTTAAAAAGAGGTCCACATTTGTATTTATCTATACTATGATAAGGATGTAAGAGGAGCCATCGTAAGAGCTGCAAAAAATCTTATCTGGGCCAGATTTTACAGGATGCTATTTTAAATCTAAATGCCATTTATGGCCCCAAAGCAAGCACTAAGAAAAAGTTGCCTCAATACCAAATTAATTCTTCTTATCATCCTAGTGCAGTGAAAACAAACTAAGTCACCCTCCTGCAATGCGTCCCGGTGTGTTATCCCAGATTTCTTGCATCTACCCACCAAATGTTGTGTGAAAGCTGAAAAAAAAAAAAAAAACACCCTATTTTGGCTCCCAGCTCATCCTCCTGCTTCTTTTCATCAATGCAAACTCTCCACCCCTCCCACTCATCTTCCTTCCCTTCTCTTCATGATTTAGCTAAAGTGTTGGCTTCTGTGCCATTTAGAACAAACACAATCTATAGAAATATGCTTTAAAAGACAGATGCGCTGATTTGGGATGGAAAGCAAATGTTGGATGCTCACTCACTGCCTCTTAAAGGCTTTAATTTACAGCAAAAATAAAAAGGAGTTGTTCAACATGTAGCACGAGGAGCCAGCTTTGAAAACTGATAAGAGGAGAAAAATGCCAGAGTCATTTTAAATTTGAACTGAACAACCAGGACCCGTATTTCCCCATGGCAAAATGAAACGGTGGCAACTTTCTTAGAATGATTTAAGAATTCCCTGCAGACATTTTGCTCAGGTCCTTTTGTGGGCCTATTTCCACAGGCTTTAGAATCCCCCTAACAGGGCTTATCAGAGACGATTCCAATTTAGAGCAGCAAAAGTTTAGTGTCTGATATCAGCTCTGGCTTTTTTTTTTTTTTTTTCCCTAAAAAGGAGACATGATGTTTTACTGTGTTAACAGTTTTGAAAGGTCTTACATTTCCAGTGAATAGAGTGCTTTTGTAAAAAGGGCTCTGAAAAGCATTATTCAAGCAAAAATGCATCAAAGGAATGGGAGTTGAAAAGAGAAAAGTTTGCCGATGTAGCGATTGGAGGCCGCATGTACTGACAGGTGCAATTATGGCCAAATAATTGAATCTTTTAAGAGCGATCTGGTGAGATAAGGCAATAGTTGTGACTCATATAAGAAACTTATTCATAATTAGGTACTCAGGGTCCCGTTGTGCATGATTCTCAACCCATGCAGGGATCTCGAACTACTTTACACACAGGGCAAAGCAGTAGTGGCACTAGCACTTTGTAAAAAAGTGTAAGATAGCATAATTACAGCCCAACATACCTTGTTTGATACAAAGATTGGAGAGGTCTTTATAGTCTCGCATTCTTCCTGAGACTCCCCTAGTTTGCACTCAGTCCCAAAGAAAAGAGTAGTGGTCAACTCAGTTTTGAAGTCCTTTGGTTTCAGAGAAGCTAAAGAAAAGGCAAACTTGGGACCAGAAGTTAGTGTAATGGTTATGTCGCTGGACTCCCATGTAGTCGACCGTGGTTCAAGTCCCGGACCTGGCGGCTTAAATTCACACTGGGTGCGTGTGCATGCGTGCCCAAGATCCCAAGGAGAATGGAGGAGAAGGGATTGCTGCATGGCCATCCCCCTGGGGGGTGATTTCTTGCTTTCTGTCTCTCTCTGTCTTTCTGGTGAGGACGTGCGCCCTATAGAAAAAATCTCTCTAAAAAAAAAAAAAAAGAAAAAAGAAAAGAAAAGAAAAGGCAAACTTTGAGGTTAGTAAGTTGCTTTTTATTAGTACAGTTAAAAAAAAATCTTTCTTTTGAGTCAGCAGGTGGTGTAGTAGTTAAGGTACTGGATTCCCACATGGCCGGCCATAAATCAAGTCCCAGACCTGGTGGCTTGAAAAATCATACTGGGTGCATGTGCGTGTGTGCCCAACATTTCTAGAGGAGATTTGATGTGCCATTTTCCCTGGGGTGCATGTGCGTGTGTGCCCAACATTTCTAGAGGAGATTTGATGTGCCATTTTCCCTGGGGTGGGATTGGTTATTTCTCACTTTCTCTCTGTCTCTCTGCCAAGTGCACATGCCCTATGGCAAAAATCTAAAAAAACAATAACAAAAAACTGACTTACTTTTGCTCTTTGACTAAAGTTTCCAGGCATTTCGGTTTCCTTTGTCTTTATGTGTCTTAGCTAAAGACAGTGAGATGGAGAACAATGCAAGGTTTATTTCTGAAAATGTCCCACCAAAGTAATAAAAGATAATAACCTTGTTCCTGATCTTGAAATACAGGTTCTTAAATCCTTGCCCCAGTGAAAGTGAGCTTACTATATATACTACATCCACACTTTGTTCAGGAATCTGGGGTGGGGGGGAGCAGTGCTTTCTCAGGGTCTCTGTGTGGAGGTGGAACTGAGAGGAGTGTACAAACTGGGGAAATATACCACAATCTTTTCTATTTATAACAGAACAAAGGGCATCTCTAAAGTTCCATGAATGATTCTGGTAGGTATCTTGCTTCAGGCTTTCATTTTTAATGAAATAATATAACTTGCTCTACTGTATTGTACAATTTTTCTTCCAAATTTACAATACCATATATCTTCTTCTATGTGTAGCTGGATTCCTATGTCATTGTAATGCTTCAAAGCTTCTTAAATGGGTTAGTGAGTTGTAGGTTTCTGATAATGACACCTCAACTTAAGAGCCAGGGGATAGCTCCTTTGCTGCTATGGAGAAGTGACTCCTTGATGTCTCTGGAGCTCCTGTACTTTCCTTCTTTTAACCTTTTTATTGTTATTATTATTATTTTTAGAGATTTTTGCTACAGGGTGCTTTCACTTGCTGAGAGACAGAGAGAGACAGAGAGAGAGAAAGCAAAAAATCACCCCCCTGAGGAGATGGCCATGCTGCAATCCCTTCTCCATTCTCTTCTCAGGATCTTGGGCATGCATGCACATACGCCCAATGTGAGGTTTTTATTTTTTGTATTTTAAAGAGTTTATTGAGCAGACAGTGATTCATGAATCTGGCAGCTAAACCACAAGCAGTATGGGTTCCAGGAAGTGGGTGTTGAGGGGAAAACTTTAATAAGGTGTTCATGAAAGCAGTATAACCTGGAAGGATGTGCTAGACAAGGCCTAGTTTTCCATCTAAGACACCAGTCATATTTTGGTTCATTTCTGTTTTTTTTTATCATTTTTTCCTTATACCATGCATGGCTGCACCTTCAGAATTATACCACAATTTAAGTAATAGAAAACATTCCATTCTTGGTATACCTCATTTGGTTTGATGCTCATGTCTACATTTCTTAATTGTTCTTCTGTGTCATTAGTTACTTCATCCCTGGAATGAAAAACTCTTAAGTGTTCTATAGTGACTTCAAATTACCTACATGAACAGAACGAACTATGAGAACCTTGAAGCTTTTCAATAGCTGTGCCTCCCCTCCCAGTTTCACCAGCCCCATCGTATTGTCCCAAGCATCTTCTTCTGTAGCAAAATCTTATACTTCCATGTCAAGGTTGCTCAGTCTTCCTGAGTCTTCCTTTTCTTTTCCTAAACCTATCCTCTTGTCTAAGATTCTCCCACTCTTCCATCAATTCTCATTCTTTACATTTGTCAAGGGTGAATTCAAGATTAGTCCTTTGCAGAAAGCCTCCCCTTATGAGTTTATCCCAAAGTCCTCTTCCGCATTCCTCTTAGAAACCTCTCACTTCATCGGATCCACCCTTTGTGCACCCTCGTCCTTCTTGGCTTCTCGGCAGCATTTGCTTTACGGAGCAGCTTCCCGTTCGTGTTCTCTCCTCCCTTGGCTTCCCTAACAGGATCTTCTGAACTTCTTCCTTCCTCCCTGACTTCTTCTCCTGTCTCTATCTCCCGTCACCTCACCGTGAGAATTCTCCAATGATCTCCTTGGGTTGAGCAGACTTCTTTACCTGCAACACATGATACCTTCCTCATCTCCCTTTCAGTGTTTGTACTATTTCTTTTTTTTTTTTTCTTATTTCATTTTATTATTATTTTTTACATTTTCCCCACATTTTATTGATTCACAAGATACATTAAACTAAAGTTATAGACAAAGCTAGAATCTAGTTACAAGTACACTGTAATTTTTTTCTGAAAGATTTTAAATTAATTAATTTACATTAATTCCCTGAGCATTGTCACAGCCTACAAAATGTGATTTCCCATCCAACTATACTGCATAATAGCTTAATCATACAGGTTATCATCATTAATTTTCCATTTCTAGTTTTGTATATATAAATGTATATATATATTTTACCCCTACTTCTCACCCTCTGCCATTTCCCACCCTCCTCCCACACTATCTTAGGTGTCTATAGTTGTTTTACATTCCTTTATTCCCCCAAATTTTATTGACTCACAAAATTTCTTAAGTAATCTAACTACTTTCAATAGCAAGTTTAGCTGGTATGTACACATCTGTGAATACATGTCTGACTTTAGGTGTGAAACTCTGAGTAGAATGAATATACTATAAGGTAGCACCTAGCTGATGCTATAAAGCTTATTATTGTCATTAAATAGGTATTTTTAATATATTTTTAAATTTCAAGATAAGCAGTTTTAGCGTTAATAAATCAAAGAAATGCTAAGGAACTTTACTTAAAACTTAAAGCCATGAAACAGGTTAGGATTCTGTTCAAATAGTAGGTATATGAACCTACTGGCAGCTCAAGACTGGACAAAAATCCTTAAAACTGGAAAACAAAGCCTATAAGAAAATCAGCAATGTTTTAGTCAAAAGTTACAAAATGTGATTTTACCCGTTCAGTGTCATGTACTTAATCTATTTTCTGTTGTGGTCTGATCTTCCTGATTAAATTCTGGGATATAATATTCGACTCCAGATGTGTCTCTATGATTAAGTTGGCCATTTTCTTAGTTTTTTTTTTTTTTTTTGGAGAGGTTTTTGCTATAGGGTGTGTGCGCTCGCCAGACAGACAGAGAGAGACAGAGAGATAGAAAGTGAGAAATCAGCCCCCGGGGGGATGGCCACACTGCAACCCTTCTCCTCCATTCCCCTCTTGGGATCTTGGGCACACATGCACATGCGCCCTGAGTGAGTTTAAGCCACCGGGTCCGGGACTTGAACCGCGGTTGACTACGTGAGAGTCCAGCGACATAGCCATTATGCTAACTGCTGGTCCCATTTTCTTAGTTTTTGAACTCTTATTTCTGTGCGTCTGTATTTAATTTTCCTGATATCGCACTCCCTTGAGAACTTCTTGGAGATCTGGTCTGGTGTTGGTAAATTCTTTCAGGTTTTGTTTATCTGAGAATATTCTTGTCTTTTCTTCCTGTATGAAGGATAATCATGCTGGGTACAGTATTCTTGGTTGAAATTGCTTTTCCCTTAACACATTGAATATATTTTCCCATTCTTTCCTTGCTCGCATTGTTTCCGATGAAAGGTCCTCTGTTATCCTGATGGAATATCCTTTGTAGGTAACTTGCCATTTCTCTCTTGCCAACCTTAGTATCTTATCTTTGTCTGTGGTTTTGGTCCATCTGGCTATACTATGTCTTGGAGAAGATCTTCTTGGATTGATTCTGATTGGAGTCCTTTGTATTTCTTGGAACTGGATCTTTGAGTGCCTCTCTAGGTTTGGAAAGTTTTCTTGCAGGATTTCATGGAATAGATTATCAATGCCCTTATGAGTCTCTTCACCTTCTGGAATACCAATTATCTGAGTGTTCGGACATTTGATGGTATCTAGTATTTTTTGTATATTATTCTAATATTTTGGACCATTTTCTCAGTCTTCATAGTGGATTTTTCTAGGCCAGCAATTCTGTCTTCTACATCTGAGATTCTATTTTCTGTATGATCTAGTCTGCTTTTAATACTTTAAAGGGATATTTTGACTTCCTGTATTATAGCTTTCATCTCTGACAGGTCTATTTGATTCTTCTGTAAAGTGCGGAATTCCTCTTTCAGATCTTACGAGAATTTCTTCACCTCCTGGAACTCATCAGCTCCTTTCTCCTTTTTCTTCTGCAGTTCATTGTCTCTCTTCTCTTCCATCTCTGTTAGCTTTGTCATTATGAATATTCTAAAATCCTTATCAGACATTTCTATGAGTTCCATTGTACTATCTGAGGTGTTATTCTTTTCCCTTGGAGGAAAGGTACTGTCTTGCTTTCCCATATTTCTTGTGATCCTGCGGTGATTTTTAGTCATCAGATGGATGGTGCATTTCTTCCTAATTCTTGAAATTCAATCTGAGCGTTCAGAAGCGAGCAGAAGGAGGTGATCTGCACTCTTTCTTCTGTTCTGTTTTCACTCTTTGTGCATCAGATTCAAGGTGAAGAGAGGAATATTCGGACCCTAATCATATTCAGATGGTTGGAAACTGTTCACTTGGACCTGTCTAGACACTAAGTGCATAGAAGCTAATCAGGAAATGAATAAAGATAAAGAAAAAAGGAAAAGAATTAAGAAGAGCAAAGAGGAAGAAAAAATAAAATGAAAAAGAAGAAAAAAAAGAGGATAAAAAACCATACGATTATAATTTTAAAAAGCAAAAAATGAGAACCATGTGGCATGCACGTGTGCTGTGTGAAACCAATATTTCACAGCTGAAGTATGTATACATCTCAGGATAGGCTTGGCTTGGGTTGTGCCTTTCCTAAATGAAGTGAGGAAAGGCACCAATTAACACAATAAAGGAGAGGCTTGAGAGCCCAGAGAATACTTTACCTTTAAAAAAATTAAAAAAAATTAAAAGTCAAAGGGAGACACAGTGAGACAGAGAGAGACAGATGGAGATGGAGGGAAAGAGACACAGAGCTATCCCTACCCACTAGAAGTGAGTCTGGAGTGGGAAGTCTCAGCAGAGAATCTTCACTTTTGGTCAAGGAAACCAATATTTCACAGTTGATGTATGGAATCCATCTAAGCCCAATGTGAGTTTTAAGCCACCGGGTCTGGGACTCGAACTGAGGTCGACTACATAGGAGTCCAGTAATGTAACCTAATGCTATTTGCTGGTCCCTCCTTTTATCTTTTTAATTGCTAACTTTTCACTCTATTTTTTCTGTCAATAAACTTTTGGACTCCATTAGTACCAAGGTAGGTAGAAGAGTGTCTTCTGTATCAGTCTTCAAATATTTAACAAGCTGCTCAAAAGTAAATCTAGTATTGCACCAAGAATCTACCAGCACTGTAGTTGTGATGTATCTTAGTCTCTTCTTACATTGTGAAGTGCGTAGTACAGTGCCCGGCCCATAGTCAGTATCCACAATAATTGTTATTGTAGCTTCTGCTCACCTGATTTGTTCATGTTGAGCCAATACTTACCATACTTAGTATTTTTTTTTGGAGTTTGACATCTGTTCTAATTTGGAATTACTGTTGCCACATCTTCTGCATGGTATCAGTGAAAGTGCTTTAGTAGTGGGTCATCTGAAAAGTCATGACGTATTTGTTCTATGCAAGAATGTGTCATGACTTTTTTGATGACCCAATATTTACATTATGGGCCACAATGGAGGTATTCAGGCTTTTCCATGGATGGCCACTTGATTTAAATTCCATCACTGGTGCAGGTCGCACGACCTTTTACAAAAAATTGATTTTAAGAGTGAGTTGAGAAGATTTCCTCTGGCATAAAAGTACTAGACCTGTAGCTGAACCAAATGTACGTGGGGGAAGGAATTAGTTGTTTACCTTTCACTTACCACCTTTTATTACTATCCAATATTATGCATTATACTTAGGCAGCTCAAGACTGCACAACCACATCCAGTTTGAGTTTTAAGTGCTAGTTGCTTGAAGCCTGCTGGGATAACCCCTGGTATCATCAGTGATGACGGTGGGTTCCAACCCTGACTGTGGGCCATCATCACCTGGAGAGCTCTAAAAACCCTTGCTCAGGCCTATCTCAGAGCGCCTGTTCAGATTGTTCTTAAGCAGGGCCTCACCATTTGGTATTTTTAAAAAGGCTCCTCAAGCAATTTGGAGAGTTGAGAACTACTGAGTGGCAAGAAAGAGACTTAAGAAATACCACAGTTTAATGTATGCTAACCAAATTAAATTGGTTAAACACTCTTCTTACAGTGAAGCCATGCCTCCTACCTCCTTTCTTGTTTATGCCATACCTGCAGATTAAACAACAGAGAAAGAGCAGAGCTGTGGAGTCAGGAGAATTTTTGTTTCAACTGTTGTCTGTCTTACTAAAAGTTTGACCTTGGAAAATATTCTTATCCTTAATGAATTTTAGTTTCCTCATTTGTCAAATGGAAATAATAAGGCTTCCTCAGAAGTGAAGATTAAATTAATAATGAGGAATGGAAATATTTAACACAATACCCAGTATGTAATAAGAGCTCAATACATTCTTCTCCTCATCTCTATTTCTCACTCTCCCCTCTTCTCCCCTCTCTCCCTCTTTCCCTATCTTTCTTCCTTTCTCGTTAGATAAAATGAGGGGCTTGGAAAACATTTAAATTTCTCTTATGCTTGAAAATCCAGTCGGTCTTATTTCTGAGTCAAGCAATGTGACCAGAGAATAACCGCTAAATACTCTTTTTTTAACAAATTAAATTTATGTGCTAAAAGAGAAACTATTGACATACAGTTGGCAAGGGATGAATTCGGAGTTTCTTTTACCATCCTGTCCACATACATATTCCCACTTGACTTCCTTTCAACCTGATATGTTTATGCAGTGGTCAGCCAAGGCTGGGGATGTGGTTTGAGTTGTGGAAACAAGGTTTTTTTTTTTTAAATTGAGTGATGCCATCTGTTTCATATGGGCATCAATCTCATGCCTTTGACCACCATTCACTTGCTTTATCCATATGAACATACAGCTTTCTTTATGCTTGTAATAATGGTGGGGGCACCTGGCATTTATATATAGCACCTATTTGAAATGATGCACTTCAGAGGAGCACAGGTGAAATCAGAGACATCTTTCAATTACTATCTGGTTATTTATTTATTTATTTATTGTCAAGAAAACAAAATGTTTCTGCATCTCGATCCATTCCCAAAGACTCATAGGGGAATTCATTCCATTGTACCTTGGTGTCAGGGAACAGTTCATTATTCATGGCCATGACTCAGGAAGGCATGTGCCTTGTTTTGTTGTGACACATACCTGTCCTTTGCTCACTTGTCTGGTGCCAAATGGAAGCTCAGGCAGTTGAGAGAGGTTCCAAGCTTCCATTATTACCTACATCAGGCTAGCCAAGGCAGAGAGCTGGGAGATTCTTCCAATGCACTATCTCAAGGGAGTTGCTTGTGTTAGACCAGATAAATCATCTATGGAAACAGACACTTCCATGAGGACAATATGATCCTCGGATGTTTACCAGTGCCTCGCAAACTATAGCAAGGATGCAGTGCAATTGAAGGACTGAGAGAAGTGTTTAAAAATGATAACAAGCTACATTCTGATTTTTGATTCATCACCATCTATAGCCCAAACCAGCAAACTTTTTCTGTAAAGGGCTAACTAGGAATTATTTTAGGCTTTGCAGCACTTATTATCTTGGTCAAAATGACTCAGTTCTGCAGTTGTCAAAGTGGCCCTAGACAATTCGTAAAGGAAATCCTTGACTCTGTTCTAATAAAACTTTATTTATAGAAAGAGATAGTGAATCTGATTTGGACAGTAGTTGCAGTTTGCCCACCCGTGATCTATAGGGCCTCGCACTAATAAGTCACTTTAATTTCTCTAGGTTTATCTTGAGATGAAAACATATAGTGTATATCATAAAACACCAAGTGCTTAACATAGAGTAAGCATTAAAAATACCATATATAGGGGCCAGCAGGTGGCGTGGTGGTTAAAGGCGCTGAATCCCCACGTAGCCAACCACAGTTCCAGTCCTGGACCTGATGACTTGCTTTCTCACTCTCCCTTTCTCTCTCTGGTCAAATTAAAAAGAGAATAATGATAAATGTAATTAAAAAAATAAATAATTATTTAAAAAATATCATACATAATTTAAGATGCTATGATTATAAGATGCGTCTGGATTTCAGAGATGTTAATATATGATTAAAAAGTCTTAGAATTGATGGCACGTGGTAACTAATTACTGTTACTGGGTTTTCTCTAGGATTTCAAGTCTTGTTCTACCAGTGTTAGTTCCAAGTTTCTTGTATAACATGTCTTTGTGATGTTTTTCTTGTCAGAGACACATGCCACGAACTCCTGGGACATGTCCCACTACTTGCGGATCCTAAGTTTGCTCAATTTTCACAAGAAATAGGTCTGGCATCTTTGGGAGCATCAGATGAAGATGTTCAGAAACTAGCCACAGTGAGTTCATTTTCAACTTAAAAAACGGTTCTGGTTTTGTCCAACTGAAAAGAAAGCTTCGGAGTTATTGTCTATGAATCACAGGTAAATGTCCTAGAGAGAGCACGGTGATTTTTACCATTTTCCATATTGTGTTTTTTTGAAGCAGAGTGAGTTCTTGGCTTATTGACCACCGAAGTGCTTATATCAGGTTTGGGGGCTGTAAGACCTGTCACAGTGGCTAAGCTGAGAGGTCATGTTGCTATGAAAAGAAGCAACAGACAATACATACATGACTACGTGTGGATGTGTTCCAATACAGCTTTATTTACACAGGTGGTGGTGGGTCATATTTGGCCTGTGTGCTGTAGTATGCTGAGGTCCATAGAAATATTAATAACAGTAAAAGGTAGACATTCATGGTAAAGTAGGAGTTGTACCTCGGAATACCACTTTGATTAGTCTGTATGGTTGTGATCAGACATAATTTGAGTCCGCTATAAGAAACTCAGAGTGAACAATTATTCTAAGTACAAAACCAGAAGAAGATCGAATAGATGCTATGGTATAAAGGGGTTTTTAAGAAGTTCAAGGAAAATGCATATTACAAAAAAAATAAAAACACAAAAACTATGCCTGGATTTGAAATATTTTGCACCCAAATAAACTTGTATTTTAATTGTGTTTTCCCACAAATTCTTTGAAGTCTCCTAAGTATCAGTAAGGTTCTTAGGAGTAATGCTGGCTGCTACCCGTAAAGTGCTGAAGAGTCAGATCTAGTAACCTCAATGGGCCTTACGTAAACCCCATTTCAAAGAGACCTGAAAAGAAAGCAGGTTTAGCAAACTCACTTACCTGAAGGATCCAGTCAGCCTAAATGAGTAAAGCTAGCATGGGAAGAAAAATTAGATCTTAAATGGCATGTAGTTGGCACAGAAATATATCATTGGCATATGAGCTATTCAGTAATGTTCTTCATTCCCACCAAAAAATAACTTTTCTCCTAGATGAAAAAAAAATAGCCCTTTAGTGTATCCTTTGTTTCTTACTTTGGGTAGAGATATAGGAACCAAGAAATCATTCTCTACTACAAGAGAAACAGCAATACAAAAGCCATCTAAATGGCAATGACTCTTGGTGCCTTTATGGTGTTGAATATGAGTTAGTTAGGATTTTGGTGAATTAGGGAAAGAAAGTCCCTTGTGCAACAGAAGATTGCTTCTGAGCTTCTACTAATGGTTGTCAGATGGGATAAAGACTTTTTGTTGACAGATCTCCTAAACTTTTTTTTTAAGAGATATTTTTGCTATAGGACATGTGTGCATGCATGCCACAATCCCTTCTCCTCCATTCTCCTCTTGGGATCTTGGGCATGCACGTACACAGGCCCAGAGTGAGGTTTAAGCCCCTGGGTCCGGGACTCAAACCGTAGTCGACTACGTGGGAGTCCAGCGATGTAACCATTATGCCATCTGCTGGTCCCTCTCCTGAACTTTTGAGAAAGACTCTCTCATGTGTATTGTATCTCATGTGCATTGGCTACTTATATTTTATTGTATAACAAATTATCTTAAAACTCTGTTGCTTAAAACAGAAAACATAGTTTCTATGTTAGGGAATTTGAGAGCAGCTTAGCTGAGTGGTTCTGGCTCAGGGACCCTCATGAGGTTGCAGTCAGGATGCTGCCTGGGCCTTTAGCTGTCTTCAGGTTTGGGAGTCTGCTTCCAGGATGGCTCACTCACCTGACTGTTGGCAGGAGACCTCAGTTCCTCGCCATGTAGACCTTCACATGGGCTACTTGAGCATCCTTATGGCATGTCCATTGGCTTTTTACACAGAAAGTAATGAGAGACAAGAAGAAGAAATGAGAGAGAGAGGGAGAGAGAGAGAGAGAGAGAGAGAGAGAGAGCGCGCGCGCAAAGAGAAAGCTCTAATGCATTTTATAGCTTGATAAAGTGCTATTCATGTTGGTCATACTCTATTCATTGGAGGGTACTCACTCTAGCCCACACTGAAGAGATAAATTAAGTTCCACCTTTTGGAAAAATGAGTGTCAAAGCATTTGTAGATCACCACTCCATAAGTCCCATTACTTAGTTCTCAAACCTGGGATTTTGCTTTAAACTTCATGTTTTGGAACATTTTCTATGCCTTTGAAATTTCTTTTATGCTGTTTCCTGGAGGATCTGAGGGAGAAGGTTTTCAGCTTCTAGAGGCTCCCCACATTCCTTGACTCATGGCCTCTTCCTCCATCTTTAAAGGCAGCAATGTTGCATGTCTCTGACCTTCCTTCTGTCTTCATTTGGTCTTCTTTCACCAAGTGTAGATAGGAAAGGTCTTTTGATTCTCCAAGTTTATGTGATTAGATTGGAACCGCCTGGATAATGCATGATCATCCTCCCATTTCAAGGTCTCTGTTTGGGCCATGATTGTGTTGCTAAACAGAAATATCTAAGACTGGGTGACGTCTGAAGAATAAAGGTTTACTTGACTCACAGTTCTGGTGGCTGAAAAAGGCATGGGGCTAGCATCCGGTTCTATGTTATAACACGGCTGACAGAAGCAGAAAAGGAGGGGAGAAGAGGAAACAGACTTTTCCACTTCCTCTGTTTGTAGCCCCTATGCTTGCAGCCAGTTGAGGGATAAATGCCCAGTTTGTAGGTGGGTCTTCTTAAAGGACTCATCATCTCTTAGTGCTATTACATTAGGAACCAAATTCTCAGAAAATGAACTTTCGGGGGACAAACCATTATTAAAAACATAGCATTCTATCCCTGGCCCTCAAGGTTCATTTCCTTTTTGTATATAAAACACCAATGTCTCCTTCCAATAGTCTCCAAAAGTCTTTCTCTATTCTAGTACCAACCCCACAGTCCAAGTTCTAATTCTCATCTGGGTCTCAGACAAACTCCTTCTAGCTGTGAGCCTGTAAGGTCAAGAAAACACATTAGCATTTCCCAGACGGAAAGGTAGAGCCAGCATAGAATAGAAAGACTCCCACGCCACGAAAGGGAAGGCCCCAAGCAATTATGAAACCCAAAAGGTAAACATTCAAACTTAATGCTTGAGAACAATCTCCTTTGACAAAATGTTCCACAACCCAGAGTGGAGTTTAGGCCCCCAAGTTGCTGGGGGCCCTGGCCCCATGGCTTTGCTGATTGGGCTGGTCCTATTTAGAGTCTAGTGCTTGTGCAATGGCTTTGGCTGGCAGTCTCTACAATTCTGAAAACTTGAGAGCAGCCCTACCATGAGATCCCACTAAGCCTGGCCCTGGTTTATTCTCTCTTCTCTGACCCCAAAGTTTGCTTGGTACTGCCCTAGTGAAGACTTTCGGAGGTTCTGCCTGTGTGATGGTTTCTGCCTGACTGTCTAGGTTTTTCTGTACATCCTTTAAAATCTAATAGGTGGAGGCTGCCATGTTACCACAGCTCTTGTGGCCTACGTGCGTGCAGAACTAGTGCTACGTGTCAAATGTCCACCAGGAAGGTCAACCTGCCTGCAATTTTGCAGTGGCTTTGACAGTTAAGCAAACCACAATGAGTGTAAATTTGTAGGAGATTTTAATGTAAAAGATTTCAAGTCTTTTCTAAATGCGGGAAGGAGATAGGGTGTGTCTTACCATGATTTTGCCTAATCTTCTCATTTCTCTTCTCTTGATATTGCTGGGGGCCTTTCTCCAACTCTCTGTGACTTTCTATCAAAATAAATATCATGCATATATGAAGGAGGACAGAGTCGCATGTGAGGAGGTGAGAGATTTTCCCTGAAATGATATTAAAACCGCTATTGATGTCTAGAACCAACTTTCATCCCTCAGTTAAAACAAAGCGAAAGGAAAATCACCAGGAGATGGTTTGAAAGAAGACACAATTAGATTTCAACCAGGTAATTCCAAAGTTGGCTTTGAAATAAATGACCTGTTGGATAACATGCACATTATAATGACCCTTGAGCCATATACTGAAGCTCAAAGACCAATTTAATTGCCTAGTTGAAAAGATTTAGAGATTGTGAGTTAAGGCCTTATGAGGAGAGGTTAAAAGTCCTTTAGTGGGGGAATAGTGGTGGCTGCCTAGGCCAGATGAAAAATGGAGGCTTTATTAGCTGATTTTCTTAGTCATTCGCATTAACTCCCCGGAAGAAATACTAGAGGAACAATGAGGGATGAGATGTACCAAAGAAGAAAAATCCATAGAGAGGACAAATGGGAAACTGTGGAAATCACTATTTATGCAGAACAATGAGACAGGCCATATTACTCTTTTACTCTAGGTGAGATATATATTATTAATGACTCTGTTTATATAGTGCCTGTTTTTCCTTGTTTGGTGAATTTAAGCACTTATGAAAAAGAGAGTCATGCCTAGTGGAAGCAGACACTTAATAACTCTCCGTGATATTCTGTCAACAAATCCATCTAAGGAAGAAAACAACCTCTACCAGACTAATTGGCACTGCCAAACCTGTTTTGTCCTAAGCTGCTTTTGAACTTCTGGGTCTGATTTTCAGAGGGACCAGGCTATCATGCCTGTAGCTATTGTATTTCCTTCCTATATTTCTGCATGATATTTATTTTGACATTTTAATAATGCTCAGTTTGGAGAATGAAGGCATCTCCACTGTTTTATGTGGGCAATGGTTTCTATGCCCCGAGAGCCATTTAAATGAAACTCTTTTGTATCTGAAGAAATTGATGATGATGCTTGGAAAATGTATTTCAAATGCATTGTTGTACATGTAAATAATTTGCCCTCTGGTGGATAATGAATAAGGACACTGGTTTTGGCAGCTGTACTCTTTTCACACTCATTATAGATGCCCAAGGTCTGTGCATGATAGATATGCAAAACTATTTCCAGTAAGCCTGCTTAGAGTGTGTTATAATTTTGACACCAGCCATTTTCCACAATTGCACTGGCTAAACTGGGTTTAATAGATTGCTGTGTACATTAGGGGTTGTAAACTTAAATGCCTCCAGTGGCCAGGTAGGTAGCAAACGTGTGAAACAGCCTGATGTAAGATAATAAGGAATTTTACAGCCTGTGGAGAACTAGAGAATAGGCACTATTTCTAAAGTCTTTTAAATGCAAAACTGAAATGAAAACAAAAGATTCGTTGGCTGAAACAGAACTACAAGCTCCTGGTTGCCAGCCACATTACTCTATACCATTCTTGAGGGACTAGCCCATGCGATAGTCATCTAAATATCACATTGGATATTCTTGGTTCCTGTTTGCTGGACAATGCAATATTTTCCCCAAGAAAAGATGGCTCTTATAGTGTTCAGTAAAGATAAGGATTTTATTGCAGGTGAGAAGTAACTGGTTTTTTTTTTTTTTTTTTTTTTTTTTTTGAGAGGTTTTTTTCGCTATAGGGCGCGTGCGCTCGCCAGACAGACAGAGAGAGACATAGAGACAGAAAGCGAGAAATCACCCCCCAGGGGGGATGGTCACGCCGCAATCCCTTCTCCTCCATTCTCCTCTCGGGATCTTGGGCACGCACGCACACGCGCCCGGCGTGAGTTGTAAGCCACCGGGTCCGAGACGCGAACCGCGGTCGACTACGTGGGAGTCCAGCGACATAGCCATTACGCTAACTGCTGGTTCCGAGAAGTAACTGGTTTTGAATTATAACTTTAAGCGGCTATAAACATAACCTTCATCCATATGTACTGAGCACGTGTTGAAGATTTATTTAACTGATTAATGAGGGAAAAGCAGGTGGTAAATTAAGTTCAAAGAAGAATTTGAGAGACTGAAAGTACACAGCCTCTGGGAGAAAGAATTCTAGAATAAGAAGCAAAAGGGTTTATGCTGTCTTGGGCAATAAAACCATAACCTTGAGGTTATCTTTTCTACAAGGCAGAAATCACTTGCATGTCTAGTGGACAAAAATAATGAGCAATTTATCAATCTTCACAAGTTAACATTTAACTTTACAGAGGGTGGGCCTTAATCAATACTAAATAGAAAGTGGGACAAAGATGATATGCCCCAGACCAATGTTTTTCAAACAAGTAAGTCTAAAATGAACTAGGGATCTTGTTAAAATGCCAATTCTGATGGAGTGGGTCTGGGGTGGGGCCTGTGATTCAGCATTTCTTACAAGATCCCAGGTTGGGATGCTGCTGCTGGCCCAAGAACCATTTATTTATTTATTTGTTTGGTAGCAGAAGAAGCTGGTGACATTTTTTGACAGGTGGCCCTACTGGACAGACAGTAAGTATGTCTTTCAAAAAGCACACAGTAATCTTTTAGCCATATTTCCATAGTTTGGATACTGTTTCTAAAAACTGGATCAATGGCTGTCGCTAGATAAATACTGTGCAGTATATGATGAGTTTATTTATGACTTAGTTCTTCGAGGCCTGAAACTGGGTCTCTGCATCTATGAGAGCCATGTCACTGCTCTTGTTTTTTCTCTGTTGTCACACTCCTCTGATGTCTCCTATTTTTTCCATATGACTTACATGATTTATTTTTACAAGAATGCATACACAGAAATGTACTGATCAGGTGCATTTAAGAACTAGTCTGAGAAATCTATGAATTTCTCTTTGCCCATATGTGAGGGAACGTAAAGGGGTATCTTTCACCAAACGGTGCTCCCCATCTTATGATGCAGATGGCTTTAATTCAGTCTATTCATTTCTCACATCATAACAGCATTCGAAACAGACAAAGCTGTGCATCATCTGTAGGAGCAAGCAATCAGTATGAATATACCACAGATGTTTCCCAAGCAGAATAAGTCGGCCTCTGGCCCAGTTGGAATTTTCCTTCTACAGAGAGTTTTAGGTCATCCATTCAGTTCTGTTGACCCTGAGACATGTTTACCTTCCCTTTCTGATGGAAAGGCTTCTGTCCCTTGGCCTTGGTAATGCTGATGAGAGGAAGGTCTTGGCCAAAGGTATTAAAGGAATAAGCAGTCATTTTCAGAAGGAGCTTCTGGAATGTGAACACATGAAATTGTGTTATGAATTCTGTAAAAGAAATAATCCATGGGCAAATATATTTGGGAAACACTAGGTTAAATAAGAAGTTCTATTTTTCAGAACTTTTCAGAACCTTTAATAATATACTATGCAGAGTGAATCTTCAAAAATGATAAAAGTGCTATTTTTTCAAACTCGTTATATTTTCTCGACTCTAAGATGCCATTGGTTGAAGGTATACTATTAGGTTAGTTTCTCTCTCTATTTCTCTGTGCATGTATGTATTTAGGGAGAAAAAGATTCAGCAAGCACAAATTTTTGACATTGTTTGTGAGATGAAATTCCATTTAGGAAATATGAAGATGTAAAAATGTGAGCTTGAGAATTAAGAAAACACATGATATGGTAGCAGTGTCTTTTTATGGAATGCATATCAACATCTCAAGCTATTAATATTCCGAGAACACCCTTTAAAAGATACAAGTCTAGAATGATTTCTGAAAGGGTGAAATTCATTGTGAAGAGACTTACTCATCAGCTAATTTTTCTTTACAGGAAAGAATTTTTAGGCAATTAACAGTACAGGGTTCCATTTGTACTTCCCTTTATAAAAGCAAATAATTTATTTGTTCTAAGTAAGTGTTTGGATTTGACTGGGACTTTTGATGGCCATGAATTGAATGTATTTGAACTTGCAGGTATAACTAGTACTTTCTCATGCTGAGAGTGGTAATGAAATGTACAGTCTTTAACTAATAATCAACTATAATTCACATTAGACATATAATTTTAAAGGCAATCTTAGTTTATGAATTTCTAGCAAATATTTTCCTACCTGCCGAGGACATTAGCTTATTTGCTAGTTTCTCTATTCTTCGCCAACCTGTCTGAATTGACTGGAGGTTGGGAATCTTCAGATGCTAAAAGACTTATGCCCAGCTATTATTCTTTCTGAACATGGATGACATTAAAAATGACCATTTTAGTATCTCTTCAGAAAGCTTGAAATAAGCCCCAGGCTTATTTATTCCATGTTGAGTCTTTGAACTAGTTCAGCTGTTTGGATCATTTGATACAAAGCTGACAAAGGGCTGGAAGGAATGCACTTTTATACATTCTTAATTGCGATGTTTGGGTGCATGATCAGTTTGTGTGTTATTTCTAAGAGTAACTTAATTAAAAGTTAATAATATCCATTCCAACTCATTACTTCCACTTTTATGTCTGCTGTGCATATAGAAAAGTTGTAGCATTTTGCAAGGAGCACTCTAATTCTTCAACTAGTCCCATAGAACTTAACGGCTATCCTTTTTCATTGTTTTCTCCACTTCCTTCCTTTTTTTTCCCCCTGCCTGTGTGCTTCAGGTTTTCACTTCCCTCTGACTCTTTTCTCAAGCCTTTGATATTGTAGTCGAATCTATTTTGCTCTATTTGTGTATGTTTCACTTACGATAGTTGCTATTGCCATTATGGGGTGTTTGCCGTCTATTTATATTATGATGAGAACACCGCAGTGTTTTAAAAAAATGAACTCTGCATTGCCCTCTATGTTTAGAAACAAATCTATTTGCAATCTGGAATAGTTGTAGATTTTTGCAACTCAAATATTTCTTTGTCCTTTATAACTATATCCTAGGGGCCTGAGAGCCATCATATAACTACCGATGAGAAACAAAGCAAAACAGACCTATTTTAAACATTTGGAAACCCAGAGACATAGAGTGGCTCTGTGAGCTCCTCTTTCTCGGTGTGCGGTATGCTAAACCCACCATTCTCCATACCGCCTCGTGTTATCCGACAGTAGCACCACAGCCATTAGCTGGGTTCTCTCAGCACTCATCAGAGCTTTGTGAGGGTACTGTTCTGGGTGTTTGATGAGCGGTATGTGGAGTGGTGCAATGTGGTGGGAAGAATCTGAACATGCAGTTAGTATAGCTGGGTTTGGGTGCCAGGTTTGTTACTTCCTACACTTGTGTGCTCAGGTTAAGCACAAAGATTATATGACCACTTTATATCACAAATAAACAAATCAGTGTATACGTTAATATTTAGTTTTTTGCCATAGGATGTACATGTGCTCGTGGGAGAGAGACAGAGAGAGGGAAAGTGAGAAGTCACCCCCACCTCCCCCCAAGGCAAGATGGACACATCCCAACCCCTTTTCCTCTCGGGATTTTGGCATGCATACACACACACTTAGTGTGATTTTTAGGCAGCTGGGCCTGGGACTTGAACAGTGGTTGGCCATATGGGAGTCTAGAGCCTTAACCATCATGCCATTTGCTAGCCTCCTACCACAAATATCATTTTAAGAATGAGAATATTGTCTTCCTACCACCCAGTGCAGAATGGGTAGCAAATGAGATGACATCCGTTTGTGAGGTAAGCCATCACATTGTGTCATACCCAAGCATGATAGTACTCGATCTCACCATTACCTAAGAAATCCTAACTGTGCCAAAGTAGCTGAGTGGTTGGTTAAATGACTTTCATGTCATTTTGAGCCCCTCAATTCTCTAGTTCTCCTCATGATCCAAAAGTCCTCACAGTGAGCCCTCATTGCACTTTCTTCTCAAAGTAAGCTAGAAGGCATCCATCAAGCACCCAAGATTTCTGCAGTCATTTTAATTTCCATAAAGATGTACAAAAGGAATTGTCTGGTTTAACTGCAATGGGGTAGGCGCTCAAAAATCTTAGAGTTGTATTAACAAAAATATCTCTGGTGTAATTCCATTTCTAACAGAAGTGGAAAAAGGATGGTTGGGATTTTTTTTTTTTTTTTTATGAGCCAGAATAGCAGAGGTAATGTTATATCAAACTATAGGAATTTAATTACCCCATTCCACAAATGTAGTTTTCAAATAAAGGAGTCAAAAGGATTTCCAAAGCTATTCTTCTGAACTGTGATATAAAAACCCAGAATGCATTTAGTGAATGTAAAATGTATTACTGTACATTATGAGCCACCACGATGAATGGTTAGCACAATAAGGAACACGACGTGAGATTGAACACACAGTGATTAAAAATCTCTTCGCTCTCTTCTTAGAAATATTGCAATTTGCTTAGAGTTTTATATGGTTGTCACTGTAAAGATAGGCATTTCGGGAATATTTCTGATGGGTGGATTTCACACTGGGGAAAGGTCTCCCAGAAAATGGAAATGCTGTCATTTGAGGGCTTAAATCCAGACTAGGTGTAAGTAAGAAATGTTGTTAGGGTTGGGAGGAATAAATCACCCTGGGGGGCCTCATCATTCTTTTCAGGGTCTGAAAGTCTGTCTTTATAGTGTCCATAAAAAATCTTTCCCTCAGCAATGAAGAGTAGGCAGTTGTAGGGGGACTTAGAGACTCCTTTTCTGAAAAGTCTTTAAAGTCTTTACAAAAACCTTTGTTTCTCCTTCTTACAGTATGTTTATTATAGGAAAAAAAATTTAATGGGTAAAGAAGGAAAAGAAAAAAATTTCATTTGTAATATTATAGTAATGAACACTCTTAACATTTAATATATAGGCCTCTGGTTTTTCTGAAAAGTCATTTTGCCACATCAAATAAGAGCTTAGTAAAAGGGAGTTCTGGCTTTGGAAAAAGGAGCAATGAAGTGTTCATCCATTTATCAAGCACTTGTTCTGTCAGGAAGGATTTTGTTTTTATGTTGGAAGAAAGAATAAATTGGAAGTATTCTAGAACTAAAGATTTCTGACTTTTCACTCAGTGAAGTTGCAGTGTTTTAGTAAGCATCACCTGTGGCTAATGAATTTTGTTTGTTTTCCTTTAATTTTAGAGTAAAAAATGGCAGATAGTACTTTTTAATTAAAAAACCTGATTTCTATACATATTTTTTCCAATTTTCAAATTTTGCATATCTTGTCCCTATTAGTGTTACTTTTTTATAAAAAAAAGACTTATTTAATTTTAATTTTATTTGTTATTATTATTATTTAATTTGGTATAGGGCATATGTGCTCACCAGAGAGAGAGGAGAGAGAGAAAGCGAGAGGAGAGAGAGAGAGAGTGAAAAGCAAGCCGTCCGATCTGGGACTCAAATTGTGGCTGGCTATGTGAGAGTGTAGCACCTTAACCACCATGCCACCTGCTGGCCCCATGACTGCTACTTTCTTCTCATCTAATCAATATTTACCCCTCCTACTGTTCTCTATTTGAGGAAGATCATAAACATCTGCTAGTAGTAAAAATATTCTAAAGTTTCCCCATAGCACTTGTTCCCAGATACTCATTATGAGCAGAGGAGTAAAGGGGAAACTAGAATCTACTACACAGAGTGAACCCTATTTTAGACAGTTCCGTGTGGTTTTTCTTGAGCCTGTGCACCTTGGAACCTGTTAACAAGGCAGTATAGGTATGGGTAGATCAGAGTGCAGGCTTTGGGGTCAGTTGCCTGGGTTCATACCCAGGTTCAGTCACGGGGTGTGCTTGGGTAATGTTAAAAAGAAAGCTATTCGTGGTACTTGCTGAAAAATGTCAAGCCAGACGTTATTCAGGACTCTTGTGATAGGTGTAGGAATGACTTTATTGGAATTTTGCAGTCAAGGAGAGAGACTGGAATCAATTCCTAAGACAACAAACAAAAGGGAGAATTGATAGTGAAGGAGCAGGATAGGGGAGGGGTGGCGAGTATATGCAGATTACCGAGAGGAAGTAGTGTTAATGGGATTGGGGCTAAACTGACCCAGCAAGATTCTTGCGGAAAGCAGGCCAGGATAATTAGATGTTCCCTGGGGGGCGGTGGGGAATGGGGAACCTGATCAGATATGAAAGGTTTTCAGATATCCAGGGAGGGGGTTCTGGTTATGCTAATTTAGTAGGATTCTTGCTAAAACTGAAGAATGCAGAGGTGGAAACAATAGGAGCTCCCAAAATGAAACCTCGCTGAAAAAGAGGAACTTGACGAATGTTCGATCAAGGAGAGAAACCTTGTCAGTAACCTTGGACAAGTTACTTCTCTTTGCCCCGTTGCTTCATCATTAAGAATGAGACCAATAAGAGACCAGCAGATGGCGTAATGGTTACATTGCTGGACTCTCAGGTAGTCGACCGTGATTTGAGTCCCGGATCTGGACCTGGTGACTTGAAACTCAGGCCGAGTGTGTGTGCGTGCGTGCCCAAGATCCTGAAAGAAGAATGGAGGAGAAGGGATTGTGGTGTTGCCATCTCCCTGGGGTGTGTGTGTGATTTCTCGCTTTCTGTCTCTCATTCAAGTGCATGTGCTCTGTAGCAAAAATCTCTCTCTTTTTTTAAAAAAAAAGAGACCAATAATATAATCTAATCTCGTAGAGCTGTTGTAAGAATCCATGAGAAGCCACTTAGCACAATGCTAAGTGTTCAAAAACGCCAGCTAGCCTGTTTCACGTGACGGTGCTCTTCAGCATCTCGGTGGCCCTATCAAGAAAACCCCTGGAGAGAGTTGCTACTTTTCTGTGTGACCTTGGGTAATTCTCTAACTTTCAGCAACTCAGCCTTTCCCTTCTGTAATGCAGACGGTGCAGTTTATGTTACGAGGAGGTTTTAGATGGAGATTGCATGCTACTTTGCAATGTAAAGCATTTTCACCGTAAATAATAGAGGTAAGGCCTCCCCTGAGGATGTCAAGCTTCTCCCTGGAGATGGAGGAGGCCTCCCCTGAGTTAATAGTACCCTCCCCTGAGTGAACACAGAGAAAGGTAAGTCGTAGGAAGCGGCCTGGGAAAACAAATGGGAAAATACTGTTGGTGCCAGTGAGAGCACATGAAATATGAATTCCTGACTAAAGTGCTCCAGCAGATTAGGAGTGATGCTGTCCATGGACACACGCAGCCCTCCCTTAATAACTAAATAAAGCAGTAAATTGGAGTTGCAGATCCTGGCTGCTCCTCCTCTTGAGTTCAGGCTTCTGAGAACTCAAGCCAGGTGTTTGCAGTTTGGCTGTAAGATGACTGCGTTCACATAAAAGTACGCAAAGAGGCTCTTGGAAGAGTTCCAGAAGATGCTGTTTACCTCGGTTTTGATGCGTTTTGGATACATCTTCATGTTTGTACACAGGGGTCCTCTGTTGGGATTTAACTAGCAAGGTTTAAAAGTTCTCTGTAGTAAAACAAGGGGGGTATACTTTTTTTTTTTTTGAGAGGTTTTCACTATAGGGCGCATGCGCTCGCCAGCCAGACAGAGAGAGACATAGAGACAGAAAGCGAGAAATCACCCCCCAGGGGGGATGGCCACGCCGCAATCCCTTCTCCTCCATTCTCCTCTCGGGATCTTGGGCACGCACGCACACGCGCCTGGCGTGAGTTCTAAGCCACCGGGTCCGGGACGCGAACCGCGGTCGACTACATGGGAGTCCAGCGACATAGCCATTACGCTAACTGCTGGTTCCCAAGGGGGGTATACTTTGAAATGAAGTGTGTTAGAAAAACAAATGCTTTAGCTCTCACTAAAACATTTTTTTTTTTTTTTTGACTATTCATGTTTTCCTCTAATCTATTTAAGAAGACTTCTCCCAAGATAAAAGTTAGGGTTCTAATGGGCAAGAAAGAGGGTGTTGGATTTTGCGTTTTTGCAAAGATGTTCTAGCAAAGGCACAAGCTTGCTACATTCCTACTAAATATCTTGTCCATAGCTCTGGTGGAAGCAATTATGGTCTATTCGTTGATTCAGTCAGCAAATATTTACTGGGCTTTTTTTTTTTTTTTTTTTTTGCTATAGGGCATGTGTTTGCCAGAAAGTCAGAAAGAGACAGAAAGTGAGAAACCACCCCCCAGGGGAAATGGCTATGCTGCAATCCCATCTCTTCCATTCTCCTCTCAGGATCTTGGGCATGCATGCACTCGCGCCCGGCATGAGTTTAAGTTACCAAGTCCGGGACTCAAACCGTGGTAAACTACATGGGAATCCAGTGATGTAGCCATTATGCCATTTGCTGGTCCCTTTACTGGGCTTTTACTATGTGTCAGACATGGGGAATTCAACTGTGAAACAGGAGGACATGGTCCTACTTTTGGGGGGCTTATAGTCCAGCAAGGGGTTCAGATAACTTTGCAGCTTGTCAGTACAAAGATGGGAGAAGAAGGGCCCTTAGGTCATATTCAGAGAACAAGATGGATGATCACAGTGGCTTCCTGGGGGAAGGCTTAGTTAGTTAAGTAGTTTAGTAGTTAAAATGGTATTTTTTTATGTGCCATCTTAAATGCTTACCGATAAAATAAACATTAATACTTCAGGTAACTTTTATACCTCAGAGGGATGACTCCATGTTGGAAAGCTACTTAGACTGAGATTCAGGAACCATGGACCTATAATTAAGCCCACAGTCACCTTCCCAGCCTGTCATTTCTCTGTAGAATCGGTCACTGAGACAGGATTAGTCAGCCGCACTGATAACTGTGGCGTTTATCACCTCAGAGCAGGGAATCTTCACCTAAGTTACAGCTTTCACATTCATTCAGTATTTTACATGTGTCTGTTTCTTTGTGTCTCTCAGTGACACTTCGAGCTAGGCAGAACTCCCGTTACTGTCCCTTAGCACAGTTCTGATATCCACATGGTGCTGTGTATAGTCAGTGCTCAATAAAAATGTGGTGAGAAAAGGAACCCCCATTTTATAGAGAATATTGAGGCTCAGAAAAGATAAGTGCCTTGCCTAGGACCAAATGGCAAAATACTGGCTGAGGCTTAACTATTAGATTTTCTGAGTCCTGATCCAGTGTGCCAAATAATTTCTTAGGAGCTCAGGGTGTCAGGGCAAAGTGTGACCAGATGAGGGAACAAAAGCTGTGATCAGGATCCCGGAAAGGCAATTTGTTGTTGTAGAACCAAATGAAGATTCTTTCAATCATTCCATACTTTAAAGAGATTGTCAATCAGCATCTTCTGGTCCTGGCTAACGTCTCCCTCTTGCTCTTTCACATTTTCAAAAAGTTCATGGAAATAGGTATTATAAAAAACGGTGCATGCCTTTCAAAAACATTTTGCACCAATCTAGACTCATACTATAATTCTTTTTTCTACAAACTTATTCATTTTTTTAAAAAGCTTTTTGCGATAGGGGACATGTGCTTGCCAGAGAAACAGAAAGATAGAGAGAGGGAAAGTGAGAAATCACCCACCAGGGACAGATGGCCATGTGCCGCAATCCCTTCTTCTCCATTCTCTTCCTGAGATTTTGGGCATGCTTGCACACATGCTCAGCATGATTTTCAAGTCACTGGGTCTGGGACTCAAACCACATTTGGCCATGTGGGAGTCCAGCACCTTAACTACCATGCCACCTGCAGGCCTTACTTTCCACACACTTTTTAAAGTCCTCAAATATACAACTTGTTTGCTTATGTTTTTTAAAATTGCCTACATTCACACATGAAAGGATGTCTCATGAACATGCAGATTCCTAGCCTCTCTTAAAAAGACCAGACTCCCTGGCAGTCAGATGGCCTTCACACAAAGGGACAGCTGGCCAGACCTGAGCTGCTATTGCTCTTGGCTGGGGTTCCTAATCCTCAGTCGGGAGGAACTTTATCTTCAGTCACTTACTTGTCCTTCCTCTACTGATTAGAGAAAGGGAACTAGAACAGAGGGATTGTCTTTCTAAGCAGCAGCAAATATACCAGTTCTCTTGGTAGCTAGAGTCAGAGGGTAAGTCTGGCAAAATAGCTTGTCATGAGGCACTGGAAATATTTCAAGTCATACCATTCTTTATCGTCTCATAAATTCTCTTTATCCCTTACCAATTTAACTGTGCCCCCACCCAATAATGCAAATAAATCAAATGTAAGTAGATCACTGTAACTCAAAGTAATACCATATAGTATTTATTTTGGTGCTTTGTAATATGAGCCTTTAATATAAAACACTGTGTGTTACATTTCTAACCTAGCTTCATTGATCAGGGTCTCATTTCTCTTGAGCTGTGCTAATTGCAGTGTTCTTTCCCACTGATAAATCTCAGAGGACTCAGCTTCTCTTAATGACTGGATTACAGTGTGTGTTCCTCACTAGCTCCCAACAGGTTATGCTGTGTTACTTAGCTGCATCAAGGTCTCTAAGGAAATACTTACCCCAGGGTAAGCCGTGGAAAATGGCTGCAGAAAAGCTAGAGAGATCCTTGTCTTTCTAGGTGCACAGCAAGCTCCACTGTAAAAAAATGCGGTGTAAACATCGATTCTAGGGTCCTGTGGTATTCAGTCACTTTGGGAACACAAGGAGGACAGTGTGGAATAGTGAAGACAATATGAACGTTAGGGACCAAGCATAGGTCATTCTTACCCAGCTCTTAACTTGCAGAAGTTACCCAATCCAAGTCGGTTTCCCCATCGGTAAAACAGGGTGTTTAGCACTGGCATGTAGAAAATAAGTCACTGAATGGTTGTTATTTTACTTTCTCCATTGTACAGACAGGAACCCAAAACTCAGAATGGTTAGGTCACTTTCTCAAGGTCAAGTCAATGGCAAAGCCTGCCCTTGAACCTTGGTCTCTCACTGTGAAATCAGTGTGCTGAAACTACCGTACTACATTATCTTCACAGCGCCTGCCTCTCAGGGCTGTTGTGACTATGATGTAGAGTGCTTAGCTCTGCGTCTGGTGGAGTGTAGGCTTCAATAACTGGCGGTGATTATTATAAGAGATAGGAGAGCTCAGCTGAGCTTAAATGCCATCTGGAGGTTCAATTACCTCTAGACCCTCATTGTGACAGGGACCCCAGTTCACAGGTATATCTTTTCAGCCCCATTTCCACATACAGATGGTTGATGTCGACTCTGAGTGTGAGAGATGATGATGGTAGTTGTGACGGTTAGTGACTAGAAAAGAAACATGGCTTCATCAATAAAAACTTAAAATAGAAGACTGCTCAGTGCAATGGAGTGGCAAGAATGGCCCTCCCTGCTAAACATACGTTTCTTGTCAGTTTTCAGACACATAATCATCTTCCAGGATTCCCAGTCTCGCCTGGAAAGGAATAGGTGAGAAATTACAAGCTCTCTTAGCCCTAATGTCTTAGAGGGTGTTGTTTTTAGTAATGCAGGGATAAAAATAAAACAACCCTCTAAAGGCAGTGGCGACTACACGCAGCTCACTGGGGAGTCAGTAAAAACCTCATTTTTCATACTAGCATTCAAGAGCTGACCTTTAAAATCACTACATCTGGGAGAATGTGTGATTTGATGCAGAACATTTCAGGGCATGCCAAAGGATGAATGGCTGAGACTGTACTCCTCAGTTTTTTTTTTTTCCTCCTTCAAGGAGTTCAGAATTGCTTAGGTTATAAAAGTCAGTTCTTGGGCAGTTCCAAAGCTATAGCATTTGCTTAAGAAGGTCTTCTGTATCACATAGATCATGCACATATATAAATGGAATGCTGATCCATGCTCCTGGTATGAAAATGGTGTGTGTTTGTGTGTATATGTGTATCTCCAAAGGGAAATTTAGCTTTTTCAAGGAAGGCAAAGGGAGTGAGGTCAGTCTGTGCAATAGCCACTAGTTGTATAATAAGTTTAGCAAAGTTTCTTTTGAAAGAAAGATGGAATTGCATTAAAGGATGAGTGGAGCTCTATGAATTCCTTTGTTATGGAGATGTAATACAGCTCATGTGCTACTTTAGGGTCCACAGAGTAATACTGATGGAAATCAAACTAGCTTTTGATTTGTGAAACACAAAATACTTGCAGGTCCAGAAAATATAAAAAGAACCCTATTTGTATTCATAGTACCCTTTTTAAGGGGCCACAGGATTTTGTGGAAAACAGAATTGAATGGGTGGACGTCTCACAGATTCATCTCCAGGGGAAAATAGCATCTGTCTGATCTGCTCCGTGTAGGTCTAGGCAGAGAGGCTAATTCTGAGCAGTCTGGGCTGCGAGGCACCTCGGTGCTTGGATCCGTCACAGACTCCTCCGTACCCTGAGCAAGCACAGTGAACATTTCTCCTGGCTGGGCTCCAGTTGGCTATAACCTTCAAAAACAGCAAACTGAAAAACTTGCCCCCTGACATTTTCGGATGAGGATCCAGATGTCATAATCGATGGGTTTTCAGAGTTGGAGCTTGTAATGAAGGAGGCCAGAAGCCACTTACCCACGAGACTGCGAGCTTTTGTAGGAGATGACCTGCCCAACAGCCTTTATGCTCCTGAAGGCCTGCAGCATCTCAGGGCTTGACTGTGGCAAGGAGGCCGGGTCCTCCCGTCTTCACTGGCCTAGAGGACCATCGGCTACTGTTGAAGGGAGAGCAGAAAGAGGCCAAGAAACAGATCTATTTCTGAACCTGTAAGTGAAAACCAGTTCAATAGCTTCCATAGAAGGGTTTTCATCTTTCTTTCTATTTTTTTAAATAGATTTTTGCCATAGGGTGTGTGGGCTCTCCAGAGAGACAGAGAGAGACAGAAAGGGAAAAATCACTCCCCGGGGGTCAGGGGTGGGAGTGGCCACACTGCAATCCCTTCTCCTCAATTCTCCTCTTAGGATTTTTGGCGTACATGCACATGCACCCAGCGTGAGTTTCAAGCTGCCGGGTCTGGGACCTGAACCACAGTAGACTATGTGGGAGTCCAGTACTATGCCACCTGCTGGTCCCTCATTTTTTTCTAAATCTGTAATTTTAGAAAATTGGCTGAGGTTAATAATTACTGATCTGGAAGGCTGCCTTTAATCCTGTTGGCAGGGTCTACCAGAAAACGCTTCTTCCTTAGTCATTTCCTCTGTCCCTTCAGCTTTTGCTGAGCACCTGCTACACGTCCAGCAAGGTGCTTGAGACCAGATATTACCATAAAGACAAGAGCAACCAAACAAATCAGATCCTGTGCCTGACTTCAGAAACCACAGAGTCTGGTAGAGGAGACAGGGGAGAAGACGGGAGATTTCAGTATGAATCTATGAATGCTACTACACTGGGGATGAGAGGAGGGCCACCTAACCTGGCAGACCAGCAGGGATTAGCAGAGGGGGCGGGTGATGCCAAGGACATTCTGGGCAGAGCGGACACAGTGTGCAAATGCTTACCTGGGAGTCTGAAGATAGCAAGGTCCTTATGCACAGTGGCTACCAGTTCCCCGTGGGGAGGTTGCTCAAGTAGGAGGAAGAGAGTTGTGAGATGAGGCTGGAAAAGGTAATGGCTAGATCCTGAGGGCCTCTTCTACTATCTGAAGAAGTATGGACCTTTTCTCTAGGGTCATGGGGACAGCAAATCTTTGTAATTGGGTGACAGCATGGCCATCGTGACCTGACTGGGCTCTGGAGATTGAACTGTGGTAGAATGGATATTTACAGAGTTTTAGGGGTAGGTCAGGTACTTAGGTGACACTGACTTAGGTGACCGCTTGGTAGTCCTGTTAGTTCACGTGTGGGAGAAAGAAGATGGAGAAAGAAAGAAGATGGGGAGTGCTCATTTATTAATTTTTTTTTTTTTTTTTGAAAATGTCTGCATTGGAAAATGAGAATAAGCTAGGTGGCCTTCTTTGAAGCTGAAAATATTCCCAGATAAGCTGAAGGGGCAATAAAACTGAAATAGCCCGAGGGTACTTAAACAAAATCATCCATTTATTCTTGAAAGCAGCCAAAGAGAGATCGGAAGTGGTAGTTAAGAAATACACAGGAAAAAAAAATACACAGAAAAATCTCAACTAAAACAATGTTTGCTGAAAATCGCCTATGTCAACGCATTCTTTAATAAAAGTTGTTTTTTTGCTGATGCATTTGTATCCTGTGATGTTCCTCTTATATTTGATGATCAATTTTCCACAAGGTTTGCCATAATGGTTTCTCAGAGCTTAGTTTTTTTACATTTTAATTCATTCAATGGCTGTTCTTAACCTAAGACAATGCATCCTGTTTTCACAATCCAGGGTCATCTTTTCTAGCTGCTGTTACTCAAATCCCAACCCTCCCCCCCTTTTTTTTCTCTGCTGGTTCAAATGGAGCCCTGTGATCTGGTACATTCTGTGATTTGACCCACTTCAATCTTCCTCTGGAAGGTTGGATTATTTTAAAGCACCACCCCATCTCCCAACACCTCAGGTCTCAAGAGCTATGTTAGTGTTTCCAGGAGCTTCTTGCATTCCTGTAGCCCATCTAAGATCACAGTTCTCTTTTAAAGCCCAACACAAGCTTCAGGCTTCCTTTTCAAGGTAGAGACAGAAGTTGTGGTAGGATGGAAAACAGGAGAGTTTTATTATGATTTTTATCAGTCTTTCCTCCCCATCCATACTGAACTTGAGCATACAAACCATCTCTTTAGCTGCTTTTGTAATCTCATCTATTGCTTAATACAGTAAGGTTTAATAAATACAAATTTGAAAAATGTGCTTTGAATAAGTAAGCTTAACGGGTGGACGCAGGGCACTTATGACCTGTGAGAGGTACGTGGTTTTCATTTGGAGGCTTAAGGAGAGTATATGATAAAACATAAGAGTAAAATCTATATATATGTAGCTGTTATCCCACCTGCATTTGGACCAATGATACTTGGAATCTGTACGATAGTTGTCCCCAAGCCTCTGAACAGGTGCGTAGTGGCTTCCTTTTGCCAAGGGGAAGCTTGAAGATTGGCATGAGTGATCTGTGATGGTGGAGTAGCACTGCCCCCAGAATACTATGTCTGTGGCGACTAGAACACTGGACCAGCCCGATGTCTTCCAGTTCTAAGTTTTAGCATTAAAACAAAAAATATTCCTTTTTTTCCTTTCTTTTTTCCATGAGTGAACACATATTGAGAGAGAGAGGGAAAGTAAGAAAGAAAGAGAGAAAGAGGAAAAGAGAGGGAGGCACCTTCAGTCTTCATGGACATCTCTGGATGCTAACCTGGAAAATATACCTTACTCACTCAGGCACTTCTGATGACACATGTATGCCACTTTCCTGGAGAAAGTGAAAGAAATAGGACTTTCTCCTCAAAGTCTGTATGTGCTAGTTTAATCTTGCATGATGCAGTCCACTCCCAGCTTCAGTTAGCTCCTGATCATGGGCATGTGCACAAGCAGAGTGCTCATGGACCTTTCTGGAGGCTAACCTGGAACTCTCCTGGTGGGTCAGCCCTGCAGAGCATCACAGTACTGCAATACCACCATCTGGCTCCAATTTCTAGCATTTTTTTCACACTCTTATTTTACATAGGACTAGACCAAGGCTAAGAATGAAGCATGCAAAAACCCCTTTCTACTATCTCTTGAAGCCCAATCCCCAAATACTTTCCCTATCATAAACCCTTGCTCTACAACACAGAGCATTGGGTAGTCATAAAAACGCTAGTGTGGTTTGGCTGTAGGTGTGATTCTTGAGAGTATTTGGAGTCTAAAGGGTTGAAGAAATGACAAAAATTGATGTCTAGTGGGAAGTTTCTTGCCATACAATTTCTGAGTAAGTAACGGGCAGGAGGAAGGTTGTTTTGGGGGCAGTGAGACTTTCATGGCTTAAGCAAAACAGTCTATTTCTTGCTTTTGTCAGTGTTCATTTTTACTGCCTTAATATTTCTATTCCTAAACTAGCTTCTTGGCTACCACGCTGCATTCTTGTTCCAACCCTAGAATCATTTGCAGTTTAACCAAGATTAAGGAATTTGAGCTAAAAATGAGGAAATATGTTCTACTTGTAAGTGGAATCTAAATTTTTTTCTTTATTTATGATAGAGTGCATGCATGAGAGAGAGCGAGAGAGAGAGAGAGAGAGAGAGAGAGAGAGAGAGAGAGAGAGAAGTACCTTCCACAGGGTCATGCTGCAATCCCCTTCCTTCAGTCTGCAGCCCATTGGATCTTGGGCACTTACGTGTGTGTCTGGTACTAAACTGAAATTCTGGCATAGCTGAAATTCAAGCTAGTGGCTGGGGGTGCATAGGTGGCACCTAGAATGGGCTCCACCTTTTCAACGACTTTGCAAGTATACACTGATAGGTGTGAACTAACATGGAAAAGGCTGTGAGACACAAAGTCTCTTTCATGTGTTTTATGTGCACTTACCAGAGGTGCAGACCCTCGGTGTTAGAACATCTGTGAGTGGCATTCTTCCTTTCTGGGGTTTATCATTCGGTTAGACCTGAGTACTTGATAGCGCAGAGGCTTATTAGCCTTGTGGTGGAACAGGGTCCCGGAGGCCTCTGGAGCTATAACCATTGAGCCTTTAAAAAAAAAAAGAATTATTGGGAACCAGCAGTTAGCGTAATGGCTATGTCGCTGGACTCCCACGTAGTCGACCGCGGTTCACGTCCCGGACCCGGTGGCTTAAAACTCACGCCGGGCGTGTGTGCGTGCGTGCCCAAGATCCCGAGAGGAGAATGGAGGAGAAGGGATTGCGGCGTGACCATCCCCCCTGGGGGGTGATTTCTCGCTTTCTATCTCTCTGTCTCTCTCTGTCTGTCTGGCGAGCGCACGCGCCCTATAGTGAAAAATCTCTCCAAAAAAAAAAAAAAAAAGAATTATTAAATTAAGTTAATTATTATTAAATTTGCTCTAGGGCATATGCACTCAGTAGAAAAAGACATGAGAGAGAGAGAGAGAGAGAGAGAGAGAGAGAGAGAGAGAGAGAGAAAGTGAAAAAGCAAGCACAGGATCTGGGACTCAAACTGTGGTCAGCCTTGTGGGAGTCTAGTGCCTCAACCACTCTGCCACCTGCTGGCCCCACCATTGAACCTTTCTTTGCAAGATAGAAAGAAGTGGTGATGGAAGGGAGATAGAACACAGAAAGAAGTTGGAGCAGCATGGTGCTGGGGAATGTGGCATAGTAGCTATTTACACCCTGGGAGTGTTTCTACCATAGGCGCTGCTGTGCCAGTGTGACCATCAAGTGGCCCTGTGTCCATAAATACAGTTGCTGCTGATGAGAGAATGCTACATGTGAAGAGAGTTGAAGTTGGGAAGCCTGAGCTTGACTTCTAGCTGTGTCAACCATTAGTTGTGGAACCAGAACAAATCACTTGGACTTTGAGACTCAGTTTCCCCATCTATAAAATGGAAATAATAGTATCTGCCCTTCACAAGTGTGTAGTAAGAGAACGTATGTGAGAACACCGGTAAACCAGGAAGCCTTCTTCTGTTTCCCTGTTATCTTAACATTTGAGTACAGCTGTTAAATTCTGTCGTTTAGTGATAACTTTTAGAATGGAAGCATCTAGAGTAATCTACCCAAGTGCTACATATTACTTTTCTGTGCCTCCTGAGTTGTTGATTCTTCTTTTTGTATATTTTTCTCAGTCTTCTTTGATGTTAGGGTATGGGTTTGAAAGCGACATAACTAAACTTTGATAGAACTGTGTATAAGAGGATCAGCTGGTAGCATGGTGGTTAGGTGGTAGATCTCACAAGGCTGACTGCGTGGTTTGAGTTCCAGACCCGGTGGCTTGAAAAACACACTGGGCATGTGTGTGTGTGTGTGTGTGTGTGTGTGTGCCCAAAATTCTGAAAGGAGAAATGCAGAAGAAGGGAATTGCAGTGTGGTCATCCCCTGTGAGAGGCACTGTCTCAATTTTCTTCTCTGTTTCTCTCCAGTGATAGCCTACACCCTCTAAAAATTAAGAAAATGAAAAAGAAAAAGAAAAGAACCCCCCCCCCCCCACACACACACAAGCATGTATAAGAATAAGCAGCATCTGAGTGAGGGCCTGAGGGATTCTCTTGTAAGTAACGTACATCAAATGTAGCACATCACTTTCTGTTCTGTTCAGCACATCCTGGCCAAGGCCCTTTCAACTCTCTTGGCTCACTTCTAGTTTCCTGCCTGCATGCTGCATTTGTAATGGGATGCTAGATGTGAAATGATACCTGTGGCTATTTAAAAGTACATGCTATCAGGGGACCAGCAGTTGGTGTAACGGCTATGTTGTTGACTCCCAGGTAGTCGGCCACAGTTCGAATCCCGGACCCGGCAGCTTAAACTCACACCAGGCGCGTGTGCATGCATGCCCAAGGTCCCGAGGGAAGAATCGAGGAGAAGGGATTGTGGCGTGGATATACCCCCTGGGGGGTGACTTCTTGCTTTCTGTCTCTCTGTCTCTCTCTCTGTCTTTCTGGTGAGTGCATGTGCCCTAGAGAAAAAACCTCTCCAAAAGAAAAAAAAAAAGTGAAAAGTAGATGTTATCAGGGCCGGCAGGTGGTGTGGTGGTTAAGGGCGCTGGACTCCCACATGGATGACCACGGTTTGAGTAGCAGACTTGGCAGTTTTCTTTCTTACTTTCCATCTCTCTCTCACACACACACACTCTGTCCCTATCTGGGGAAATTAAAATAAATAAAATACATTTAAATAAAATAATTCTTAAAAAAAGTATATACTATCATATGCAAGATCAAGATTTTAGGGAAGGTGGTAGGGTAACTGTATCACTCCCTCACCCAGGCATTTATTAAATGACTTGTGTAAGCCAGTTTCCGGGAGAAAATGGAAGAAGTGCGACACTTGGCCTTTCTCCTTGAAGTTTGTATGTACCGTTGTAATCGAGTGCATACTTGACTCTCAGAAGGGGTTGTGTAATTATTTCAAAGCATGCAGGGGGGTGTGGGTCGTTGGTGGCAAAAGAATCCTTCAAGAGGGAAAATGGAATAGTGAATTTCTTTCCCATCCCTCGTTCCTCGACAGCCATACACTCCTTTAGTTGGAAAATTTGATTTTGCGGAATATGTTTGTACATCGTTATGTGGGACCGTTACTTATTTTGTTAGTGTAATTACAGGGTTCGTGGACTTGGTTAACTCAGGTTTTTACTGCTGCCCGTTTGGCTGGCCAGAACTGTCGTGAAGGCAGTGTACTCCCAGTCGTGACCTGAAGATGGCAGCATTGGGCGACCTATCCCATTTTCCTAAGCACACTGCTCGTGGTCGCGTGTGTTCCACAGCCATGTTTGGATTTCAGATTGTCACTCAGACTTTCTTCTGCTTAATGACTCTAAGTATGTAAATGACTCTGCTTTTCTTCCATAGAAGCGGTCTTATCTATCATTCCTGCTTTGGTTTTCAGTTAATGATTATACGTAATTATATTCAAATAAAATATTTATAAATAATTACATAGTATTAGTGGCATAAAAACTTGGAATTCATGGAGTCAGCTTTGATGTAAGGTACCCTTCAACTTGGGGGGATAGTAGTCTTAGTATTATTACTTGTTTCTGTTAAAAGACTTTAGTGGCCAAGAATCTAGAATTCTCTTTTGCAGGTATTTTTTACAAGGCTCAGGGTATTTTTAAATTGGCTAACAGGATATTCAGTTGATAAATCTCTAGGGCATATATTTTGGATATACAACTGGAGAGTACTCTGAGGAAAATAAATGTTATTTTCTATTGTTGAGAAGCAACTAGTTTTCCTCAAATTCTGAAGGGTCTTCAAGGGGTTACCCAGTTCAACTCTAAGCAGGCTTTGAATCTAAAACCAGGCTGTAGAAATGTGTGATTACCCCTTTCCCTTAATTAGTGATCCTACCCCATGCATTTTGAGGTCTTTACCCATATTGAAAACAGAAAGGGAACAATTATTCTGAACAAGTCTGTAATTCAAATTTGGCCACCATCTGAGGTTCAGGTGCAATTTACTATTCCTCTTTATCTGCTGGCCACACGTGGAGCGGCAAATGGAAAGCGGTCTCAAAGCGAGAGGTCTAATTCTCTGAGAGAGCGGGCTGTACAAGCAGCATCTCGGGCCTCCTTTGGCGGAGGACGGCAGGAAACCGAAGGGAAAGGTAGGTAGAGAATGAGCAGATGGAGCTGTGGAAGGTCAGAGTTTCTGGAAGGACTCCCAGATGAGGTCTGGGGCCAGAGCGCATTCTGAGTGAGGGAAAGAAGATGCACGGTGGCTCTTTCCTCCGAGGTTGCCCTGATTCTAGAAGCACATTAGCCAAAGACGCTGGGTGATAGGTTTCTCTTGGAATCTCTGGTTGGATGGTGCAGACCTCCTAATTCCTGCCTTTAAACAGGATGGCATGCCAGATCTACATGAACACTGTGTGTACTGCACACCAGATTTTCTCGGAGGCTCTCTCAGCCCGTTTTGATTTGGATCATAACTGTGACCATGCATTATGTATGCACTGATGTATCGTAAGGAAAATTAAAAGTGCACTTAATAGGCTGACCTAAATGCTCCGTGGCTGGCTCCATATGTGTATTTTGGATGCTTTTAAACACGACAGCACACCCCCCCCCCCCCCAACTCTTCTATATTCCACGTTAAAGCTCCAAGGATTTCATGTCATGTGCTCTCAACGCAATATAAATTAGGAAATCAGCCAAAGGCATGCTAAGAACATGCTGTAAGATTCCAGTTTTGCTGTTAGACATTTATTTCCCCATTATCTGAATGTAAGGGAAAACCACACATCTATTAATTTTTTTATGTAGAAACTTTAAACTGTGACAGCTGTTGATATTAAGCTCTTTAAAACACTACGTTCGAGATCTCTTACATGTCATCATCTCTGCTAGTCCTGGGTAAATCACTTCACCTTCCCAAACATGAGTTTTTCTTTTGGTAAAATAGCAGGGCTGAACTTCTGGGACTCTTTCAAGCCTTTCGTTCTATGACTGTATGATTACTTTTCTTGTACTCGGGATTGTACAAAAGTTTTTGGAGAGCAGACTTCAGGGTTAGCTTTTCTACAAATAACATCTCCAAACATCTCTTATCTTGGCTGTTCTCATGAGGCCTCTGTGAGATTGACTTCGAATCCCCTGCCATCCCTGGCTCAAGTCACAGTCCTGTTCACTTGCCATTTTGTCTCTTTGGGCTACTACCTTTTTTTTTTTTTAACTTTTAAAGTATTTATTTCCATTTGTTATTATTATTATTTTTAAAATTTGACCAGAGAGAGACAGAGAGAGAGAAAGGGAAAGTGAGAAAGCCAGCCTCCAGGTCTGAGTCTAGAACCATGGTCGGCCATGTGGGAATGCAGCACCTCCAACCACCACGCCACCTGCCGGCCCCCTAGGCTACTGCCTTTTTTGTAAGTTTCTTTCTTTCTTTCTTGCATGTAAGAGAGAGATGAGAGAGGAAGAGAGGGAGGGAAGCAAGGAGGGAAAGAAAGCAGGAGAGAAAGAAAGAGGGAGAGAGAGAGGCCATGATCCACTCCTAGCTCAGCTGGCTCGGATCACGGGCATGCACATGTATGCCCCGTGTGCTCAGGGAGGCCCTGGGATGCAAACCAGGACCTTTCCCATGTGAGTCCAGTTGTGTTAATCCCTGTGTGACTGCCTGGCCCTGGTTCTTCCTTTGAACTGATTTCTGTTTCCATCCTTGCTCCACGCTCTCTTCTTCACACAGCACCACCCTGATCTTTTGAAAGCTAAATCAGAGCACGTCTTTCTTCAGCCTAAAACCCTTCAACGACTTCTCATCGTCCTTGAAAATACAAGTACATTCCTGCTCCAGGCCCTTTGCACTTGTCATTCCCTCTGTTGGGAATGTTTTTCCCCCTGATCTTTGCACAGCTGCTTCTTGTATTTTCTTAACAAAAAGCTGCTTTCAAAAGCAGGTTGCAGCTTAAATATCACTCCTTCAGAGAAATCTTCCCTAACCACTCTATCTAAACTAGTCACATCCCCTGCTTAACATCCGACACATCACATGGTTTTAATATCTGTAGACCATATCCCACCTGGCATGGTTCTTCCTGTTGATTTTTTTCCTGTTATTGCCTGTCTCATTCTTGTAACACACACACTTCGTAGGATCAGGGACTTTGTTACCTTGTTCCTGAATAGCCTTAGCATATGATAGTTGCTCAGGCAATGTTTATAGATTAGATGAACAAATGAATGGATGGATGTTACAGTCCAGAAACCTACATCACACAGAGGTTGTAGTCATTGTAGCTAATTAGAATTAGGACCCAACCTAGACTCAGGCTTCTTCATGCATTTCCTTCTTCCAGGTCAAGCTGCCGTATGCAAGGCTAACTTAGAGATCACTTACTCATTCACTATTGGTTTATCTATTCGCTAAATACTTTTGAGCTCCTATAATGTTTCAAATACTACTTTAGGTCAACTGTTCTCTACCAGGGGTAATTTTGCAGCCCTAGGGACATTTAGTGGAGTCTGGAGGCATGTTTGGTTAGGACTAAGGTGGAAATGCTATGGGCGCCTAGGGCAGAGGCTGGGGTGCTATTAAACATCCTACAGTGTACAGAGCAGCCTCCCATGGCGACAAATTACGCAGCCTGAAGTGTCAACAGTGCTGAGGTTGGGGAATCCACTCTGCATGACCACGGGGTCCTGCCTTTGTGGAGTTTATAACCCACTGTGGGAAGACAGATGATAAACAGAATATATCATAGACACAAAAATTGCAGGCTATGCCAAAAAGTGGTGTGATGAAGCTAGGCTATGAAAGAAAGATATTGTATGTATCCACTCAATATATACCGACTATCTGCACTCTATAGTAGAGAGCGAAAAATTGGAGGACATAAAAGCAGTGAAGGTACTTAACGAGAATAGGACAGTGTGGAATGGGGGGGTGAGGAGAAGAGGATAGAGAAAGATAACAAGTGAACAATAGAGAGGCAAGACGTTAGTGAGAAACAGATATAGCTTATTACCTGTTGATGATGACATGTATAGTATTCTCAACTGGATTGGTCTGAGAAGTATTTCATGATGGGTAAAGTCTTTTTACAAGCAAAATGAGAAATAGTGATTGACTGTTTTAAAAAATAATTAGAATAATAATAATAATAATTGGGAAAATCATAGAAAAGATATTGAATGTTGAAGCAGGGAGATTAATGTCTCTGTATTGACTGACATGCATGGCATTCCCTTTTGAAAGAGCAATGTAATACACTGTAAAGTTATATGTAATCCAATGTAATATAAAGAAGATTATGATGATTAAAAAAAAAGTGATGTGATGGAAAAAAGAAAGCAAAGGCAGAGCAGAATAAAGAAGAGTGCTTATTAGATGCCCTGGGTTATGGTGGGGGTAGGAAGGTCTATAATATTTTTTAAAGAATCATTTTATTTTATTTATCATTATTTTATTATTTAATTTCCTGTAAGGCATGTGCATTCACCAGAGAGACTAAGACAGAGAGAGAGAGGGAAACTGAGAAAGCAAATTGCCAGGTCTGGGACTTGAACTGTGGTCGGCCATGTGAGAGTCCAGCACCTTAACCACCATGCCACCTGCTGGCTCCAGGAGGAAATGACCAGTCCTATTGGTCCAGCCCAGTGCTGCACAGCCTTGGACCACCTAGCTTCAGAGAGATTTATAAAATCCTCCTGAACGAAGGGACAGCGTAACCTCCAAATAAAAATAGAGCAAACTGCCATGGGCTAGAACTAATAATTATGTTCTGCCCCTTTTCAGGAGTGTTTAAATTCTCCTGTTCCTCAGCACCTTCAGTGCTCTGTCATCACTAGTGCAGGGCAGTGTTAATTTGATGCATTTTTTATTGCTCATTGTCAGCTTCTCACTTTTCTCGCAGAGCATGGTGTGATTTCAGCCTCTCTCAATAGCATCCTGAGTGTTTTTGGTTGTACAGTTATTTGTCTGTCTGTCTAGATTGATTTCTTAAACCCAACAGAAGCAATTGTAGCTATTAATATCCAGGGGAAGCTTATAGTGTTGAGGCTGATGAAACTCAGGCCAGTGAAGTAGCTATTAACACATGCACACATGCATACAATACAGACACAGATAAATCCACACATGCACATAGGTATGCATATATAAATGTATGTTTAAAATCTCATTAAAAATCATACTAAAATAGTGGTTTTGATAATTTGGTAGAAATGGCTGATACTTGGTCTCTGTTTCTTTTTTTTTTTTTTTCTTAACAACAACTTTTTAATATTTTAATTTTTTCCAGAGGGCATACATGCTTACTGGAGAAAGAGAAAGAGAGAGAAGGCACCCCCCCCCCCCCCCCCCCCCCCCCCATGGCATGGTCACACCATAATCCCTTCTTTGCCATCTCTCTCTTCTTTCAGGATCTTGAGCATGCACACACACCTAGTGTGTTTCTCAAGCCACAGGATCCGGGACTCGAAATTTGCCATGTGGCATCCAGCTTCCTTAACCACCACACCACGGGCTAGCCCTCTTTATAACAATTCTTTATCAAACATGGTGCTTAGTAGATTAACAAATGTTTGTTGAATGGATAAACTAACTACAAAGTTCAGCTCAAGATTACTGGATTCCAAGTCATGAACTTGTATGACTGAAACACAGTTTGGCAATATAACAACATGTTCTTAGGGCATTCTCTTTGTGATCATTTCTAAATCTGTTTTTTATTTAATTTAAAATTTTTTTAGCATATTGCAGGGGATATAATTTATTCATAGACTATCTGAATCCAGGAAGCATGAAACTCAGTAGTTAATATCATTTGCATACACCTTATGTCTGTGGAGAAATGATTTAGTAAGGCAATAGGTTTGAATAAATGTTATGTATTTAAATTGATACTGTTGAAGAAATGATGCACAGTGTACCCCATTGTTTTGGGAACCATTTTTCTCTGTCAAAGAACTCATTGGTCAGTTCACTGGATGTGTGTCCTTTTTTTTTTTCTTTTTTTCCAGTGCTATTTCTTCACGATCGAGTTTGGCCTTTGCAAACAAGAAGGGCAGCTGCGGGCTTATGGGGCAGGCCTACTTTCTTCCATTGGAGAATTAAAGGTACGAAGCTGTGAATGAAAATATCCTTCCCTGGCAAACTAGTTCAAGGTCATGGAAAATATCGATTTGTTTGAGCATTTCTCCTCACAGATACCCCATAAATATTTAATCTAGAGGCTTTGGCACCTCCGATGTGGGTGCTGACCTAACTTTGGCACTTCTGAAAATGGGTCATACCTTTCTGGGTTTGTGGTGTGACTCAGATGAATGAGCAGCTATGGGCACAAATGAACGGGAATGACAAATGTATGCTTAAATTCTGGGGAACAAATGGCTGGCCTAAATTTAGTGCCAGACCGTTGGCAAGGAGGGAGCAGTGACCCCACAGGTGGAAATTCACTTGTGAGAGAGAGAGGCTTGGCACTCTGATTTCTGTCACCTCCATGGCTCCCATTGCCTCTCCAGCATCTGCTTCCCGAAGAGGACTTTAAGATTATTTCAGCTTATTAGAAATCAATGTGTATTGAAATATTTGTGTGCATATACCATTTTGAAAAAACTAAATTGATGTATTTAAAAGAGGTATCTAATAGGTATAGTGATACCTATGGAATATTATTATTATTTGCTTTAAAATACAGTCGAGAAATAATTTATTTGGTAATGTTAGGACCTGGAATAGTATGATAACTAAATATATTCTGGTTATTTAAGAGTTGCTATCTACTTCTGGGAGCTAGCAAGTTTTGGTGAGGTCAGAGAGGAATGTGATACACAATTAGAAATTGTACTGAAAACAATTTACTATTTCTTTGATTATTCAGACTAAGACCCTAGGATTTTCATTTGAGCATTGGTTATTTTTATATAATATTATTGTGGGCTATATGATTATTGAAAATTTTTGGTTATTTGCATTCTTGAAAGATGTAATGTAACTGTGGTTTTATTGAGTTTGTTCCTTTTATGACTCCATTTCTTATTTATTCATCCCTCAAACATTTTCCTGAGCATATATACTGTGCCTTGTACTGTACCAGGTTCTAGGGATAAGAAGACAAATAATGGCAAAGAATAAGAGCAAACAGAAATTACCCATAACATCAGTAAGCATCTACATTGACCTTAGTATTTTTGGTGCTGTGAACATAAGAACCAACTTGATCTTCACAGCATCCCAATGGAATAAGTGATATTGTTATCATAGGTGAGAAAACTGAGGCATAAAGACATTCAGGAACTTGCCTAAAGTTACGCAACTAGTATAAATGGTTTTCAAAAGTTCTTGGAAAATGTGTGTTATGAAAAACCTAAGCATCAATTTCAAAATTTTTTGGACTAAAATAAATTCCCTGTTCAGCTCCTTTGCCCAGAGCCCTCCCCTAGCTCTTTAAAAACTTCTGTTTAATTCCATTTTCCATGAACTTTTGGGTCTCTTCATCAGTGTTGGAGTTGGGCCAAGTCTAGGCAGACTCAGCTCACCCAGGAGCTGAACTCTTTCTTTTTTTTTTGGAGAGGTTTTTGCTATAGAGCGCGTGTGCTCGCCAGACAGACAGAGAGAGACATAGAGACAGAAAGCAAGAAATCACCCCCAGGAGGGATGGCCACGCCGCAATCCCTTCTCCTCCGTTCTCCTCTCAGGATATTGGGCACGTACGCACATGCGCCCGGTGTGAGTTTTAAGCCACCGGGTCCCGGACACGAACTGTGGTCGACTACATGAGAATCCAGCGACATAACCATTAGGCTAATTGCTGGTCCCCAGGAACTGAACTCTGAACTCCCAGGCTATACTGCCCAAGATCCCTGCTCTCAAGGAGTTTACATTCTAGGGCAAGAGACAAAAAGCCAAGCAGATAACAGAAACAGTGTGACAGATGTGCCTGGCATATGATAGGCCAGGTCTGACAAGGCTTCCTTAAGTGGGCCTGGCTGCCCCAGCTGATTCTGGAGGGTGGGAAGAGTGGATAAGGAAAGGGTCAGTCAGTGCACAGTGGTGGGCGTCCCACCTGGACCACAGTCAGAGCCTGCCCTACGTGGGTACGGGCTGGACCTCAGTATGGCTGTAATGGAGGTTTTTTTTTTTTTTTTTTTTTTTTCCCCTAAATTCTTGAAAAAAACCAAATCTATTTGGGGTTAATCTCTGTGCAGTAGCTGAAGCCCACAGAAGCATGATGTAATGTCCCTGTAAGACCACGTTCTCTGTAGGGTGCGTCTTGATTTCCCTGAAAAAAAAAAAATTAGAAAAAGATGTATCTCTTGAGCTGTATCTGTTCACATTCTCCTCAGATGGTTTATAAGTTACACCAGAAACAAAAGAAACAAATCTCTCTCGCCTGACTTTCGACAGGGTCTTCTGATCTGGCTAATGAGGCATGTGCAGGCAGCACTGGGGTGAATCTGTTGTTTTTGTTCCTATTGGTGCGGACAGAATCAGCTAGAAATGGAAATCAGCCAGGAATATGTACACTGAAGGGCATTGTCCTCCGCGCCTCTTCTTGTTCTGGCCCATCACCTGCAGTCATTAGCGTTCTTCCATTCTCAAATTTCAACACTTCGCCATCCCTATGATTGCAACCTCTGACTGTTTTACAATTTGGAAGTTCTTCCTATGAGAAATAATTTCAGATCGTTCAGAGAATATATAGTAGGATTCACTTTCTCCAGAATCTCTGCTCAGCTCCTGCACCCAGTGCCTTCTCTAAGCTCTTTGAAAACTTCTGTTTAACTTTTATTTGAATGAAAAAATGATAACCCTGGGCCCTTTTAGATCTAACTTTATTGGGGAACCAGCAGTTAGCATAATAGCTATGTCGCTGGACTCCAACGTAGTTGACCGCGGTTCACATCCCGGACCCGGTGGCTTAAAACTCACGCCGGGCGCGTGTGCGTATGTGCCCAAGATCCCGAGAGGAGAATGGAGGAGAAGGGATTGCGGTGTGACCATCCCTCCTGGGGCGTGATTTCTCGCTTTCTGTCTCTCTGTCTCTGTCTGTCTGGCGAGCGCACGCACCCTATAGCGAAAACCTATCCAAAAAAAAAAAAATAGATCTAACTTTATTAATAGCATCATCCTAATTCCGGTGTACACACACTTACAGTTCCAAACATGATTACCTTTTGCAGTAAGACATTTTATGCTGCTCCACCTGTAGCCCAAACGTAGGTCCTAGCTAAACTGCTGGAGGTTTTGGTGTATTTTTTTTTTTCATAACTTTTATGTTAGTATCCACAGTGCCCCCTCTCTCATTGAACAGAACACTTTCTGAAATTTGTGCTATGAGAGGCTAAAAATTCTTGATGGCCAACTATTTTCAAGGAAAGTCTGCAGGTTGGAGTATAACTTTCATTTTTGCCTTTTTCTCTTTTTTTGGCAAAGTATATTTTCATTTTTGAAGACAGAAACCAAAAGAAATATGAAAAAGCTAACATAAATCTTATAAGCATAGAGATGACTTTTTCTCTCTTAGCAATGACTGACTGCTCTCTCTCATTCAAATGATCTCTTCTGTGGTGTATTTTCAGGAATTCCAAAAGTGTGTTTGGGTAAGGCTTTTCAAGACCTTCTGTCACTGTGGGCAGCATTTAATCATAAGCTGAGTTATCTAGAAAACTGACTTTAAAAAAAGTGAAAATAGTTTAATTGATTGCCATTCACTCACAGATGAACATAGGTGGGGACTTTAAACATTTCATGGAAAAATGGAATTAAAATGTGAATTTATTTTGATGCAAAAAAATCAAAATTCATGCATAATTTTTTTCAGAGTAAACATTTTTTATGAACTTTTTGGAGACCCCTGTTGTGTCTCACAGTCTTTTTCTCTTTGTTCTAGAGTTGATCTAATGATATATCCATCATTTTTAAAAATTGATTATTTGCTTGCTCATTCATTCATTTTATTAAACAAATAAAAAAATGATAGTCTAGATGCCAAGGAATTTGGAGCTTCATAGGGAAGTTCTAAGAAACTGATTGATACAGGTCTTTGCTGAACCCAGGTCTCTTGGAAAAGTCACAGCCAAGTTCATTCATGTTGGGTGTATGGAAATAATTGCTAATCAATAAACTAGTGGAGTCTTATCGCAAAAAGTTCATCTATCTCAAAAGCAATAGGCAGCTTTTCTTTCTCTATCTCGGACAAGGAAAAGATCTAATTCTTTTTTCTTTTTAATTATATTTGTGTTTTCACTAAAATAATTACACAACATTCTATTATATCCTTCAGGCCAGAGATTAGATTTTTTGTTTTTTAATGGTCTTAACACCTACCCCTTTGTAGTTGCTGAACTTTTCCATATAAATACATCTGTTTTGCTTTTCAGGTCTTGACAAAGCTGATAATATAAAAGTTTTTAATTATTATTACTTTTTGGCTTTCACTTTAGAAAATTCTTACATGGCGGATTTATGGTATTGCCTTTCAGTAACTATTAATCAGCATTCTCAGAACAGCTTTATATTTATTACAATCATTCGTGTTTACTACCACTTGCAGCCACTCTGGGGCATATTCAGAATTATCGCCAGGTTATGGAGAAAAGGCGCAAGGGGTTTGCAGGTTCTCTGAGGTCATCTGGTAGGTCAGTCCTGTGGTGAGAGTTACGACTCACCACTGCTGGGCTCCCACACCTCACCCTGTTCAGATAGCTCACGCCTCCCTTCTTCCTCCCCTTTCTTTTTATGAAGCCAGCACTGTTAGCAACAACAGAGTGAATGCTGAAGGACTGGGAGCTGGAAACTGTGTACTGTATCTTTGGCCTTTACAAAGATGGCTTAACAAGGGAGGCTACCCCCCTGCCCCTGCAGCGTATTCAAACTGATGCAACCTTCAACATAACTCACAAAAAAAAAAAAAAAAAAAGGTGATGAATCCCTGCCCAGTTTGGCAATAGGAATATCGATTCCATGTTGAGTTGGGTTAGGAGGATGAATATTTGAGGCAGGTGCATGTATACAAATGCAATATGTTGTTTTTGTTCTGATGTGGGGAACGATGATCATGGTATGAGTGTAGGAGTGTTTTGCAAATGCTTACTCAGGGCTCAGACTACCCATAAACTTGACTTCACACTTGAGTGTTTTTCCAACTTTAACCAGACCTAATATAGAGAGTGAGGATCATAGGGTTTACATCCAGAATAGTTGAGATGACAACTGTGTCATTGCAAAGGCAAGTGTCTGGGAGGAAGGAAGATTTTCACTGATGAGTCTGGGGCAGGCACCATTGTAGTCTAGGACCTAGAAGCCTCATAAATAGGGCCATGTTTCTTTTCCTAGGGTTGCAGACCCTGGGATAGTGGGGCTACAGGAATAGTGGAAGGTATGTCTGAACACGTGTGCACACCAAGCACCATCTCTTGACTGAATGAATTAGAGATTACAGTGAATATACCATGCACTTCCCATTCCAGAAGCTGTCACACCTAATTCTGACCATACCTTGTAGATACTGTTGTTATTCCCATTTTCCAGATGAATACTAGACTAGGTTCACAGAGGTGAAGTCATGTGCCTGAAATCATGTAGTTAAGAAGAGATGGAGTTGGGACTAACAGCGTAATTGCTATGTCGCTGGACTCCCATGTAGTGGACTGTGGTTTGCATCCCAGACTCAGTGGCTTAAAACTCACGCTGGGCACGTGTGCATGCATGCCCAAGATCCTGAGAGGAGAATGGAGGAGAAGGGATTGTGGCATGGCTATCCCCTCTGGGGGGTGATTTCTTGCTTTCTGTTTCTCTGTCTCTGTCTGGTGAGCACATGCGCCCTATAGCAAAAACCTCTCAAAAAAAAAAAAAAAAAAAAGAATGGAGTCACATTTAAAGCTTAATTCTTTATCTTAAAGCCTTTTTTTTTTTTTTTTTTTTTTTTTTTTTTTTTTTTTTTTGCCATAGAGCATATACACTCATGGGAGAGAGAGAGAGACAGAAAGTGAGATATCATCCCCTTGGGGGAATGGTCATGCTGCAATCCCTTCTCCTTCATTCTCCTGTTGGGATTTTGGGCATGCGTGCACATATGCCCAGCATGAGCCTCAAGCTGGGACTTGAACCATGATCAGTCATGTGGGAATCCAGTGCCTTAACCAGTACACCACCTGCTGGCCTCATCTTAAAGACTCTTAATTATCTTCTAATATTATGTATTGACAATTGGATTCTGGGAAACTTTTATGCTGAAAAGAGATTTTTATATTCCAAAGACTTGAATGGCAAGTATGTCTTAGCTTCTACACTGAAGCCAATTGATTGGTAATGGCCACCAGTGTGGGGAAGGGTGGGAGGGCCATCCCCAGGCTCACTGGGAAAGGCAGCTGTGATCACTCTAGCCTGGCTGGAATGGAGGGAGGGGGTGGGGGGTGTGGGTGCTGTGTATTTGCAGGTCCTGTTGAAACTGTATTGCAAGTAAAGCCTTAGAATTCATATAGAGAATTTTTTTACCTTCAGTTTATCCGATAGTAAAGTGGCAGCCCAACCTGGGGTAGTCACACTCATTTGGTAACATAAATGTAGCTGCTGAGACAGGACACATAGAACTCAGATCTCCTGGTTTCCAGGCCTGTGCCTTTGTCTTTAGCACCATGGGAAAGTTTGCAAAAGGGCATTTAGGGAGCGTTCAGATGAGAGAAGGTGACTCTCAAGCATTCCTGCACTTTAAAAATGACTAGAGAGCAAAAGACTGTCAGCCAGATTCTGTCAGCATTGTAAAGCTCCTCTCTGCAAGAAATTGGATTAATTCTTGCAAACTTCAGGGTATCAGGCTCTTAACACTTCAGGAAGGATTCACCACAGCGTTCCCTGGGGACATCAAGAAATTTGGCTCAATGTTTACAGAGAATCCACTTCGCCATAGAGGAGAAGGTGCAAACTGAAGCAGCTTAAAGAGAGACATGGGTAGGAGCTGCGAAGCACGCTCAGGAGGGCTTTTCCACTGGGCAGTGAACTTTGTGATCAGGGGACACATGGCTGCTATTTATACCCCTGGGGTCTCCTATAGTACTCAGAGATAAGAGACTTCATGAGCTGCATGGATATCCCTGGCAGTCCTCATGCAGGGGCGCTCATCGTAGGGTAAATGAGCTGGGTATAATCACCACCCCTTTTGTTGGCCTCATTCATTAGCTCATCCCACAACTCTGAGCTCTTGTCATTCTCTGGGTTAATCCAGGGTACCAGTATTCCCATATTACCAACCAGTTAAGGAGCATCCCTAGTTCCAAACTCCATGGGTGAAGAAGTTGCTGGTAAGGTAACCAGAATATCATCGACAGCAGCCTCCTGATAGACATTTTCGAGGGCTTAAAACAACTAGCTTTCAGTAGTTTTCTTTAAAAATTACTCTACAAAAGTATGATATGTAGTGCCTAATGGTCTTTGCCTCAAACTCCATGCTATGAATCTGTAAATTTTTCTTGAAGTCTGGGCAGGGCCTGCTGCCCTTGGTGCCTTTTCTTGATCTACTCTAATCCCGTTAAAATGACTAAATGGAATCATCTGAACATCCAGTGGAATTGTCATATGATGAATTTTTCTAAAACCACACTGATTTCAGTCTTTGTAATTGTATACACACATTCTGGAAGCATCCTCTTTATATAGCAACTGCTGTAGAAGCACTGGAGGCCCAGGTGGGTTAGTTCCATTCCCTTCCTGAGCTCATTCTTTTTTTTTTTTTTTTTTTTGGAGAGGTTTTTTTTTTTTTTGCTGTAGGGCACGTGCACTCGCCAGACAGACAGAGAGAGACAGAGAGATAGAAAGCGAGAAATCACCCCCCAGGGGGGATGGCCACGCCGCAATCCCTTCTCCTCCATTCTCCTCTCGGGATCTTGGGCACGCACGCACACGCGCCCGGCGTGAGTTTTAAGCCACCGGGTCCGGGACTCGAACCGTGGTCGACTACGTGGGAGTCCAGCAACATAGCCATTACGCTAACTGCTGGTCCCTTGAGCTCATTCTTGAACCAAGTTGGAAAGTCTTTTGATCAGCAGGGTCCTCCCAGGGAAGCGATGGCTACAATGTTCTTATAGCCTGTTCTTTTTTTTTGGAGAGGTTTTTGCTATAGGGCGCGTGCGCTCGCCAGACAGACAGAGAGAGACATAGAGACAGAAAGCGAGAAATCGCCCCCCAGGGGGGATGGTCACGCCGCAATCCCTTCTCCTCCATCCTCCTCTCGGGATCTTGGGCACGCACGCACACGCGCCCGGCGTGAGTTTTAAGCCACGGGGTCCGGGACGCAAACTGCGGTTGACTACATGGGAGTCCAGCAACATAGCCATTACGCTAACTGCTGGTTCCCATAGCCTGTTCTACACCACTCTGGTCAGGCCCCTCAATTTGGTAATGGGAGAATAGAAAGTTCAAGAACAGTGAGTCAGCCAATGTCCTTCTGTCTGTATGGAGTGATGGACAAATGGACAATCAGAGCAATAAACTACAATCAAATGTGACCAGAGTGCATGGCTACAATGAAAGCAACTACAAAGTCCCCAAACCACAGCAAGTCAATCGGAAGCCAATTCTTTGCAGAGGAGCCAACAGCTCTTAGAAAAAGATATTTTGTTTCTTGAAACTGTGAAGTCGTCTTTAAAATATAAATAGAATTATTGGTCCTGTGGAATCCAAATACCCTGATGTTCACTGCACCGCACGGCATCCAACGCAAATGCATTTCAGGCGCAGTGACCTTCTGCGTCTAATGAAGTTGTTCTGTGGGCCAAAAACATGAGTGCACTCTGAGAGGCCCTTCGCATTCTGTGATTCATATCTGCATTGATCTGGACAAGGGAGCTCGGCAAGCAAGGAAATCGCACACAGGGCAGGGCTGTGTGCCCTTGCTCTTACGTGTCTCTCTCTGGTTCTCAACTGCGTGTTCAGACTCAGGGAATCACAGCCTTCTTACAGGGGCGTACATCATTCTGTGCATTTGCAAACGGTTGCGGAAATGTATCAAAAACATGGAATGAGGAAGGGTTTTTCAGTATTTCTCTAGGACACCTGAACAATTAGAAATTGAGAAGGTAGGAAAATCTTTTGGGTGGACTCCAGAGATTAGAATAGAGCGTCTTCAGAATCTTCCATCCCAAACCTCTCATTTAGAGGTGAGGGAATAGAGGCGCCGGAGGGTTAAATGATCTGCCAAGGTTACCCAGCGAGACAGCAGCCACCCCTAAATCTAGCTGCATTTTTTTAAGCTCTCAGTTTCAGGCAGTTTCTCCTGCTCCTTTTTTCTCTCTGCTCCTTGCTCCCAACTAATTTATCCCTTAAATTAAGAAAAAGAATCTAGAGGAGTATTTCTCAAAATACAGTGCACAGCCACTGAGGCTCACGTCACCTTGGTTGCCTTGAAAATGCAGGCTTCTGGATTTCATCCAGACCTTCCAAGTAAAGTGGAGGCATGAGTATTTGTATTTTCACAAGATCCTTGGTAATTCTTACGCACATGACGTCTCAGAACCATCAATCCAGGGTCTATAAATAGGCAGGTAGCACATGGCAGAAATGACCACTGACTTTTAACATCACTGAATTTGTCTCAAGAACACAGTCATTCACTGTCCCCTGCTGTGCTTAGTGCCTGTCATGTAGTGAGCCGATCAGAGCTAATGATAGTTCAGAGTAATTACACTGGCTTTCCCGTTTGTCTAATGCCTGCTCTGAGCAGAACTGTAACTATTAATATTAGTTTTTTCCCCCTACAACCGGCAATATTTATTTACTGTGTATTGCTCTGCTGTACATGGTGGAAGGTAAATGAATGCTTTGCAAGTACCCTCAAATATACAGGCCCTCTCCAGACTCTGTTGATATATAGTAACTGGCCTCAAAACGTCTCGCAAAGTCTACAAATAGTTCAGAGCCCGAATTACCTCTCCACGCAGGTAATTATTACTTCTGCCATTTAAGTGAAATTTCAGTACATTGCTTATAGCCATAAATTTAGGAGAATATTTATGCATCTCTGCTTCTATTCATAGCGTGGATTTCAAATTCCTTTTTTTGTTGGGAAACAGCTCTGTGCTGTTTTTCAGCATGAATTTTGGCTGATAATAAATAAAATAGTACTGGAATTTCATTCCCCCCTCAACACCTCATAGACTTAAAAAACCCAAAATAAACAAAAAGCACGAATGCCCCATTTACCTGCACACAGAATTCCGTGGATCATGGCAGACGAGTAGCTAAGCCGCTTCGTGGGATGACCTCGCTATTGAATGCGCTGTGAGATGTGATGTCATGGCACTTTGGAGGCCTCAATACGGAGTTTAACAGGTTTTGTGGTCTTTTTTTTGCAGCATGCTCTTTCTGACAAGGCATGTGTGAAAGCTTTTGACCCAAAGACAACCTGCTTACAGGAATGTCTTATCACCACCTTCCAGGAAGCCTATTTTGTTTCAGAAAGTTTTGAGGAAGCCAAAGAGAAGATGAGGTAAACTTTTTCTTACACTGAGAGAAAATGACTCTTTATTTTTTGTGACTTTTTCCTTTTCGTCTATCTCTTATATCCGTGGAGGCTGATCCCCTGTCCTTACGTTTCTGTTTATTCTGCAGGGACTTTGCAAAGTCCATTACCCGTCCCTTCTCAGTGTACTTCAACCCCTACACACAGAGTATTGAAATTCTGAAAGACACCAGAAGTATTGAGAACGTGGTACAGGACCTCCGCAGCGATCTGAACACCGTGTGTGACGCCTTAAACAAAATGAATCAGTATCTGGGGATTTGATGCCTGGAACCGGTGTGGTTGGCAGCACAATCTTTTGCGGGCCTAGCAGCCATTCAGTCAATGTCATATAACACCAGTAACTTTCTTCGTCATGGTTTGGCTAGGAAGCATGCATTCTGTATTATCTGTACCTTCTTGTAACTTCCTGTGTTAATGTGTGAAGCGCCATAAAGAATCCAACGGCAGGTAGTCCTTCATTGTATGAAAGATTGTAATATGCTTAAATGTCTTAAACAGAGTTAACCTTCTGCTTCTATCCTTAACCAAACTGCATCTATTGAAAATGTGTAACAAACAGCCCTCTTATGATTCTCGTGTATGACCTTTTCTTCCTGGGATCTGAGCTTTTCTTCTGTGTTCATTAGATAAAATGAAAATAGCAGTGAAGCTGTTTTATTTCCAATATTGTCAGTGTTTTCACAGTATTATTTGAGATAAACTCAGAATTGTAGGAAAGTTCCTATCACAAGAGCAACAGATGCAGTATTCTGTTTCAAAAATTGTGGACGGAACACAGTAGTTGCAATGATTTTTTCAGGCTGAGTACTTATATGATGCAAGAAAAGAACTTTTTACAAATGGAATAATAGGATGCATTAACCTTGTTGAAACTGAATTGTGGCAAGCTTCCTGAAGTACTTTGGAAGATAACATTCCAAAAAGGACATTATGAAAGATTAAACAGTGAAAAACAAATCTTGGGACTATGAATTTTTATGCTGAAACAAAGTGAATTCTCATGCTCAGGTCTTTGACCCTTTTTTTTTTTTTTTTTTTTTTTTCTGGTTAGAGGACAATAAAATAGTAGAGTTATAAAGATCACCTTTGATTGCAAAGATGTGGAAATGGAATCACAGAGAAGTTAAGTGATTTGTCCAAAGATCCAGGCAGTAGTATACCAACATTCACAGTTCATTGCATTTTTATTTTAGATTGTTGAAAAGTTCAATTCGATGGATGCATCTATTTATGTGTAGTCAGAGAAAGGAAACTAGTGCCTATCAAAATGAAAGTTGATTAATAAGTACGACTTGGTTTGCTATCAAGGGTTACCAGCAGTACATATGTTGTTTCCCTGCACAGCCCTGAACCAGGCCAGATCTATGGGAAGTGGTCTACATTCCCAAAGTTCAGGCAACTGTGGGTAAACAAAGCAGTAGTGATACATCATACATTTCTGTTGCTTTTTGCCATAAAAGATGAAATTAGGTGATTAAGTGAACAAATAAAAGAATTGTTGAATGAATGAATGAATGAATTTATTCTTCTGATACCTTCACTGAACACCACACTATTCTCCCCCAATTGAGTTTTTGGCAGTACAGGAGGGGACAAGAAAAAAGTAGAGAAGACAAAGATGACAAAATAACTTTTAGAAAATAGAAAATATTTACTTGAACAGTTTCTAATGATGTCCTTTTAATAAAAAAAATGTATATAATGTCATACTAATTCATACTCTTATATGGGCCCATTATCATCAGAACTTTTTGACTAAATATATTCAAGAGGAACATTAGAAAGAGTTAAAATACTTATCAGAAAGAGGCCAAAATAAAATGAGAATTCAGAGGTTTGAATATTGGTTTCTTAACTATTGAGGATCTTTCATTTCTGAAGCATTGTGAGAACAACTGAGGTTTTTAGAAGGGATTTGTTAGCTAGAATGTGAGAGTCATAAAACTGAAATGCTGTTTTAAGTAAAGGAGCTAGTGTTTTAAAAATGATTGGTGGTGGACCAGCAGGTGGCGTAGTGGTTAAGGCGCTGGACTCCCACATGGCTGACCCCAGTTCAAGTCCCGGATCTGGTGGCTTGCTTTACTTTCTCTCTCTCTATCTTACTCTGTGCCTCTCTGGTCAAAGTAAAATAAATTAATAAGTAAAGTTAAATAAAATAATTCTAAAAAAAAAGATAGGTGATAGAAGAATGAGCAAGTGGAACCAAATGAAAAAGATCTAGAATAATCAGGCAGTTGTCTATTTAACAGTTTTAAAGATCCATAAATATACATACAGTTTCATATCTCTTGCTTTGTTAGATGTAGATTATTGTGAAAACTGTTTACTTAGAAACATAATTCAGAACAATAAGTCTCCAGAGTTTTAGAACTAATGTTGAATTTTCTCAGAGGAGAAAATCGGTTAAGAAACTCTAAATATTTGCTTTCCATGTTACTTCTGTAATTTGGTGTTGCTTTAGACACATGTTCTGGAACATCATATGTATATATATTTTCATAAAAACATTACCCTTAAGTATTCATCAAGCATTGCCATTTAGTCCCATAAAATGGGAGCTTCTTAGTTAAACGTCCTTGAGAATTGTATTTCCTTGTAAAAGAGATTCCCAACAAATATTACATTTGAGGTGTCTTCGGCTTGGCTTATGGCAGAATCTTCAGTTTTCTTACATGTATAAAATCTATCTTGTTTCAAAAATAGTTGAGTTGCAAAGTAAATAGGCTTCCCCACAGAGCTAATGGAAGTTTCATACAAGGAGGAGGAATTACCTGATTCTTTTTAGATTTGTTCCCTATTTGGACTAGCAGTAACCATGGCTTTCACCCTGTGAAACAATGGAATCATGGTTTTCATTTGTTGTGAGCATTTAACATGCAAATGCCCTTACAGCTAATGGTGGGAAAAATCCTATAAAATTTAATAGCCATCATAGGAAAAGTGTTGGCAGCAAAAAGTCTCTGAATAAAAACAGTGCATCCAAATAATCACAGCCAGCTTCTTGTCATGTCTGATACCTGCTCAGTACAACCATTTGTCTCAATTATGCCTCATGACTTTAAAGTGAAGTTAAATAGATCCAAGGGCAATTACAAATGTAAAGACTCTTGCTCACTGTCATCCCACTGTGAGTTGTGACTTTATTTTGGCTTTGCCGTTAACTTCTGTAGTTAGCTAATGAGAAATTAATAAAAGACCCTGACAAGACCAAGTTCCTTACGCATGATAGTTTATAAAAGATTGTCAGAATCTGGTAAGTTCAATGTTATTCTTGAAGCATTTTTGTCTGAGTTTGAGTTGGGTATCTAGTGTATTTTTTTTGGAGAGGTTTTTGCTATAGGACGTGTACGCTCGCCAGAAAGACAGAGAGAGAGAGAGAGAGAGAGAGAGAGAGAGAGAGAGAGAGAGAGAGAGAGAAAGCGGGAAATCACCACTACCCTCAGGGAGAATGGCCATGCCACAATCTCTTCTCCATTTTCCTCCCGGGATCTTGGGCAAGCATGCACACACACTCGGCGTGAGTTTAAGCTACTGGGTCTGGGACTTGAACCACGGTCGTGTACATGGGAGTCCAGGGACATAGCCATTATGCCAACTGCTGGTCTCTCTAGTATATTCTTAAATGATCAGTTTATTTGGCACAACGAGAGCCTAATGCAGTGTTTAGAAACTGTACCTTTTTAAGAGTGGGGGACTTTGACCCCTCCCCTTCTTTTTTTTTGCACATTAGTGGTAAGGGTTGTGAGACTTGGGTTTCAGGCTTAGTCTCGTTTATTTACTAGGTAATTTATAAATGATCTTTATTGGGATAATGGATCTGTGCTTGTCTTGCTTGCTGGAAGTAAATGTGCCTGAGCCTAATGAATGTAAAGTGTTGCAACATTTACCAACATGAAAGTCTAAAATGAAAAAACCTTCCACTTCAACGTGGAAGCAAATAGAAATACAAAGTTTCATTTTCAAATGGAGTCATGGCTCACATCATCTCATTTTCTTCCTTCGAGGAGGAAAACATTAACATAAGATGTAGTTGTCCTCCAATTCATTTGATCTAATTTCCAACTTCTAAAGAATCAAGCAGTGGTGCTTACTCTCATGAACCTTGTCTTACTTATAATGAAAAAGAATGAAGCCCAGAGTTTTCAAGTGTGTCTCAGTTTTGTTTCTTTTTTTGTTTTGTTTTGTTTTGTTTGTTTGTTTTCCCTTCTATTTCCACAGACATTCTCTTATTTTGGGAAATGATTCTTATGCAGATTGCCATATTCTGGGAAAAATCAGGGGAATAACAGTGGGAACTGTTCCTGTAATATTAGATTTGCTTATGTTCAAAATAAAACAGTGCTGGAACACAAAATGCTTCTTCTTTATAATGTGATTTGAGTCTCAACACATTCATTCAGTCTCTTAGTGCCTACCAGGCATATTATCAGGTATTGTTATGGACATAGGATTTAATAAGACAAAAGAGATTTATGTGCCCTTTGAATTTACCGTCTAGTGGGAAGATACAGACAAAACCAGACGAGTCAAAATTGTGTCACATTTCTTTGACAATAAAGTAGTGTGATGAAAGAACAATGGGGAGATTCAGTGCGGTGGGTTGGGAAGGACTTTCTGAGCAGGTGGTATCTGACCAAGAACTACAGGATGAGAAGAAGCCAGGCATGAAGAGGGCCGAGGAAAGTATTCCTGGAAGAGGGACCAGCAACACCAAAGGCTCTAAGGCAGAAACGAGGTGCAGGTGTTTGAAGAAGAGATCGATACCAGGGGATGGGATGACACAAAGGCAACACTTGAGGCAAGGGTGAGACAGTACAGGGATCCTTAAAGGGTCAAGAGTACTCTACATGTAGTAGAAAGTCACCAAAGGGCGGTAAGTAAGACAATGACAAGATTGGCTTAGATTTTTGAGAACTTACTCAGGCTGCTGTGTAGAAATGGATTGTAGGGGGCTTGGAAGGCGAGGGGTGAGGACAAGGGAAGCAGCCATAAAACTAATGAGAAGGTCATTGTAGTACTGGGAGTCCGCCAAGTCAATATTTTGGCGGATCGTGGTAGACATGGTCAGAAATAGTTGTAATATATTGGCTACAAAGTTAAGTGGGTGGTGAGAAACATCAGATGGAAACATGGGAGAAGCGAGGCTAATTAGTACCGGGGCTACTTCCCTTTGACTGGAGAGCAGTCATCTAATGACATCTTGTGTATCGAGCACCTACTTAAAGCTTCCTTTGATAAAACAACATTATGTTCAACTTTATCTGGCCAGCTCCTAAGGAAGGAAAGCTAGACTGGAAAGAAAATGTTTGTTTTACGGTTCAGATATTGATGAGAGAAGCAAAATGAAGTAGAAAATAAGGCATTATTGGTGAATGTTGATGGTGCCAACATGCATGATAATTCAGACAAAAACAAACAAAATAACTCCCTTCCTCTTTGGGCAAAATAAATAGTTATGTTCGCTGTGCACTCTGGCCATTTTTTATAGGATGAGGCCATGCAAATGTGAGTGAACTATTGTCTGTTTCCACTTTTCTCTCTGCCTCCCCTATTCCCAAGTGTATTATTTCAGATACTCCAGAAAAGGTTCACTTGCTATGATTTCTTCTCTCCAAGGATAGGTCTGGTGTAGCAGCTGGAAGTATATTTCCTTCTTGGGGAAGATTGTAGCGAGCCTGATGTTCAACCCAAGGGCATCTGTGGTTATGGTGCCTGCAAACAGAATTCTCATAATCCAGTCTGGATTCAGTTTTTTTATAATTGAGCAACAAAAACATCTGACAGATGTAGGCAGACTAATTTGAAAACTAGATGGCACAAAGAAATCAAGTTCATTTTCTGTCAAAATCAAATCTCTTAAAAAAGATACAAAGCGAGTCCTTATCTTATAGGTTGAGAAAGATACTATTAATTATAGGAAGATGGCAGGAATTTCCTGGTCCCCCAACTTCTGGCAAGCCTTCTTACTTTTTAGCTTGCTTATTTCCATGGAACCAGCAAGATGCTGATTCAGTAGGTCTATTATTCCCAAAGGTTTGCAAACCACTGAACACATCTAATGTACAGCTTGCCCAATTTTAGTGAGCAGCTAACTTCACAGATGTTAATGAGGCCAATTATTGGCAAGTGAATTTGAAGTGAAGAACACATTAGGTTTGCCACTAGAGCAGGTATTTGTTTATCGGGATTGATCGAGGCAAACTTCCTTTTGATCGTTACATCTGATTGATCACTGCACGTGGCATTATGAAAGAATGAGTTTCCCAAATCAGATAGCTACTCAGAAGAAAAATCTCTGCTTTGCAAGGGCAGAACATGTTCCCTATCCATTCCACTGTGAAAGCCTAACCATTAAATCGGAATGGATCCTAATTAGTCTCCTCACAAATCTCTCAAACTTTCTGGTCTTTCCTGTTGAGTGGAACTTAAAAGAAGCCTAAATTCCTCCCTTGCCCACATACAGTCAATATCAAAGAAAATAACGTGCACAGGAATACTTACTGCAAAAAATGAGTGCAGGCATAGCCATCCTGATTTGAAGTGGCATTGGAAAGTATAATTTGATTCACCCAGCCAAATGATTACTGCAAGTACAGATCATCAGTAAGGCCCACTCCAGGACATTTGAATTGGTGATCAGCTGACAGCTAATTGCCAGACTGAGTCTGCCTGGGAACAGAGGGAATAAAAAAAATCCTCATTATTCCTACGAACTCTTAGCCTGGACAGAGGCTGTTTTATCATGCTGGAACTATGTTTTGCAGGGTGGTTGTCAGTACAACCACCTTTCATTTGCCCAGCATCCATTCCTTCTTTGTCCAGAAACTGTAATTGTACCGCCAGTTTTCCTTTTGTGAATCCTAGTCTGGTTAGTTCATAACTTAGGTGGGTTTAGTCAATGAGCTATTGCAAAGCAGCATCATAAAGTTCGTAGAAAAAATGAAATCAATGTGTTAGTGTACTTTGGTGCAAAGAAAAATAATTGAAATCCATATGTAGTTTTTTTTATAATATGCATTTTCCAGAAAATTTCGAAGACCCCTATTGAATTATCCTGCCCACAACAATTGGTTCAGAGGTGGGTCATCCCCTGAGTTAGGCCAATTAAGGTCCAACCCTGGGCTTTTCTGGAACTATTGAGAAAGATGTGTGCAGCTTTTGTTTGTGATTGTTGGGATATGTCTGGAACGTCTATGGATCACCATAGAGAGAATGCAGGGCCAAGAGTAAGAGGTGGAGACAGTCTTCACGGCATTGTCAAACTCGTGGATTTAGCTACACCTGAAGCCAGATGCACCTCTGGGCTGTGCAGGGCCATGAGCCAATAAATGGCCCCTCTTGCTCTGCTCTCATTTCCCTGCTGCTGTCCTGGGCACTAAAAAACTGCTCATATCTGGGATAAAAGCACAGAGGAGAGGCAGGTGATTGGAGATGGGCTTTCTTCACACTTTCCCTCTGGATTCTGGGAATCACAGTTTCTTGGAGAAGTACAATTTATGTCCTTTTGGCTTAGCCTGAGCTGTAGAAATATGGGATGTTTGGCCTGTTTATTCTCCTCCAATGTTGGGGACAGGATGACTTCTTCCAGTGAGATGTCGCTGGCACAATTGCTCAGCAGAAGTGTTTAATTGGGTTCTAGGTGACAGCTTGAGATCGAATCTGGAGGTCACTGATTTGTTCCCTGGAAAAAGAATATCAAAGCGAATTCGACTTGAGCTGAGAGGCAGCTTAGATAGCTGGGTAAGACTTCTGCTGGCCTAGTTTTTCACTGTCACTCTTAGCAGCTGGTTTTCTTTCTTTTTTGGAGAGGTTTTCGCTATAGGGCGCGTGCGTTTGCCAGAGAGACAGAGAGTCAGAAAGCGAGAAATCACCCCTCAGGGGGGATGGCCACGCCGCAATCCCTTCTCCTCCATTCTCCTCTTGAGATCTTGGGCACGCATGCACACGCACCTGGCGTGAGTTTAAGCCACCATGTCTGGGACTGGAACTGCGGTGGGCTACATGGGAGTCCAGAGACATAGCCATTATGTAACTGCTGGTCCCAGGAGCAGCTAGTTTTCATTCGGACTGGGCACCTTTACTTTTACATTTTTTCCCCCCTTAAGATTATTTAATTTTATTAATTATTATTATTATTAGTTTAAATTTGTTATAGGATATGCACACTCACTTGAGAGAGACAGAGAGAGCAAGAGAAAGTGAGAAAACAAGCTGCCAGGTCCAGGACTTGAACCACGGCTGGCCACGTGGGAGTCCAGTGCCTTAACCACCAGGCCACCTGCTGGCCCCAGGGCTTGACACCTTTACAAAAAACTTATCTCTTAGAGTATAGTAGAGAAGACATGGCTTTGAAATCAGGTAGACAGAGTCACAAATTCTATTCTGCCTCCTATCTAGTTGGACCATTGCTAGATTTACTGACAGCTACCGAGTTAAGGTTTAGTTTTCTGTAAAACAGGAGTGTGACCACTTTCCCATGGACTTACCATGACCAATATATATCCGTACATATCACTGAGCTGTGCTAGTTGACCCTGAGCATTCCACGACTCTCTCTCTCAGAAAAACTAGGAGGGCAGAGTGGTTGGAGGGTATCATGTTCTAGTCACCAGGCCACCTGCTAAAGGGGAGGCCCAACCAGTCCCACTCTGTCTGTGTCAGAGGTACTGCATTCCCAAGGCGCCATTTCAAAGAGCAATTGCTTCAGGTTGTCTCTGATGAAAATCAAGTTCTGGTCAGAGGGAACAAATTAAGCCCAGAATATAAATGTATTTTATTTGCCGAGCAGGAAGGGAAGTGCCAAGTGAAAATAGGAAATTGGAATATTATGTGTTGGGAGAGCAATTCCTTTCATCCTTGCAGCTAATGGACTGAGCAAAAAGTGAACAATTTGTTTCATGTGATGATTCACTAACACTAACTGACAAGGTTTCCATTTCTGAGTCCTATCCGGCATTCAGTTGCTTGTTTTGTAGTGCAATAGCGCAATTATCTGTCTATCTTTTGCATTGCATAAACAGGACATCTGCGATGTATGTGAGGAATAACCATAACTGCTTGCATCCTCCCCGTTAAAGGAAGCAACGAGAGACAGGCAATATGAAGTGGTTCCTACTTGCCTTAAAATACCCATGTGTTTCTTTAGTGATGTCCTCCTCTGGAGAATTCATTTTTAGGAAGATATTCTAATGTAAGAAGGGGAACAGTAGCTGGATTCAATTTCACTTAGGACTTTATTCGTGTCTCCTTTTCATCTTTGTTGTTAATCAAGCAGCGTTAAAAGGAGTGTGAATTCTAACCACCAGCCTAGGAACAGCAGTTACCTCGTGGCTTGCCTTTACACAAGCACCGAGGTGAAGTGTGGGAATAGTGACATGTGACAGCCCAGCTCATTTCAGGAGGACTTATTATGAAATATTAGTCCAGTCTATGTTCCATTCCTAAAAACTTCCTTTGTTGACTTTCATTTTCATATTACTTGTATAATTGATGAAAAGCAGAACTTTATTACAAAATGAGGAGACTTAAACATTTTGTGTAAAAATGGAATTAAAGTGAGAAGCTTTTTATTTAGTGCAAAAATTTCTGAAATACATGGGCAGTTTTAAATTTTTTTTAGAATGATTTAATTTTATTAATTATTGTTATCCTTTTTGCATTTTCTATAGGGCACGTGCACTCACCAGAGACATGCAAGGAGAGAAAGAGAAAGAGATAGAGAAAGAGAGAAGAAAAGTGAGAAAGCAAGCTGCCAGGTCCGGGACTCAAACCACAACCAGCCATGTGGGAGTCCAGCGCCTTTACCACCATGTCTCCTGCTGGCCTCATGGACATTTTTTCATAGTACAAATTTCCATGAGCTTTTGAAAGACCCTCTTCCATGATTCATGGGACCAAAGAGTAGGGATCTAGTGGTTTTCCAAAAGGGTCTAGAGCTGGTACTGGGAAGATTTCAGAAGTTCCTCTCTGCCTTCACCTTTGCTTTCTGTGAACATCTGTTTCATTCTACTTTCTGTGGCTCTCTTTTATTCTTCTTTTTCTCTGCAGATGGAGCTTTTCTACTTACCCATCTGCATGAGGATATGTTGATGTTTCAACTCCTGAGTTTGTGTGTTACAGTTTTAAACAAAAATAGAGTCAGTGCCTCTGAATTCAAATTCCAACTTGCTGGGAAACTGAATCTGATTGATCCGGTATGGGTCAGCTGTCCATTTGTGGTTGGGTTGATTGTGGCCAGTGTGGAAAAGCAGGGTGGTGTAAGTGTGGCTGCAGAGACGCTCACATGTGGGTGAGAAGGCAGTTCTGGAAGAAGATGGGTTAGGCAGAAAACCGAATAGGTGTTTGTAGTCCAAATGATAAATATTGTCCCAATTTGAAACTCAGTGTGCCTAATGGATCTGTCCTTGGTCCAAAATGCTCAGAGTTGGAGTTGGCTCTTATGTCTGTGTCTCATTTGTGTCGCCCCCTCCCCTTTGCAATTTGCTGGCTTTTCACCCACATGTTCTAGTTTTTAGTGTAGGTGAAATGAACTCATCCTAGAGGTAAGCCACTTTGGCCCACTCCTTCACCCCCTCTCCCTGCTTCTTCACCACTTTGTGGCTGATATCATCTCAGACTCGGGCTGGCAAGTCTCCCGGGGTCACTTACAGTGGTCTGGTGGCTAGAGAAGATAGAGAGTGAATGCAGAGGGGGAGCATCGAGAGAAGTAGGAGGCTTAGGAAAGTGTGCCCAGAATGTCCTAATGGATTCCTAATGGGATTCTTGCTTCATTCTGGGAGTGCTATTTTTTTTTTCTTTAATAACTTATTTCTCTTTATTTCAATTTCTTTTATGCATTCCATCACATCTGGGAGTAATATTTGACTTTCTTTGAAGTGCAACGTAAATTTTATTTGGCATTGTTTCTATCAAGATACTACCTGAAAGGCTGACATTACCCTAATGCCATTTGACCAGTTAGATCCTACATACGTGAGAGGTTTGTGGTCCCTATTGTGGGCAAATTTGGTCCCACATCCATTTTCTGTGTGAAACTTTTCCAAATGTTTTCCTTTGGCCTACCATCACCTTGTATTTGTGATAATTTGAGCTAAACAACTTAGAAAAATAAGGGTAGAGGCTCAAGTTTAAGAGGTCTTTACACAATGTCAAATGCTGTCTTTAATCTTACTATAAGAAAGAATTTGACATGTTAGCTTCACTAATGCTTTGGAGTAGAAGCCTCTACCTACACTAAAAATGTTGTCTTTGGGACCAGCAGTTAGCGTAATGGCTATGTCGCTGGACTCCCACGTAGTCGACCGCGGTTCGAGTCCCGGACCCGGCGGCTTAAACTCACGCCGGGCGCGTGTGCGTGCGTGCCCAAGATCCCGAGAGGAGAATGGAGGAGAAGGGATTGCGGCGTGGCCATCCCCCCTGGGGGGTGATTTCCTGCTTTCTATCTCTCTGTCTCTCTCTGTCTGTCTGGCGAGCGCACGCGCCCTATAGCAAAAACCTCTCCAAAAAAAAAAGAAAAAAAAAAAAAAAAATGTTGTCTTTGACCACACTCGATGTTTGAAGATATTTATAGCTTCCCCCTCTCTTTTCTGAGATATGTAGTTTTTTTAAATGCATTACAGTGTTTTACTAGCTAATCAGAGTTTGCCATTTAGAATTACCTATCTCAATCCAACAAAAATTAGGTAACTGTGCACTAATATTAATTAGCTTGTTTTGTCAGGATTCATTTAATATCCATTATTTTTAGTATAATTGGTATACATAAAATGAAATCGAAGAGAACATAATGGTGGACTTGTCTGAACATGACATCACATTGCCCTATATTTTAGAGGCACGTACACACGCACACACAACTTAAAATGTCTCTCTTTTATTTTATAGAGTAATTTCCTTTTTCTTTTTTTTTTTTGAATCAGGCTTAAAGCATATAAGGCAGTTAGTATTCTTCAAATGTGGATAAGGAAACAGGTTTGCTTAGGCTTCGTGGATATGTAGATTTTCTGTTCTCCGTGATAGACAGGCTAAGAGTGTCAGATAACCAACTGAGGTCAGATAACCCAACTGAGTTTCCAATTCTGCTACTAAATAGAGTAATTGACTTAAGCACTCTATTTTATTTGTAAATAGAGAAATGATACAGTGACTGTAAAGATGAAAAAAGGTGATATTCTTAAAGCATTTAGAATGGTACCTACCACCTATCTTACAGAGTTCTTGTGAATAGAAAAATACATAGAAGGTATTTGACCTAATCTATGCCCAAGTGACATTTATAGACACCCAATAAATATGAATCATTATTACCCTATCTATTGTTCTTTTTAAATCATGTGTTCTCATAACTTTTAAGAATTACACAATCAGGGACCAGCAGATGGCATGATGGTTAGGTCACTGGACTCCTACATAGTCGACTGTGGTTTGAGTCCCAGCTTAAAACTCATGCCAGGCGTGTGTTGTGTGCATGCCCAAAATTCCAAGAGGAGAATGGAGGAGAAGGAATTGTCATGTGGTCATTCCCCATGGAGGATAATTTGTTGCTTTCTGTTTCTCTGGTGAGCACATGTACCATATAGCAAAAATCTCTCTTAAAAAAAATTTATACAATCAATACATTAACACACTTTTGGGAGGGGAACGAGTCCAAGGTACAAAAGAGAATAGAGTTGTGAGCGAAGTATGAACAGTCTCCTTTGCTCCCCTCTCCCCCAAATTAATAATTGTCAGTCTTTGTTCAGGGAGATTTTGGTTGCTCCACAATTCTATCAATGCTTCCACACTATTCTTTGATAGTAATATTTCTATTCTTCCAATGTATGCAAATTTCCAAGCAAACACAGCTTGAAGTTGGATCTACTGTTAATAATTTATCATCTCTACATCCACTTTTTGTGCACAGTATTCGCAAACATATATCTTTCTTAGTGTGGGTGTATTTGGGTCCACAGTATACATACTTCTACTAGTATTCTTTTTTTTTTTTTTTTGAGAGGTTTTTGCTATAGGGTGTGTGCGCTCGTCAGAAAGACAGAGAGAGAGAGAGAGAGAGAGAGAGAGAGAGAGAGAGAGAGAGAGACAGAAAGCGAGAAATCACCCCCCAGGGCAGATGGCCACGCCACAATCCCTTCTCATCCATTCTCCTCTTGGGATCTTGGGCACGCATTCACACATGCCCGGCGTGAGTTTAAGCCACTGGGTCCGGAACTCGAACCGCGGTCGGCTACGTGGGAGTTCAGTGACATAGCCATTACGCTAACTGCTGGTCCCTTACTAGCATTCTTTATCTTGGAGCTCTTTCCATGTCAAAAGGTGTAAGTCTACCTCACACTTTTTTTTTTTTTTTTTTTTTTTTAAACAACTGCTTAACATCTATGGTACCAATAGGCTAGAATTCTTTAACTCCATTTTTTTTAAAGAGAGATTTTTGCTATAGGGTACGTGCATTTGCTGGAGAGACAGACAGAGACAGAAAGTGGTCATCCTAGGGGTTTTGAGAAATCATCCTAGGGGTGTTGACCACACCACAATCCCTTCTCCTCATAGGATTTTGGGCATGCACGCACATGCATCTGGCATGAGTTTCAAGCCTCCGGGTTCAGGACTTGAACAGTTGTCAGTCATGTGGAATCCAGTGATGTGACCATTACAAAGTCTGCTGATCCCAACTACATTTAATTAATTAATTAATTAATATATTTTTTAGAAGTTTTTGTTATGGGGCATGTGCGCTCACCAGAAAGACAGAGAGAGACAGAGAGACAGAAAGCAAGAAATCACTCCCCATGGGGGATGGCTACATCACAATCCCTTCTCCTCCATTCTCCTCTTGGGATCGTGCCTGGTGTGAGTTTAAGCCACTGGGTCTGAGACTTGAACCGAGGTCGACTACATGAGAATCCAATGATGTAGCCATTATGCTAACTACTGATCCCCCCAACTACATTTTAATAGACATTAAAATTTCCATTTTAATAGACATTTAAAAATATTAAAATATTATTTATTGATAATAGAGAATGCATGTGCAAACATATGCATAACAGAGCTACCCACCACAGGCCTTGTCATGCTACAATGCCTTCCCCTTGCCCTGCAGCTCATAAGGATCTTGGGCACCCACACCCCCCTCCCAGTCTGTTTTCAAGCTGACTGGGAATCAGAACCTGCAGTTGCCATGTGTCTTCCGGCAGCTCAGTTTGCTACCAACTGCACCACCAGCCTGGACTTTTTATAGACTTTTTTTTCCCCTTTAATTTTCTATTATTACACATGATATTCCAAAGAAATATTCTTTGTAGTTTATATGCTTACTTTTGAACACGTGTGACTATTTCAGGTGATAACTTTCAGGAAGTGACATTTCAACATAAAGGAATGTGCACATTGACAGTTTTTTTTTTTTGGAGAGGTTTTTCGCTATAGGGCGCGTGCGCTCACCGGACAGACAGAGAGAGACAGAGAGACAGAAAGCGAGAAATCACCCCCCAGGGGGGATGGTCACGCCGCAATCCCTTCTCCTCCATTCTCCTCTCGGGATCTTGGGCACGCATGCACACGCGCCCGGCGTGAGTTTTAAGCCACCTGGTCCGAGACGTGAACTACGGTCGACTACGTGGGAGTCCAGCGACATAGCCATTACGCTAACTGCTGGTTCCCCACATTGACAGTTTTAATAGCAATAGCCAAAATGCCTTTTGCAAAAAGCTCCTGGAAAAATGCATCCCCAATTTAAAAAACTACCACTAACTGTGAGACATCCCATTTCTTCGTTTTAACCAACAATCAGTATTATCAGTCATAAACACTTTTGCCAATTGGAGGAACAAAGAATGAAATATCACTATATTGTTCAATTTGCATACGTCCAGTGAGGTAAAAGAACTTATTTTCAAATTTTGGAAGTTTTCAACATTATTTCTTGGAGTACTTTTTAACCCTGCACTCTTTCTCCTTTTTCTTCTAAGATGACAAACATCGGAAGTTGAAGTCTCGTAAGTCTCTGAAGTTCTTGACTTTTTTTTTTTGGTCTATTTTCTCTCTGTTGTTCATACTACTCAATTTCTGTTGTTCTGTCTTCAAGTTTACTGATTCTTTCCCAGTCCCGTTTATTCTGCAGTTTCGCCTATAATCATCTTTTTATTATGGTTTTTGTGTTTCTCAGTTCTAATTTCCACTTGACTTTTTAAAATATCTTCTATATACCTCTGCTGAAACTTTTTTTTTTTTTTTTTTTTTTTTTGCCAGTGGATGCGTGCGCTTGCTAGAGAGAGAGGGAGAGAGAAAGCACCCAGTGGCGCTTGATCGCACTACAATTCTTTTCCCTCCATTTCTCCTTTCTATCAGGATTTTGGGTATTCGTGCACACATGCCTGGCCTGGTGTTCAAGCTGCTGGGACAGGGATTTGAAATGCGTCGGCCGTGTGAAATGTTTCTGTGCGCAGCGCTTTCCCACTGTGCTGTGGGGCTGGCTCCCTTTGCTCAGACCTTCTATTTCTTTACTGAGACTCTTTTGTATTTGTTTCAAGTATGTTCAATAATTGCTTCTTAAAGCATTTTTATGATGGCTGTTTTCAATTATTTGTCAAATAACTCTTTTTTTTTTTTTTTTTTTTTTTTTTTTTTTGTCAGCAGGCACATGGGCTCACCAGAGAGAGAAAAAAAGAGAAAGCACTTTTCTATGGGGCACAGTCATGTCACAATACTTTTCCCTCCGTTTCTCCATTCTATCTGGGTTTTGGACACTCATACATATGCTATTGCTGTGTTTTTCAAGTGGGATTTGAACTGTGGTTGGTCATGTGGGGGGCCACTTTCAATGCATAGCACTTAACTGCTGTGCTTTGGGGAGGGCCTTGCCAGATAATTCTAACATCTCTGTCATCCTGATGTTGGCATCTATCAGTTGTCTTTCTCCATTCCAATTGAGATTTTCCTGGCTCTTGACATGAAACGTGATTTTCGATGGGAACTTGGGCATTTTATATTTTAAGTTGGTCTTAGCCTTTCTGCTTTTAATGGCTTCCTCTGGCACCACTGTAGCAGAGGAAACAGTGGGGGCCACCTTCTTACTGCTAGGCTGGCATAGAAGTCTGAGTTCCTTCCTCAGCCTCTGTTGATACCTGGGATGGGGAGTTATATCGTCTTTCTTTTGAGACAGCACAGAGGAGCCTTTAACTGTCTCCAATGTACCCATGTGGTCTCCATGGACAGTGTGGGGAGGGTCTAATTACTGCCCAGTGGTGGTAGAATACCCAGCTCCCTACTCGTCCTTCTCCAAAATAACCAACATTGGTGAGTTGGGGTGTGTCCGTGGAGACCGGCTAAGGTGGAAAGTAGAGTTTCTCTCTTTGCCTTTTTGCTGGTGAGGTCGGGGGCCACAGATTTTTCTGCAATTTTGGTTGCATTAGAGTAGTAATGCTATCTTGCTAGCTTGTGCCTTTTCTGGTCTTTTGATTAGAGAGAGTAGATTTTGCTGGGGGATATTTCTAATTTGTCTGCACCTGTTAGAGTGTCTAGGTTGCTAGCTTCTTCAGCCCTTGGAATGGGATATAGAAGGCAAAAGACAACCTAGGGCATCCACTGCTGAATTATTTGTCCTCTTAGATGGTTGACATCTTCTCTCCATCTTCCACAGTTGGCTTTATATATAATGTCCAGGACAGAAAGACAGAAAAAGAGTGCTAGAGAAAGAGACACAGAGGAGGCGATAGGGAGGAGGCAGACTTGCTAATTAGACAGCGGTAGTGCTTAGTGGGAGAGTCAGAGCGCTGTGCTTCCAGGTTAACTAACAGCCTGACCAAAAAAGGGAGCACACCAACAAAACAACGGTTGCTTCCTGCAGGTGTAAATGGACAATATGGCGCCCCAAGCGCTGTTGGGGTGTTGTAGCTCAAGAACACATCTCAGGTATCTTTGGGATGATAAGACAGCAATGTGAGTGGTAAGTTGAAAAGCTTCTCTGTCTGTGAGTCTGTAATGTTATTCTCGGCATCACCCAGCCATGCTCTCATCTCTCCCTTTAAGATTCATGGGTAAGGTTTGTTGAACTCATTCAGTCAAAATACTTAAAGAGCACTACTGCACAGTCATAGGTATAGATCACAAAGCAAAGTGTCTCGTGTGTATGTTTCTGTGTCTTACATACGTGTATATATGCAAATGTACATGATGCATTTTCCTGTGATTTTATCACGATGGCCAATAAAACGCACATGCGTTACATTCATACCTGGGATGTTATAATCTGAACAGAAGACAGACTCTAATAATACATTCGTAAAATTAATGAAAGATGTTACTTTCTGCTACAGTGATTGCTATTAAGGAGGGATACTGGTTTTGACATTATCACAGGCCATCTGGGATGGTGAAAGATAAGCTGAAATCCCACGAACGATGCTGAAGAAACCTTGTGGCGGGAATGAATAGACGTGATAGGGGTAAAAAAAGCTTTCCAAGGAGAGGCGCCAGCATGTGCCACGTGAAAGGCTGGGCAGGCCACGGGCTCAGTGGCCATTGCTTTTTGCCTAGTGTGTACTTGAACCTTACTCATGCCTTGCACAAATGCTAGGGCCAGGCAAGCCAGATTCTTGATTGCAGAGAAGTACGTGCAAGCCACGGAAGACTTATTCTGCTTAATCAGAAGGATATTGTTATAGTCAATTGTAGTAAGTAATTGAGTCGATGACCAGGTTTATCTGACTATGGAATGTCAAATATGATAAAATCTCAACTTCAGACAATAGTGTCAATTATGTTTAATAAACCATAGCTACCCACTCATTCAACCACTATTAATTGAATCTCTGTATGGGATGTGAAAATGTGACAAAATGTGGGCATTTCCTTTAACTAATGCTCAGACCAGCTGGGAGAAAGATCTGCGAATAAACATATCATCTACTGTCAGAGAGAGATGTTAGCCAGATTCTGAGAAGGTGGTAGGATGAATTTGGATATTCTTCTGGGCTCTGGTCTCTTTTGCGCTTAGAGAGTAAGTTCCACATGGATCAGTCCCTGAGAGATGTCTGCTAACATTAGCATCTAGAATCAGCAATGAGATGTGGAACCACTTGTACTCTCTGTTTGGCATTTAGTCTATGACACACATTTTAATTATTTTGCGTGGGCATATTTTGCCTTCCCAAGTAGACTGTAAATTCCTTGAGGATCGCATCTGAGGTGTCCTCGTGTTCGGAAGACCCAGCATCATGCTTTGCACAATGTAAATAGATACATTTAAATATTTCTTTCTTTCTTTCATGAGAATGAGAGAGTGAGAGTGGGAAGCAACTTTGACAGGGTTTCACGTGATCCTCTTCCAGCCTTCAAAGCCATTCAACATGTACAGCTCACTTGTGGAACGGAGCTCACAATCTTACATGTGGTTCATTTTAAAAGAAATTTTGCCATAATGCACTCTCTGAAGGGGAGGGAGAGAAAGAGAAAGATAGGGACAAAGCACCCCCGGAGAAGAATAGTTATGCTGTAATTCCTTCTCTATGTCTTACTCTCTTGGGATTTGGGGCATGTGTGCACATGAGCCTGACATATTTTTCAAACTGCTGGGTCTGGGACTAAAACTCTGAGGTCAGCCATGTGGGATCCTGCTGCCTTCACCACCATGCCACCAACTGGCCTCATAAACCTCATTTTTGCAGCAAGTTACTGCTGTACCACGGAGGCAGCTCATTAATACCTTTAAAAATTTATTTTTATGGAAGACTAAGGTATAGTAGGTTCTGGAAACTAACATATGAACAATGCTTGAGCATAAAGTAATATTAATGAAGAAGAATATCTACTGGTAGAAAGGAAACTGTCAGCCATCAGAGTGAGTTCTGTGAACTACTACCTAAATCCATTCTCATATACAAGGGTACTTCAAAAGTTTGTGGAAAAAAATGGAAGTCCATGCACAGCTTTAGCATAATGTGTATTTTCCATGAACTGTTGAAGACCCCTTGTACAGTCCTCAAAATTCTGTAATTTTTCATTTTTTTAAAAATATTTTTTTAATTATTTATTTTATTTTATTTATTCATTCATTTATTTTTTAGTTTGACTAGAGAGAGACAGAGTGTAACAGTGAGAAAGAAAGGAAGTGAGAAAGTAAGCCACCAGATTCAGGACTTGAACTCTGGTTGGCCATGTGGGAGTGTCCAGTGCCTTAACCACCAGACCACCTGCTGGTCCCCGTGTAATTTTTCATTTTTAAAAAACATTACCACTTCCTATTTTATCAAATTATAGCCTGGCTTCTTTTTTGAGTTTCAAGGACATCAAGCCTTTTTTGAATAACGTTTCTTCAACTTGGTTTATTTTCTTTAATCTATTTTAAAAAAATTCTTCAAGTGACTTTTTGAGATACTTGGGAGGAGAATTGAAAGACATTTAAGCTTTTGGAACAGTTAAAAAATTATTTTGAAAGTCAAAGAAAGACAACCAATATAATTCCCTATTGTGCCAAGACTTGTTTATTATTTATCAAATACAGTTGCTAGGATAAGCCCTTTAAATGTGGGATATCGTTAATCTTCACAACAACTTATGAGATAGATCTCTTTGTTATGCTTTTTGAATAGTAATTTTTAAAGATTTTTGCCTTAGGGTGCATGCACTTACCAGAGAGGGTGAGATAGAGATAGTGAGAGGGAAAGTGAGAAATCAACTTCCAGGGAGGAGGGTCATGCCATAATCCCTTCTCTATTCTCCTCTTGAGATCTTGGGCACACACACAAACTCAAGTCTGGGACTTGAACCACTGTTGGTCATGTGGGAGTCCAGTGACTTAACTGCTATGCCATCTGATGCTGCCTCTTATGCTCTTTAAAAAGATGAATAACTTGAGGGACCAGCAGTTAGCGTAATGGCTATGTCGCTGAACTCCCATGTAGTTGATTGCGATTCAAGTCCCAGACCCAGTGGCTTAAACTCACACTGGGCGTATGTGCTTGTGTGCCCAAGATTCCGAGAGGAGAATGGAGGAGAAGGAATTGCGGTGTGGCTATCCACCCGGGGAGGGGGGTGATATCTCGCTTTCTGTCTCCCTGTCTTTCTCTGTCTCTCTCTGTTTTTCTGGTGAGCGCATGAGCCCTATAGCAAAAACCTCTCAAAAAAAAAAAAAAAAAAAGATGAATAACTTGAAATTCAGAGAAGGTAATAACTTATGCAAGGTCATACTGAGTGGTTATATCGTTCTTTAAAACTCAGAATGACTGACCCCCGGTCTAATCTCTGATCTTGGTCTATCATGTACTGTCTGTGCTGAAACATTGCCAGACACGAGGACTGCATAGGTGAACAGGACCTGATTCTTGCCCATTGCCTCAAATAAGAGCAAAGTCAGAGCTTGTCCACAGCCAGGCTCTAAGTCAGACTTTTGGGGCTCACATTTTAGATCTACCATTTAGTAGCAGAATGACTTGGTAAGTTATTCAACCTTTCTGAGCTTCCATTTTCTGCTGTGTAAAATGGGGATAACAGGGGCCAACAGTTAGCATAATGGCTATGTCGCTGGACTCCCACGTAGTCGACCAGAGTTCACGTCCTGGACCCGGTGGCTTAAAACTCACGCTGGGCGCATGTGCGTGTGTGCCCAAGATCCCAAGAGGAGAATGGAGGAGAAGGGATTGTGGCGTGACCATCCCCCCAGGGGGTGATTTCTCGCTTTCTGTCTCTCTTTGTCTGGCGAGCGCATGTGCCCTATAGCAAAAACCTCTAAAAAAAAATAAATACAATGGGGATAACAGTGTTTCCTATTTCGTGGGGTTACTGCAAAGATGAAGTGAGATAATAGGTGTGAAACATTAGAATAGTAGACAGAGCACATAATAAATGCTCTGTAATGTTAGCTGCTGTTACTCCTATCCTTATTGCTGCTGAGGTGGGGTGAGACTGTTGTAATATCCACTAAAGAAATAAGACTAGTACCAAGGCCTGGGGGTTTCTCCCCACTCCCATTCTGAAAACACAGGTGGATGAAGAGGCCTCGTTTGGGACAGCTGGAATTTTTATAGTGCTTAACTAAGACTGAAAAAGTTGCTTTATTCTCAAGGATGAAGTGTCTCTCAAGGTTAGAGCAGCTCCTTCTTCCCAGCCAACATCCCATTTTGGGTGGGGTTTAGAGTGATTTGTGTCTTCTTTTTTTCTAAAGAGAGATTTTAAGAGAGATTTATTTTTGCTATAGGGCGCGTGTGCTTGCCAGACAGAAAGTGAGGAAATCACCTCCCAGGGGGTATGGCCACACCACACTCCCTTCTCCTCCATTCTCTTCTCCGGATTTTTGGGCACACACACACACAGACACATGCCCGGTGTGAGCTTCAAGCTGCCAGGTCTGGAACGCGAATATCCGTTAGTTATGTAGGAATCTAGCGCCACCTGCTGGTCCTTGATTTGTGTTTCTTATCCAGAAATAACCATTTTATTACTGTAACTTACTTTTAGAATTTGTTAGGAAATAGAAACACTATGCGATTGTGATCAGATTTACCCTTCCCCTATTATGCAGAGGAAACTAAGTTTGGAGAGCTGTGCTTTTGTACTGTTGTGACATTATCTAGTTTGGGCAAGTCATATGTGTTTTTAGGTGTTCTCGGAGCTGATTAATCTGCTCGAGAGTGTAATGGCACCATTGAACATTTCTCAGTGTCCTCCCACCAGTCTCTGCCCTTCTATCCTCAATCACTAATTGTAACTCCCTTAACCACTTTCAGAAACTTCCCTAGAGAGCAGTTTGAGCCACAAAAAAGTCAGAGTTTCTTCTCAGTCTCCTCTTAATTTTTGCTTTTTCATCCACCCATGTTTATAAGCAGCTCTTTGACATTGTTTTTCCCTGCTATAACAAATTACCAAAAACTTAGTGGCTTAACATGACACACATTCACTAATTTATTATCTTGTTCTATAGGTTAGAGCTCTGACACCACTGGGCCAACATTAAGACGCAACAGGGCTGTCCTTTCTGGAGGCATGAGGGGAGAATCTGTGTCCCTGCCTTTTCCAGCCTCTAGAGACAGCAGCATTCCTTAGCTCATGGTCTCCTTCTCCCATCCTCAAAGCCAGTAATGGTGGCTGGTCTTTACATTGCGCTACTCTGACCAGGATTCTATCATCACATTTTTCTCTGATTCTTTTGCTTCTTCTTTTTGCCTTTCCCCTCTTTAAAGTCATTTATTTATCTCTTTTATGAGAGAGATAGAGATACATGCAGAAAGAGAGTTAGGAAATTCTAACAGGGTCCTTAGGCCATAATCCACCCCGGCTCAGCCATGGAATGCAAACCTGGGACCTCACATGGACTCAGCATCGCGGAGCGTTACATTACTGCTTTGCACCCACTGGCCCCCTTTCCACTTCGAAGGACTCTGACAATTATGTTGGGTCCATCTGGATGATCCATGATAATCTGTCTATTTCAAGGTTGGCTAATTAGCAGCTTTCATCCTACCAACAACCTGAATTCCATCAGCAACCTCAGTTCATTTCCATGTAACCTAAAACATTTAGGGAATTCTAGGGATAAGGACACGGAAGGGGGCATTATTGTGCTTACCAGAAGTACATGGCAGCCTCTCCTGAAACCACGGCCTACTGTCTATACTTTACACAGCAGCGGCACCGGCTGAGAGTCGCTGAAAATTCCAGATTGGCGGTACTAGGTTTTAAGGTCTCCCCCATGTCCATATTATTTACGACATTCAGAAATTTCCAGTAAGAAGAGGATCCCTTGCTTTCTGCTCGTATACTTCCTCCTAGGATACACAGCTTATTCGAGCAGAGTTTCTCTTCATTGCTTGGAGATTGCAGAGTCTTCATTATCTAATGTGAAATGCATGTCTTTTAGTATGTTTGGGGTTAGTTAGGTTGATGTTCAATTTCACCCTCACCACTGAGTAGTAAGTCTGCATGGCCTCCAATGACTGACTGCAGAGCTATCAATAGTGAAAGAACATATCGCCACATCCTTTCCTAAAGTTTTCCATTCTTTCTGAGCAGGCTTTCTGTAGGCTGAGGTTACAGAGACAAACTAGGCTGCTCCCAGACTTCCAGGTGCTTCATTCTAACCGGGGGATTATAGTAAATGGCTTTTGTTCTCTGGTCAGTGACCAGTGTTAGCAAAGTAGTTCCTTGCTGGAAAAAACTTCAGTGGGCCCCTCGTATGTATGTTTCTTCTTCTCTTTTCTATTTCTCCTTTTTTCCTTTCCCTTCCTTTCCTCTTTCCTTTCTTTTCCTTCTCTTACGTCTTTCCTCTTTCTTTTCCTTTCCCTTTCTTTCTTTCCTCTTCCTTCCTTTCTCTCTCTCTCTTCTTTTTCTTTCTCTTTCTTTTCTCTCCTTTTCTTCCTTCCCTCTTTCTTTTTCCCTACCCTTTTTCTTTCTCTTTTCCCCTTCCTTCCTTACTTCCTCTATTATTATTATTATTCTTTTTTCTGGAGAGGTTTTTGCTTTACAGGGCACATGCACTCGCTTGCCACAGGGACAGAGACAGAGAGACAGAAAGTGAGAAATCACCCCTCAGGGGGGATGGCCATGCCGCAATCCCTTCTCTTCCATTCTCCTCTTGGGATCTTGGGCATGCATACACACGTACCCGGAGTGAGTTTAAGCCACCAGGTCTGGGAATTGAACCATGGTCTACATGGGAGTCCAACAACATAGCTGTTATGCCAACAGCAGGTCCCAATTATTATTATTATTATTTTAATTACCAGAGTGCCTATGCATGAAAGAGAGAGAGAAAGAGAGAAAAATAGAGAGAGAGAAAGAAAGAGAGAGAGAAAGAGAGAGAGAGAGAGAGAGAGAGAGAGAGAAAGAGAAATCAACTCCTACACAATGGAGCATGCTCATGTAACAATCCCTTTTCTTCCATCCTGTAGGGATTTTGGGCATGCAAATATATGTGACTGGCATGTTTTTCAAGTCACCGGAGCTGGGATTTGAATCACGGTTAGCCATGTTGGATCTGGCTTCCTTAACCTGTAAGATATGGGGCTGGCCCTTCTTTCCAACTTAAAAATGTTTTTTTTTTTTTTTTTTTTTTTTTGAGAGGTTTTTGCTATAGGGCACATGTGCTTAACAGACAGAGAGAGACAGAGAGACAGAGAGTGAGAAATCACCCTCCGGGGGGATGGCCATGCTGCAATCCCTTCTCCTCCGTTCTCCTCTTGGGATCTTGGGCACGCACGCACACGCGCCTGATGTGAGTTTTAAACCACCGGGTCCGGACACGAACTGCGGTCGACCACATGGGAGTCCTATGACATAGCCATTATGCTAACTGCTAGTCCCAAAAATATTGTTTGTTTTCTTTTTCATTGCCTTGTGACACGATATGGGCTCAATTCTAATACTGAGTCTTAACTTTACTAAGTCTGAACCTTATCTGTACTCTAAACCTAGTCTTTCCTTATTCTTAAAATAGGGATAATTTTATTTTTCTTATATGTTTGGTATAAGGATTAAACAAAAGAATGTATTAGAAATTCCTAGTACAGTGCCTTGAACATAATAGATGTTTGTCAGCGTATCATTATTCATTGTGTAATATCTGGCACACTCAGACACAGAGTAGATTTTATCAGAAGGATTTTCCTTCTTGTATACTAGAAAGATTTTCAGAATAACCTTTCTTTTATTGGGCCTGTGATGTCTTTTCATTACAGATGTTTCAGCATCTTTAACAAGAATTAAAAAGTAAATAAAGGCATACTGACCACATCGACACAGCCACTTTTGACATTTTTGTGCATTTCTTGCTCTTACTCCTGCTTGCTCACAGCCTTAGTTGGAGGCTTTTATGAAATTCAAACTAGCTTAAGGAAAAATGGACATTATAAAGAGAATTCATAAAATTTAAAAGCATCTGAGGACCAGCAGGGGATGTGGTGGTTAAGAGCACTGCACTCCCACATGGCTGACTGTGGTTCAAGTCCTGGACCTGGAGGCTTGCTTTCTCACCTTCCCTCTCCTCTCTCTCTCTCTCTCTCTCTCTCTCTCTGTCCCTTTATGGTCAAATTAAAATAAGTAAATAAAGTTCAATGGAATAATATTTTTTTAAAAGTTAAAAAAATTTTACAAGCAGCGAAAAAGAATGGAATGAAGAACTGAGAAGATGGCAATAACAACTTATTCTTTCTGTTTGTCTAATGCGTGTTTGTGCCTTTTTGCTTCCGTTTGGTCTTTTTCTGCTCTAACAGACTGACTTTCTCAAGTTTGGGTACACATGTGGCTACCCACTTCTGGTTTCACATGGCTTTGTATCAGTTTTAGCAAAGTCTGAGCTGCTGCTTCAAAGAGCTCCTAAAATAGTGGCTTATAAAGAGAGTTATTTCTGTCTCCCTGCACACTGATGGCAGGTCTGCTCCATGAAGTCAGTTTGGAATTCTAGGCTTTGCCCTTCTTTTTTGCTCTGCTGTTCTCTAAATAATCGTCCTGTTTCCCTGGCTGAAGCTGGTTCGTAGGCAATGGGAGAAATGGTTCAGGAGAAAAGTTTATCTTTAGGAGATAATCCAGAAGTTGCATGCCTTGCTTCTATTTTGTAGCCCTTTGATTTGAACTGAACCACATCACCTTCAGACAGAAGAGGCTGGGAAATGTCAAATCTGTCTGGGTTACCATACGTCCAGTCACTGCCTCGTTTTTGCAGACAAAGAAGAGGACCACTGATGGACAATTGGCAGCTTCTGTTAACGACTTTCTGGCTCAAGAACCCAACTACAGGGACCGGCAGTTAGCGTAATGGCTATGTCACTGGACTCCCACGTAGTTGACCGCGGTTCGAGTCCCGGACCCGGTGGCTTAAACTCACGCCGGGCGAGTGTGCGTGCATGCCCAAGATCCTGAGAGGAGAATGGAGGAGAAGGGATTGTGGCATGGCCATCCCCCCTGGGGGGTGATTTCTCCCTTTCTATCTCTCTGTCTCTGTCTGTCTGGCGAACGCACGTGCCCTATAGCAAAAACCTCTCCAAAAAAAAAAAAAAAAAAAAGAACTCAACTACATCATCTCTGCCTCAATTCCAAACTCTCCTGAGCTGGGCTGTTACTGGTCTGCCATGGATCAGGTGTCTACCTGAGTTCAGTTTGTCCTTGCCTTGGGAGGGAGGATCATGTGGACTATGGCATGACATGGAGGTCCTGGAAGAAGATAAGAAGAAAAGCATACACACCACTCACCAATGTATGAATGTACACACTCCCTCCAGAATCTGAACATGCACACCTACACACACGCGCAAATATTGAGGGATTCTCCTTTTCTTTTCTTTCTCTTTGCCTTTCTCTGTTTGTCTTCCTTCTCCAGTCATGTATTCTTATCTTCATTCCATCTATCCATCTACCCATCCTGAACAGGTAACCTAGTTCTTTGAGATTTAAATAAATTTGGCTTGAACTCACTGAGTGAGAGAACATAGCTATCCTTTCCCCCTGGGTACACAGCTAGGTGACATTTCTTAGCTATGCTTACAGTTAGGTATAGTCATATGATTGAGTTATGGCTGATAGGGTGTGCAACGTAGAAATATCTTGCATGACGCTCCACTGTCTCCTACCAAGAACTAGCTAACACCCAGGGACTTTGGAATCCATGAACTGTATCCTCTGTTAGCCTGGGAGCTTAAAGAAATATGAAGCAGAGGTCCTATCCCCTCACTTAGCACCAGTTGAACTTTGGTGTGAAGGAGAAATACATTTCTACGTATTAAACCACGATCTTGGGATGGATGTAGGGTTACCCTAATCCAGTCCTTAATTGCCATCCTAGGAGTGGTCAATGCTCTATCTATGATCGCTGTCACTTCATGGGGGCTTATACAATATTTTTATGGCCTCTCTTTCTCTTATTTTCTATTTTATTAAACCCTTGAAACTCATTTGTCTGTATTTTTAAAAAATATTAATTTAATTTATTATTATTATTTTAATTTGTTATAAGGCATGTGTACTCACTAGAGGGGAGAGAGAGAGTGAGAGAGTGAGAAAGCAAGGCACCAGGCTTGAGACTCAAACCACAGTTGGCCATGTGGGAGCCCAGTTCTCCAACCACTACCCCACCTGCTGGCCCCAAAACTCACTTGTCTTTCTAACCCTAGATGTATTTTCTTTATTCTCACCCATACAAAGTCAGGTGGAAGAACAAACATCTGTTCTTTGATTTTCCTAAAAGACCATCATCCACGACATTTATGTGCATGGCACCCTTTGGTGAAGGTTCGTAGCAATTGTTGTGTGTTGGATATTTAAAACTACATGTTCTTACAAGTCCTTTCTCTATGTATCTATGTATCTCTCTCTCTCTCATCTATCTATAATCTATATCTATCTGAAAAGTTGGTAATGCTGGGTGCACACATCCAGATACAACGAGGCTGGAGCTGAGTACTGGCTGTCTGTATAAATGGGCACGTGCCTTTCAGTGTGTTACAGATAGCCCCACGGTTACTCTTCCGTGTTGTCTTTCTTTCTTTTTTTTTTTTTTTTGGAGAGGTTTTTGCTATAGGGCGCGTGCGCTCGCCAGACAGACAGACAGAGACAGAGAGATAGAAAGCGAGAAATCACCCCCCAGGGGGGATGGCCACGCCGCAATCCCTTCTCCTCCATTCTCCTCTTGGGATCTTGGGCACGCACGCACACGCGCCCGGCGTGAGTTTAAGCCACCGGGTCCGGGACTCGAACCGCGGTCAACTACGTGGGAGTCCAGCGACATAGCCATTACGCTAACTGCTGGTCCCAAGGGAAGCATAGGCTGTTTCCGCCCGGTTACGAACCGGGCCGTGTTGTCTTTTAGACATGAGCCATTACACTTACTAGGTCACTCACCCGACTTCTCTAGGCATATAAGCTGCTACCTTTCCCCCATCAGAAAACAGTGTCTTTCCTGGTAAGAGCAAAGTGCCCAACTGTCAGAATAACAAATATTATTCCCATGCATGTGTACATTGCCAGTGTTGCTATGTATCTTGTTCCATCCCAGACCCAATAGTAATACATAAATGTACCATGATTTAACTGCTTCTGTTAAGTCGTTAGTTTAGGTGGTTTCTAAATCTTTGCTTACTCTCCGCTTTCATAGACTACGTTTCTAGATGTAGTATAAACAGGCAGAACAACCTGTAGTGCCTGATACACATCACTAACATGTTCTGAGGAAGATGATATCAGCAATGGCTATCAGAATTTTGCCTGCAGCAAAATTAATAGGGTGAATAGGGTTACAATTCATACCTAGCAGATATTGTAGGAGCTATGATTCACAACTGAATTGTAACCCTATTCACCCTATTAATTTTGACCTCAATTTTATTTTTATTTTTTAGATTTTTGTCATAGGGCACATGTGCTCACTAGACAGAGACTGAGAGAAACAGAGAGAGGGAAAGTGGCAAATCACCGCCCCCCGCCCCCCAGATGTAATGGCCATGTATCAATCCCTTCTCCTCCATTCTTCTCTTGGGATTTTGGGCACACACACACATACACACACACACACACATGTGCCCAATATGATTTTTAAGCTGCCGGGTCTGGGACTTGAACTGTTGTGGGCCATGTGGGAATCCAGTGCCTTAATCACCATGCCACTTGCTGGCTCTTGGCTTTAGTTTTCATAGTATGAAATGACAACTGTGTAGAGTTTAGTATCTGGCTAACCTTCATATGATTATATATGTTAAATCATAATGATGATGATGATGGGACCAGGGTTTTGTTTCATTCTCACTGAAGAGTGAGCACAAACCCAAGCTAAACGTGGTGGAGGGAACAATTTCGTTTTCAGTTCCCTTTTTCTCCTGTGCCATCCAATTTTGTCAATACTTTCTCTGTGTTTTATAGTGTTCTTGTTCTACATTAGAAGACTAGTTCCTTCGAACAGGACGTTTCTTACTATTTGCAGCAAATTTTTAGTTTCCTCCTTCTTGTTAGATTACAGAGTCCATCATAATGTTCAAAAGAGGCTGCTTTCCTCTTCCACGGGCTAAATGTCCTCATCTGTTTCTTACTGCCCTGGCCATGGGCTCTCTCTCGTTAAGGTCCTCTGCAGTCTTTTTCTGCTCTGTGACTTATCTAGTTATGGTAGTTTCAACTAGTGTTTTGGGTATGGGTAGGAGAGCAGTAGCATAATCACTGCTATATTCCCTTAGTTACATTGTTATATTTCCTTCTGATATGGAACCTGTCGACTCAATTATTTAACTACTTCTTAGCCATATTCGTAGCCCACACTAGTGAATGATGAGTGTAAGGTTACAACATGATTTATTACAGCAAAGCTCTCGCTCGATGTAAAAGGAATCAAAGAAAAACTTCAATGCGGAGACTTTCATCTGTTTAGAAATTCAGGAGCAGCCTGCCTTCAAGGCAAGTGTGTGGCAGACGCTCTTGCAACAATGTTTCTATTCCAATAATTATAAGATGGACTTTACGAAATTACAACAGAAATCAAAGTCACTGTCGGGTTTGACCAAGTCATTTCCCCCTATGTTTATAAAGGCATTACTTAAGAAATGAACCATTTGATCTCTGTGTTTTGCTTTCCTAAATTCTGGTCTAGTTGAAAGTAGCATCAGAAATCCTTTAATCTAATTCAATTGGATAGTAGTTGGTTAGTTAAAATGGTTAATTGAAGAAGTTGATTAAAGCTGGGAATTATCTTAAAAAGTCACCTTCAAGATTGTACTTACCTTAAAAACCTATAAATGTGTATTTGGTCACCGATATTTTGGTGTAGACCCCCTGACTTCATTTCTAGTATGGGTCACCGGGGTGAAGCTCTACCTCATCTTTCTGGCATCAACCACACCCATAATTCATTGTGAATTCTGGTTTGACTTTTGTAAGTGGCACAGTAACCTGAGGACACAAATAGAGCAATCTGAGTGCTGACACATACATTTTTATGATTCTTGAAAAATATTTTGCAGTTGTTTCACTCACACCTATATTACATTTCTTTTTGTAAAAATATGTGATATTTTACTAAAGCCTACTCTTGTTTTTGGTTTTGTTTTTACTATAGGGCACTGTGTATTCACTAGAGAGAGACAGAGAAAGGGAAAGTGAGAAATCACCCTCCCCCAGGTGGGGAGGGATAACCACATCACAATCCCTTCTCTTCTGTTATCCTCCTGGGATTTTGGGAATGCACACATGCATATGTGCCTGGTGTGATTTTCAGGTTGACAGGTCCAGGACTCAAACTGCAATCGCTCATGTGGGAATCTAACACCTTAATCACCACGCCATCTGCTGGCCCCTAAAGCCCGTTTTTAAATTTCATGATTTCTTATTTCATTTACAGCATATTTTTTAGTGACTCACCTTTATAAAAGTTTTCTGCCATTCAATATGATTTTTAAAGAAGCCAATTTTTTTTTTGCATTTACCTATCAGTGACTTATATAACATTTCATGAAATTATGTAATTATATAATTACAAAAACAAGTTGAAGAGGCATAAACAGTGTTGGGAACAAACATAACTGACTTTTGGCAACCATCCAGCTCAACTGGCAGGAGTAGAACTGAGTGAGCAGACAGAGGGATTTTGCCTGTGGCTTTCTCGTGCCTCTGGGCTTCAACATAAAAGCTGTGCAGATGATGGGAAGCATAGGGCATTCTGGGTAATTGGCTAAGTGGAGATGGGTTAAGAGAGTTCTAGTACACTTCTTAGATCCTTATTAAATGTTTTATAGGGAAATTTGAGTGGTACTTACTATGATTTCAGTTAAGGTGTGAAATACTTTGTGGAAACTCAAAACCTTTTAATTTGAGTTTCTGGAAAATGTACTTCATTTACCTCATTGGGACTTTCTCTAACACTTCCCTTGACCTAATTCTTGGCCTAGATGATTCTTGCAATATATTGCCTCTCACTTCCTCCAACTATCTTATTTGCCACTCTTTGGGCAGTTCTTCATTATCGAAGACAGACCTCAGTTTGGTTGTTGTCAATAAGTGCTAACATCTCCATAATCTGTAACAAACAAGTGCTTTCTGTCTGTGCAAGTCTGAAGTTCACTTCAGTAACCACTGTTCTAAAAGTCCTTCAACCCAATCTTTTCACATTCCCTCACTCCTCTCTTGTATACATTTCGCTTCTTTTCAGTTTGAATTCTATGACCAATCAATATCAATACCTTGTGTACACCCTCAATTCCTCTGACTCACCCTCTTATTTTATAGATATGGTTTGGGAAAATAATAATCCTGGATAAATCCAATTATCTTTCTACTCTTTGTCTACACCCATGTAACAGAACATGGTGGTAGACAACAAACAAATGATTATGTGATTGATCTCACCTTAAATTATTATTTTTTTAAGAGAGATTTTTGCTATAGGGTGTGTGTGCTCCTCAGAAAGACAGAGAGAGAGACAGAGAGACAGAAAACAAGACACCTCTTCCCCCCTCCCCTCTTGCCGCCTGGGGGGATGGCCATACTGCATTCCCTTCTCCATTCTCCCTTCAGGATTTTGGGCACGCACCTACACATGCCTGGTGTGAGTTTCAAGCTACCAGGTCTAGGACTTGATCTGTGGTTGGCCATGCGGAAGTCCAACGATGTAACCATTTTGCCATCTTCTGGTGCCTCACCTTAAGTTCTTGACGACTGACCTCCGGTGGATCTTTCACAGCTCAGCTTTATAAAGCCCGTTTCCCTTTCCATTTGCTTAGATGATGACTTCATGCTTTGTCCTCTTTCTTAGCTGGAATTGTTTCTTATTCTATTCAGAAAATTTAAGCAACAGACTTTCCATAAGTGCCTATCAAATTCCACTCACCTTCTGGGACTAGTTACCAACACTTCACCTTCTCTCCCATTTACCAATAGTTGTTTGTTTTTTTCTTCTTCTGCGGGATCATTCTCAATAGTACACGGGGGAAAAAAGCCATCCTCACTCCTATTTTAGAAAAGCACCAAGCTCCTTTGGAAATCTCATTTTTCCCTCTAGCTACTTTCTCTGATCCTCCGTACAGTGATACTTGATAAAGAATGAGTTATCTGTACTAGCCCTATTCTGCTTTCCCACCCTATATAACTCATTCCAGTAAAGCTTTACCCGGACCGCTTTACCAGGACTTGGTAGAGTTATCAGTTACCCTTCTATTGCAGACTCTAGTGGGAAAAGTTCACTCTTCGTCTTACCTGGGATATCAGTACATAATTTGGTCTGCTGATCACTTACTCTCTACCTCCCATTTTTTACTATGCTTCTGAGCACCTGCTCCTACACCTCTGTCTGCTCCTACTCAGTTGTCTTTACTCGTTCTTTCTAATTCCCCAACCTTTTCACATTGAGCTGTCTCCAGACTTCTATTTCATCTGTTTATTTATTTTCACTTCCATGGAGTTCTTAACAAATTTTATGTATTTAAATATCTTCTAAATGACTCTCTCATTCATATTTTAGCCTAGATCTCTGTCTTCTTATATACAATTCCTATTAAATCTCCACTTGTCTAATGAGAAATTTTTATTTAATATGCCCATGACTAAAATCTTGATTGTTTTCCACAACCCTTCTCTTCCTATCAGCTTTCCTATTTTAGTAAATACATTTTCCTTTAAGTTGTTCAGCTAATCAATTTTCGATTGCATTATAACAAACCACTCTAACTCATAAAGGCTTAAAACAACCATCATTTATTATTGTTCACACATCTGAGGTTGGTTTGGACTTGGTTGTTCCAGACTGGGCTTGGCTGGGGACCTCTGCTTCAGGCTTCAGAGGACAAGGCCACCCTACTTCCCCCTGCAGCTCTGCTGGTCGCCTGAGCAGCAATATTCCACTTGTTTCTTATTTTCCTGGAACAAGATGGCTGGTCAGCACATTATCTTCTCATGTTGATGGTGGAAGTGTATGAGAGTGAAAAATCATGTGCAAGTTCTCTTAAGTCCTAGGCTTAGAATAAACAGGCAGTCTTCTCCATGCCATTGGCTGAAGTTCAGTTTGAGTGAGCCAATAGTGAGGGGTGGGAAAACAGATGTTGTACATAATGAAGCCACGGGAAGGCCATAGATGCTGGGAAACATGAAGACTTAGAGTTAAACAGTTAGATGGCCGCACTCAACCAAATCCTTGGTGTCGCAGTTAACTCCTCTTTCTCATACTCTCTCTTCCACTGCCCTTCAGCATCCAAATCAACAAATCCGGTTGACTTTACCTTCAAAATATATAAAAATATGGGACCAGCAGTTAGTGTAATGACTATGTGGCTGGACTCCCATGTAGTTGACCTTAGTTCAAGTCCCAGACCTGGTGGCTTAAACCACGCTGGGCACGTGTGTGTGTGTGTGTACCCAAGATCCCAAGAGGAGAATGGAGGAGAAAGGATTGCGGCGTGGCCATCCCCCCAGGGGGTGATTTCTTGCTTTCTGTCTCTCTTTCTGGCAAGTGCACACGCCCTATAGCAAAAACCTCTCCCCCCCAAAAAAATATATAAATATCTGATCATTTCTACCACCTTTGCAACTACCATCAGGTTCCAGCTACCACCGTGTCTTATTTGGATTATCACAATAGCCTTCTATGAAGTCTTCCTGCTGCTTCCCCTTTATCTGGATGAAATTACTTGAAAAACTTAAGACAACCTCCACGCTTATTTCTTTCCTCCAAAAATGTGAGAGATAGGGGAGAAAGAGAGATAGCACCCCAACAGGGCCCTGGCACCATAATTCACCCTAGCCTCAGCCAGCCTTAGCCATCCCTAGATAATGGGTATGAGTGTGCCTGATGCGCTCAGGGGGCTTTCTAGATACGAATCCAGAACCTTCCCATGAGGGTCAGCTTCGTAGAGCATCACATTTTACCACTGCACCACTGATTGGCCCCATCTCTTGATGGTATTTCTTTTTTTCTTATATTTTAGAGGTTTTTGCCTTAGGGCACATGCACATGCTGGAGAGAGAGGGAGAGACACAGTAAGAGAGAAAGTGAGAAATCACTCTCTAAGGTGGATGGCCATGCCATAGTCCCTTCTCCTACATTCTTTTCTCAGGATCTTGGGCACACATGCACACACACCTGGCATGATTTTCAAGCCACCTGGGCTGGAACTCAAACCACGGTCGGCCATGTGGGAGTCCAATGACATAACCTCTCGGTCATGTGCTGGTCCCTCTTGATGGTATTTCTTAATAAAGCAGCTGGAGTGGTCCTGCTGAAATATGTCAGATCATTTCATTCTTTTCAAATCTTTCCAACAACTTTTCAAGTTGGAGAAAAGCCAAAGTTCTTACAGTGACCTTAAAGAATGTACCTGGTCTTGATCTCATTTTCTTACTTTTATGATATCATTCTACTTTCTTCTGCCTCATGCTGTTCCAGGTATATGGCACTCCTTGATGTTCCCTGAAAATGTCAATAATGATTTTGGAACTTGCTGTTCTCCTACCTGAAATTCTTTTGCCCTAGATATTAACACATCTTACTCTATGATTTTTTCAAGTCTTTGCACAAATGCTTCCTTCTCAGGGAGACCTTCATTATTCCATTTTCTCCCTTCACCCATCCCCAAGTCTTACCACCCTCAGACTTCTTCCATATCCTTTGCTGTCTTCTTTTCCCACACGACTCACCACCATCTAACACGTGTATGCTTTATTTATGATTCACCTTCCTTTACTGGAATGTAAACTCAATTTCTACATTCTTCTTGCTGAGCTCCATCTCCCACCCCTGCCTCTCCTTGTTCACTGCTGTATTCCCAGTGTCTAGAGGAAGGCCTTACATGTAAAAGACCCTTCATCAATATTTTTTGAATGAAAAAAAAAATAATGGAATGAATTTTAGAGTTTCATCATTATTCAATTCATAATAGGTCAAAAGAACATTTCTTTGCTTATTTGTAAATAATTACTAGAAACTAGCTTAGAGATGTTTAACTTTTGAAACATTGTTAATTATTTATGGTTTTCTGTAGTCAATTAAGAGTTTAGAAATTATTTTACCAGCAATTTTTATAATTTTGATGTTGATGAGTTAATGATTATTAAAATACTAGAGAATTGGTTCAGTGAGATTACTTCTTTTTAACTGAAGTTTTCATTTTCATTTTCCTCCTTCTTGTTTAATCTATGTTATTTACTCTGGGCAGCATAGAACCTATGATTTGTTCTCTCTCTTTTGTAAAATGACTGGTTTTGCAATTTCAGCAAAAGGGCCTCAGTGTGGAAATAAATAAGTTTAATTCCCCTTTAGGTTTTGAGATGATTAAAATTGAGAATAGGTAGGATGTTTCTTTCATATGTTATTTCTTCAGCTTTATAATTTTATTTTCAAGCTAGTTTATTTTCCTAAGCTCTTCTTCTTTTTTTTTTTTTCCCTCCACTGAGGGCAAAGTAAATCGCTTTACCTTACAGAAACGTGCCAGCAGCATCTTGCAAAATCTTTGAGGAAGCTTATCCATTGTCATTAATTTTGGAAGATTCACAGAGCTCTGTAAAAGACATAAAAAGTCAGTGCTTGGAAGCTGGTGATTATTATTTTTTACTTTTCTTTCCTTTCATATGCAAGGGGTGGGTGGGCATACTGCCTTAGTTTTAATGATAGTGATCCATGACCAGAGGATAAAGATTCTTTCCATGACTCATTTAAAAAAAAAAAAAAATGGAGGCTGGTCTGCAGTAAGAATTATGTGTGTCTGGATGAAAGAAATTGGTTTGGGTCTCCTAGCATATATCAATAAGTTTAGTTTCCTTTGTATATCTTACAAAGTTCCTTTCATTTCTTTTACTTTATGAAAGGTGATTGAAGTAGAGGTTTAAAGGATCTAAATATATTGCTGCAATTCTCTGTACCTATTATGTTTCCTTCCGCATGTCAGGTTGAAGACAATTATCAATAAAATGTATAGAATTATTATTTGGCACTGACACACCACTGATCATACACATTTGTAAGGCACAAGGGATTTGTTGGGGTAGCTTTTCCAAGTCTTTACAAATAGCTCTTTTGATATTTGATTTTCATTCATATTGAAATGTTTTAATTCATATTTTAATCTTCAATTAGTATAGGAAAAAAAAAATCCTCATTATCCTGCTTCTTCATGTTCCGTATCCCAAAGGAGGATTTTTTTGGTAAGCGTGTAGGATCTTGGTTCCCCCACCCCACCAAATGATCAAATGAGTTTCTCTTTACATGAAAAAGTTGAACTTACATGGTGTCATTTTAAATGGCTGGCATATATTAAGAAAAATACTTTACATTCAGTATTTGATCTCTTTCCTAAAATAAAAGCAATAGATCAGTGGGTCTGTGAGGCTGAATAGTCACTTTAGTATTCTGCTATAGATATCTTTGCCATTTGTCACTAGGATCTTCTGAGATTTTATTTGGGGCCCAGGGATACTTTGTCCCATGTCTCTTGCAGAAAAGAAATAGGAGGCTCTAGTGTAGAGAGACAAATAGGGAGAAAAATGAATGGACATATCACTCTGGACATAATTTGCAGATATTTCCCAAGTTAATTTCTGCTGGAGGAAGGGCAGTAAGCAGCCATTCACTTTGGAAGGTCAATGTCTTATTTTCAGGCATTTAAAATGGGAATGTTAATAAGAACACAATTAGAGTAAACAGTCTACAGCCCATGTGAGAATCATCAAAGTTATGAACAAGAGGAGGCATTTAAGCGATAAACGTAATTGCTGAAATCGGGTTGCAGAGAAAAAAGGGAGATTAGACTGAGAATATGTCGTAGGATTTTAAACAGATCATTGCTTCTTTTTTTACAACATTCCACCACCCACCACTACCCTGCCCGAGTATCCGGCCATGGTCTTTCTCAGGAGTGTAGAGGGAGGGAGGTATGACACTTTTTGAACAAGGTGGCTATGTGTGCTTTTCCTCCTCACGTCCCACCTTGTGACAGTCTATTGGCCAAGCCACTGCTGGTAGGCGGCACTCCTTGCTGGAGCCACGCCCACATGTCCAGAAGGGGAGGAGCATTTTATTCCTAGTGAGAGTCTACAGGGCTTTAATGAGAGAGGTAAGCCCTTCTCCATCTCTATGGAAAGCTAAAAAAGGCGGACTAGTTGAACCTTAGCGCTCTTTTTTCTTTCTTCTTTTTTGTTAAGTTAAAAGCACTAGAATAGGCACTATTGGAAAAAGAGGTTTTAAGTTTCTGCTTTGGGAGATTTTCAAGGAAAACATTCAGTTAATCAACAGCTATTCACAGAGGCTTATTTTGTTTTCCCTGGCAGACTTCTCCTGTCTGCTACCACATGGCTATCCCAGGACATGGAGGGCCCAGGCATTTTTCATTCTGCATCATTGAGACTCAGCTTAGCTGAAATGAGGAGGCCCCACCGCTCCTTAAGAGGTAGGGAGAACAACCAGGTGGTGACTATGTGGCCTCTGCACTCACATGGCCTGGCTTCGAGTCCTAGTGCACTTATTCACAAGCTGTGGAATCTTAGTAAGTTGTCTTGCCTTTCTGTGCCTCATTATCCACATCTGTTATATGGGGGCAGTGATAGTATTTCCCTTGCAGGGTTGAGTTAAAGCGCTTAGAACGGTGTCTGACACATTGTAGTTCATGAGCTGGGAATGGAGGAGGCTGGAATAAGAATGATTCTACTTTGCATTTAATGTGAGATGTGACTGAACTGTATAAAATTAAAGTGAGTCATTAAAAAGTGCTACAGCAGTAATGAATTTTATTCCACCCCAACACTTAGGTGTAAATTTCTTTTCCTTCTCTAAATCAGATTGAATCTGGTCTAAACCTTCATCTTATTACAGTGGCTGGAAATTTGATTTCAGTAATTAATGGAGTTTTATCCATCTTTGAGTTGAACAAAGATGCTGGTGAAGGTGGGATGGGTGGAGGGTGAATCTTCGTGCCTTTGGTTCATGGATTTCTGCACAAGTGCATGTCAGCCCTTGAAGGGGAGAAGCTCTGCTGCTTTTGTTACAAGCTGTAGTGTTTGTCTTTGTGAACCCAAGTGCCAGCTTGGAGTCCAGTTTCTCTGCATTCGCTATGCAACCATCCCTCTCAAGATTCCTGTCATCTCTCCAATTTGTGGAAACTCCCTGCTGCAGTATCTCAATTCTTTTTCTAGCCTTGGGAGAAGGATTTCTTCCAAGAATTTATCTTCCTTTCTTCTCCTGTAGCCATAGCATAACTCCCTAAGTGGGTTTAGGCTTTTAGGAAAAAAAAGCCAGAAAGATGCATAATCTTCAGTTGAATTCTTCTTTGGCATGCAACATGAACTCCTAAGAAGAAAACGTAAGGATGTGGTGGCCATCTTGGAACAAGGAGAGAAAATCAGAGGAAAAAGAAGGCATACAGTAGTCACTCATCAAATCGGTAGCAACATTGTTTCAGAAAGTGGAATATGAAAGTTAATTTTATTCTCTCTTTTTCTTAAAGTTTCTTTCCTTCTTCTTTCCTTCCTTCCTTCCTCTTTCTTTCTTTCCTTCTTCTTCTGAAAGAAGGAAATGAACCCGGGACTAGCTTCCCATATGGCTCCAGCATCACAGTGTTGCATTGCTGAGGCACCACCATGGTTGGCCTATAGGAGCTGAGTTTCTCTGGAGTTCCTGAAACAATCCCTTTCACACTGAACAGTCATCTTCTCAGTCACTCACTGAAATCCATGAGCTATGTTACAAGCAGTCAACGCAGTGTTAGTAATTCCTGGCCTTCCTTCTAGCCCACGTGCAGAGTGATCCTTCCAACAACAGAGGACTCAAATGATAGAGGTGCAACACACACCGACACACACTTTTTGGGGGACCCAAATACACAAAAGTAACTCCGAATCAATTATATTCAGACTGAATTTTAAGATAAGGTTTCTATTTTATAGAATTGAAATAAGTCAATTTTCTTTACTACTGTAAAAGTACTAACAAAAAGATTTTAAAAAGTCCTGTAAACCAGGCTTTGGTCATTTGTAGCCTTAGACTGTGCCTGGCCTTTAAGGAATCGCTGGCAGTCAACTACTCCCTACATTGGCTCAGTCTTCTCTTCCTCTTTTCTTCTCTATTTCTTACCTTCTCATTTCCATCCTTAGTACTTACTCTTCCTATCTTTCTGTTTTCCCTAATTTTCTATTACAGAATATTTTTTATGCCTTATTAGGGACAATTAGGGCTAAAAAACTGTTAATTTCTTTGTGGAGTTATTTCCTTTCTTTTAATCTTAATGATTACTTTATTTTCCCATTAAGAGACTATTATATAAGTATAATATAGTATCTCCTTGTTATCTTTCTTTCCTATCCTAACTTTCTAAACTGTAATTTTGGGAAGAAGCTGTTCTCAGTAAATATTCTTAGCGTTCTGATCAGAGAAAGTAAGGTCAATTTTCTCTACACCAGTACTCATGTTTCTAAGCTGCTATTCCCTTGAATCTTTTTAAGACCAAGCAAGTGGTATTGAGGTCAGGACTTTAATAGTGAAAGTCCAGAGATTTTTGTTTCTAATAAGAAGCTGAATAAGAAAAGATATCCCATTTTGGGGGCCAGCTGTTGGTGTAATGGCTATGTCGCTGGACTCCCATGCAGTTGACCGTGGTTCGAGTCCCGGACCCGGCGGCTTAAACTCGCACCTGGTGTGTGTGTTTGTGCCCAAAATCCCGAGAGGAGGATGGAAGAGAAGGGATTGTGGTGCGGCCATCACCCCTGGGAAGTGGTTTCTTGCTTTCTGTGTCTCTGTCTTTCTGGTGAGCATATGCGCCCTATAGCAAAAAACTCTAAAAAAAAAAGATATCCCATTTATTTCCATTTCTACAGTAGCATTTTTTTCTGGAAGTAGTTAGTGTCAGTTACCATTGTTTCTGGTATCTCTCTCTCTCTCTCTCTCTAACACACACACACACACACACACACACATAACTTCAAAAACTTCATAAAAAAGGGACCAGCAGATAGTACAATGGTTACATTGCTGAAGTCCCATGTAGTCAACCAATTTGAGTCCTGGACCTGGTAGCTTAAAACACACTCCCAGCACATGTGCGTACATACCTAAAATCCTGATAGGAGAGTGGAGAAGGGATTGTGGGGATTGTGGTGGGGCCATCCCCCTGGGGAGTGATTTTTTGCTTACTATCTCTCTGTCTCTCTCTGTCTCTCTGGCAAGAGCATATGGCCTATAGCAAAAACCTCTTTTAAAAAAATCATAAAAAAATAGAACTAATGTCCAAGTTTATTTTGATGCAAATGAATTTTGAAATCCATACATAGCTTTTTTTATACTTAAATCTTTATTATTTATTTTAATTTACATTTAATTATGTTTATCTTTACAGTGTACAACATTGTTTTTTCCAGCATGAATATCATGCATATCAGTCAAGATAAAGGCATTACTATGTACATTATCATCAGCAAATAGCTTTTCATGTTTTGGTCAATTAAATCTACTTTTTTTTCTTTCCCTCTTCCTCTCCTCCCCTCTATTACCCACTCCCGTATTACCTCTATCCTTATTTTCTCTAGTATCTACCATTGCCCTTCCTGCTTCTATACCTTTCAAACTTTTCGTTTCTGCTATTCAGCACAGACAATTGGTATATATTGAATGGGGACATACAAAGTCTGTCTTTCACAGTCTGGCTTGCTTCACTTAGCATTAAGTCTTCCATATTTGTTCACTTTGTATCAGATGTCAGGGTCTCTTTTTTTTTTCATTTTTATGGCTGAGAAGTATTCCATAGAGTACATATGCCAAATTTTTTCATTCTGATCATCTGTTTTTGGACATTTGGATTGATTCCATGGCCTAATGATGGCAAATAACGCTGCAATAAACATGGATGTGCATGTGTTTTTCTGACTGAGGATTTTCTGTCTTTTGGGTAAATACCTAAGAGTGGAATTACTGGGTTGTATGGTAGTTCTATTTGTAGGTTACTGAGGCATCTCCATATTGTTCTCTAAAGTGGTTGCGCTAATTTGCATTCCCACCAACAGTGTAGAAGAGTTCCGTTTTCACCACAGCCTTGCCATCGCTTATTGTTATTTATTTTTTAAATTTTAACCATTCTGACTGGGATTAAGTGGTATCTCATTGTGGTTTTGATTTGCATTTCCCTTATGATAAGAGATGTTGAACATGTTTTCATATACTTCTGGGCTATTCATATGTCTTTTTCAGAGAATTGTCTGTTAAGTTCATTTTCCCATCTTTTTAATTGGATTGATTATCTTTTTGTGCATAAACTGCTTGGGTTCCCTGTATATTCTGGTTACTAGTCCCGCATCTGAAGTATAGTTTGCAAATATATTCTCCCACTCTGAGGGTCGTCTTCTCACTCTACTTATTGTTTTTTTTTTTTTTTTTTTCCTGTGCAGGAGCTTCTCAGCTCAATATAGTCCCATTTTTGGAACTATTGCCTGTGCTTTGGAGATCTGCTTTAAGAAGTCTTTGCCTACTTCAAGGTCTCCAAGAGTTTTTCCTGTATTTTCTACCAGTAGTTTTATAGTTTATGTTTAGATCATCAATCCATTTTGAGTTAATTTTTGTTAGCGGTGAGAGATAGGATCTAGTTCCATTTTTCTGCAAGTTGATATCTAGCTCTTCCAGCACCACTTGCTGAAGAGATTTTCTATTTCCACTTGATTGTCTTGTGTCTTTTATCAAGAGACAGTTGGCTGTATATTTTGGCGTTCATTTGGGGGTTCTCAGTTCTGTTCCATTGGTCTGCCTGTCTCTTTTTGTGCCCGTACCATGCTGTTTTAATTATCATGGTTTTGCAATGTTTTGAGGTTGGGAAGTGAGAGGCCTTCAATTTTATTCCCTTGCACAATATTGCTTTAGTGATATGGGACCTTTTATGCTTCCAGACAAATTTTGTGATTTTTTTTTTACTATTTCTGTGAGGAATATCTCTGGTAGTTTCACTGGGATTACATTAAATTTGTAGATTAATTTGGGTAGGATTGACATTTTGATTATATTAATTCTTCTAATTTAGGGACATGGGATGTTTTTCCATTTTCTTATGTCATTTTTAATCTTTCTTTTCAAGTGTTTCATAGTTTTCCTTGTAGAGATCTTTGACATCTTTGGTAAGTATTGTTTCTAGATATCTTATTGGTTCCATGGCTATTGTAAATGGGATTTATTTCTTTAATTCTGTCTCAGTTTGTCCATTGTTGGTGTATAAAAATGCTATTGATTTTTGTACGTTGATTTTGTATCCTGGCACTTTACTATATTTCTTTATCACTTCCAGGAGTTTTTTCTGGTGTGGATTATTTTTGGATTTTCTGTATATAGCATCATATCATCTGCATATAGAGATAACTTTGCTTCTTCTTTTCCTATTTGGATGCCATTTATTTGACTCTCTTGTCTAATTGCATTGTCTAGAACTTTCAATACTACATTAAAAAGGAGTAGAGAAAGTGGGCAGCCTTGTCTTGTTCCAGTTTTTAGTGGAAAAGTTTTCAGCATTTCCCCATTCAGTATGGTGTTAGCTACGGGTTTTTCATATATGGCTTTTATTGTGTTGAAGAATGTCCCCTCTGTGCTGATTTTGCCGAGAGTCTTTATCATGAAGGGATGTTGTATTTTATCAAATGCTTTTGCTGATATAATATGATCATATGGTTTTTATCTTTCCTTTTGTTAATGTGATATGTTACACTTATTGTTTTGTGTATATTGAACCATCCTTGCATCCCTGGAATAAAGCCTACTTGGTCATGATGTATAATCTATTTAAGATGTTGTTGAATACGATTTGCTAGTATCTTGTAGAGAAATTTAGCAACCATATTCATATGGGCTTGAAGTTTTCTTTTTTTGTCATGTCCTTGTCTGGTTGTGAAATTAAGATGATGGAGGCTTTATAGAATGAATTTGGGAGGGTTCTTCCATTTTGAATTTTTAGAAATAGTTTAAGGAGAATTGGGGTTAGTTCTTCTTTAAAGGTTTTGTAGTATTCAGAAGTAAAGCCATCAAGATCTGGGCTCTTCCTTTGTGGGAGACTATTTATTACTGATTCAATCTCATTGCTTGTTATGAGTCCATTCAGAGTTTCTATTTCTTCCCGGTTTAATTTTCATAAGTTATATGTATACAGAAATTTGTCCATTTCATCTAGGTTTTATTGCTTGTTGGCATATAGTCACTCATAATATTCTCCGATGACATTTTGGATTTCTGTTATATCTGTTGTAATTATGCCTATTTCCTTGCTGATTTGATTTATCTGATTCCTTTCTTGATTAATCTAGCTAATGGTGTGTCAATTTTGTTTATTTTCTCAAAGAACCAGCTTTTGGTTTTGTTTATTTTCTGTATAGTTCTTTTATTCTCTATTTTATTTTATTTTTTTTTCTCAAATCTCTCTTAATCCTTTTCTCCTGGAATTTTTTTTGTTTGTTTTTGTTGTCTTTCCAGTTCCCTGAGTTTTGTTGTTAGGTTTTTTTATTTGCTATCTTTCTGCTTTTTTTCTTGTGAGCACTAATTGCTATGAACTTCTTATGGCTGCTTTTTCTGTGTCCCATAGGTTATAAACACTTGCTTGTTCATTATCATTGGTTTCTATGACTCTTTTGATTTCAGTCTTAATTTCTTCTTTTTTTTCGGAGAGGTTTTCGCTATAGGGCGCATGCGCTCGCCAGACAGACAGAGAGAGACATAGAGACAGAAAGCGAGAAATCACCCCCCAGGGGGGATGGTCACGCCGCAATCTCTTCTCCTCCATTCTCCTCTCGGGATCTTGGGCATGCATGCACACACGCCCGGCGTGAGTTCTAAGCCACCTGGTCCGGGACGCGAACCGTGGTCGACTACGTGGGAGTCCAGCGACATAGCCATTACGCTAACTGCTGGTTCCCAGTCTTAATTTCTTCTGCAGTTGTAAAGTCATTCAGGAGTAGGTTGTTTTGTTTCCATGTGATTGTGAATTTTCGAGGGCTCTTTCTGTAGTTGATTTTAAGTTTGATTCCATCATGGTCTGAAAAGATGCTGGTTATAGTTTCTATACCTTTGAATTTGTAAAGGTTTGTTTTGTGGCCTATCAGGTGGTCAAGCTTTGAAAATGTTCCATGAGGGGATGAGAAAAATGTGTATTTTGGGGTAGCTGGGTGAAATACTCTGTAGATAGCTGTGAAACCTATTTCGTGTATAGTATCATTTAGATCTTGTATCTCTTTATTTATTTTTTGTCTAGATGATCTGTCCAGAGGAGTCAGTGGGGTGTTGAGATCTACAATTATTATGTTGCAGTTTATCTCTCCCTTGAGAGATATGTATTTAGGTGCTCCAGTGTTGGGTGGGTAGATAGTTTTTTATTTATTTTTTGTCTAGATGATCTGTCCAGAGGAGTCAGTGGGGTGTTGAGATCTACAATTATTGTGTTGCAGTTTATTTCTCCCTTGAGAGATATGTATTTAGGTGCTCCAGTGTTGGGTGGGTAGATAGTTACAAGTGTTAGATCTTCTTGAGGAACAAGTCCGTTTAGTACTTTATGTCATTCTTTGTCTCTTCTTATATCTTTTGTCTTAAAGTCTATTTTTTATGATACCAGTATCGTTACTCCAGCCTTTAAAAAAAATAATTAATTAAATTTGACCAGAGAGGAACTGAGTGAGAGAGAGAGAAAGGGAGAAAGAGAGAAAGCAAGCCTCCAGGTCTGGGACTCAAACCATGGTCAGCTATGTGAAAGTCCAGCTCTCTTAACCACCGTACCACCTGCTGGCTCCCCTACTCTAGTTCTTTTTTGTTTTTCCATTTCTATGGGATATCTTCTTCCAGCCCTTCACTTTCGGTCTATGTATGTCCTTATCATTGAGGTGTATTTCTTGTAAGTAGCATGTAGATGGCTTCCATTTTTGTATCCATTCAGCGAGTCTGTCTTTTAATAGAAGAATTTAATCCGTTAACATTTGACATTATTATTGATATTTGCAGATTTATCCCTGTCATTTTGTTAGCCATTTTCTCAGTTGCTTTTTGTTCTCCTGTTTCTGTTTGTCTCTCTTTAGTTATCCTGATACAATGCTCCCCTCAGTACTTCCTGTAGAGCTGGTCTATTATTGGTGAATTATTTCCATTTTTGTTTATCTCAGAGTACTTCTATTTGTTTTTCCCATTTGAAGGATAATCTTGCTGGATATAGTATTTTTGGTTGAAGTTGTTTTTCTTTTAGTCTTTTGAATTCATCTTTACATTCTTTACTTGCCTGCATTGTTTCAGTTGAGAGGTCTGATGTTAGCCTAATGGGTTAGCTTTTATAAGTAACTTGATGTTTCTCCCTTGTCGTTTTAAAAATACTGTCTTTGTCATTAATTTTTACCAGTCTGGCTATGATGTACTGGGGGAGGGGAGGAGGTTCTTTTTATGTTGACTCTATCTGGGGTCCTTTTTATTTCTCTGGTATGAATTTCTCCATGTTTCTCTATATTTGGAAAAATTTCAGATAGTATTTCATGAAAGAGGTTTTCCAGGCCTTTAGCAAATTCTTCACCTTCTAGAATGCCCATTATATGGATATTTGGATGTTTCATGGTGTCTAGAATTTCCTGTATGTTGTCCTCATTTTATTTATTTATTTTTTGTAGTTTGTTCTTTCCTTTTGGTTATTTGGTCTATGTTGGAGACTTTCCCTTTCAGTTCAAAAATTCTTCTGCATAGTGAAATCTGCTACTATTGCTTTCTAGGGAGACTTTAATTTCTTGTATTGTATTCTTCATTTCCAGAAGTTCTGTTTGATTCTTTCTACGGTATCTATTTCTTCATGGAATTCCTTTATCATGTACTGAAATGATTTTCTCATTTCCTGGAACTGATTGTCTGTTTTCTCTTGCAGCTCACTGAGTTTTGTTACTATGAATATTCGGAATTCTTTTTCTGACATTTTTGCATATTTCTCTGTGCTATCCAGTATTGGTGAAGGGCTACTACACTCACCTGGGGGAGAGTTACCACCTTCTTTTCTCATGTTTCTTTGAGATCTGTGCTGGTTTCTAGTCATTTGACATAGTATTTACATTTTTCTATTTATTGGAGTAGATTCTATAGCACTTGTAGAGGAAATTACACCCTTAGTTCCTACCAAGGCGGCTCTATCTCCCAGATCAGATCAGTTAGGGGTAACTTCAGGTGCTTGGCTCCTCTGCCAGATTTTCAGCTCTAGGTGAGGTGTAGCAAGCTAAAGAGACATAACTTAGTGAAGAGGGTCAAGTCGAGCACATGGCTTGTTGTACCAAAAGTCTCAACTACCTCCCAAGCCCCCAGTGTGTGAGCTCACCCAAGGAGGTCTGCCCAGATCAGGCTTAAGTATCCCAGTGAATGAAACAAGCCCAGGCTGCTGGAGTGGTGGACAATGGTGTGTGGAAAGTCCAAAAGTTGCTCTCAAGGCCCGAGTGCGGGCTCACCCAAGGAGGCCTGCCCAGACCAGGCTTAAGTATCCCAGTAGGTGGTGGATAGGTCAAGCCCAGGCTGATGGAGTGGTGGGTGATGGTGCAGAAAGTCCCAAAGTTGTTCCCAAGCTCCGATTGCAGGCTCCCTCAAGGAGGCCTGTCCAGAACAGGCTTAAGTATCCTAGTGGGTGGTAAGTGGGGCAAGCCCAGGCCACTGGAGCAATGAGGGGGACATTGTGCAGAAAATCCCAAAGTTGCTCCCAAGTCCCGAGGGCAGGCTCATCCACATGCATAATTTTATCTTTTTATAATATATATTTTCCACGAACATTTTGAAGACTTTACAAATATATATGCAAAGATGATAGTTTAAAATGAAAAGGATAAAGTCCTCTAAATAGTTCAACCAACTCCAAAGATGATTAAAAGCATTTCTATCCTCTAGAGCAACATTCAGCAAACTATGGCCTATGGCCAAATATGCATCACTGCCTGTGAATAAAGTTTTATGAGAACACAGCTACGTTAGTTTGCTTCCATATTGTCAATGGTTTCTTTAGCGCTATAATGATAGGGTTGAATAGTTGTGACAAAGATGGTTTGGTCTGAACAACCTAAAATATTTACTGTCTGGGCCTTTACAGGAAAAGTCTATTAACTCCTGCTATAGACACTTACATTTAGTGGGGAGTGGTGTGCAGAGTAATAGGCAAGAAGACATAGCTTTTGCTCACCTTTATTATGTGTTACCTAGATGAGGAAGCAAAGTCCTCTGTGTTTCCATTGTACCCTGTATAGCACTACCTACTGTGCAATTGCAGTTATTATTTTTAAGTAGCTTTCTCTATTACTGATAGACTGTGTTTATTCCAGCAAATACTTATTGAGAACCTGCTTTGTGCCAGGTATTAGTCTAGGCATGGAAGATACGGCAATAAATAATAACAAAATATTGTCTCTATCTCCATGGAATTTACAGTCTAGACCAACTGTTGCAAATCAAAATGCCTTCAAGGGCTAGGCTGATACTATGAAGGAGTGAAGCAGCCCAAGTGGAAGACACAGGTTTACTGTCTTTCACTATTAAAGGTGTAGCAGGCCAGTTTAAGATTTAGCAGGACTGCAAACATTTTGAAATTAAGAAAGGTCTCTAATGAGAACAATCTGACCAAATGCTGAGTTGGAGAGATTTGAGGCAGGACTGGATGAGAAACCAGGAATGGGTATTTGAAAGAATCAGGATAATTACTCAAAGAAAAACGATTGATTGTAGTGGGGAATGATTTGCACGTGCTTGTAGCTTGAGCCTTTAAATACTGAGACCAGGCTGCGCTCTTCCAGATAGTTTGGTGGTGCTTGCTGGCTGTCCCCCTGTAAGTGGTTACGGAATAAACTCTCTTCTGCTTCAGCCCCTGCCTCTCATTTCATTGACCACGAGAAGAAGCAGCTGGACTTACCTTGTCTGGTAAAAAAGGTATAGGAATACTTTTCACTTTTACAGAGTTCGTGCTGTTTTCTGATTTTGTAGAAACGTGAGCTTCTGTTAGGTTATCCTTCTTTTTTTCAATTCTGATAGAGACACATTTGAGATATATGTCTCTTCTATGAGAAAAATCACAGTGTATGATGATAAATAGGGGCTGACATTCAGTTTTAGTGTCAGGGAGGCAATAAGGAATGATAGGGTGACACACTGGAAACTAATACTTTTTTTAAAGGAAGCATGAACGACTTGAGGGCATTATTGCTTACAGAAATGTTAAATCCTCCTCCTTTTTTCCTCGCTTTTCTCCTCCTCTTCCTCCCCTCCTCTTCTTCCTCTTTCTCCATCACCTCCTCCTCCTTTTCAGGAGAGAGAGAGAAGCTGGATAGTTGATATGGATTCTTTGTGAACTTCTAATTTTTAAATGTTGGCTCAATTAAAAAAATATTGCCCAGGTCAAACTCTATATATGTGCTGGTCAAATTTTGTTTATAGTTCATTGATAAGTGGAGATTGATATTTCTCTATGGGAGAACCATGTAAGGTCCGTGGGACTAAATGCCTTGGTTTAAAAGCAACGATAGTCTCAAGAATTCCTTAATTCTATGTGATTATTTATATTTTACAAATAAAAATTGTTTGGATAGGAGTAATTTATGTGAGGTTCTGAAAAATCTCTTCTTTTTCCCTGAGAAAATAGTACTGAAAGCATAGGGCTTCTGTGATAATTTAGAGAGATAATACGTATAAAAGTTCTGTTTTTTAATCAAAAGCGTTGCATAGACATTGCTTTACGAAGGCACGTAAGAGAGATTCCACATGATCTTGAGGAATGAAAGATTTGTTTTCTAACCAGGCATAGACTTTGATTTGTGCTTCTATGATGGGTGGGTCTTTGAGCATGTGGAAAAAGAGGGCATCCCAGACGGAGGGAATCAGCTGAGAAAGGCCTGAGCGCTGTTTCCTAAACTATCTCTGGGAAGCCTGTTGGAGCACGAGTTTTGAGAAACATTGGCCTTGCTATCAAATGCACTAACGTTCATGTCGGGAACCGAATATAATCGCATCACTGAAGTACGGTTGTGTCTGCTAAACACATATTTGAAGAGTTAGGAAGCTGCCAAGTTGGAGTCAAAAGGGCAAGGCTAGAGAATTTTGACTTTATTCTGTAGGATAATAGGCATCATGAGAGTTTCCGGGCAGGCAAGAGAGATATCTGTATTTGAATTTAAGGAGGGAGGTGAACTCCTTTAACAGTAGAGGGAATGATAGAGAACTTTGAGAATTGACCAGAAACTGGGAAGCGAGTTTGTTCATCTAGAAAGACACCAAAGAAATACAGGTGAAGGTTGGGGTTGGGAGAAGTTTTTCATCTTCTTCTCTCATCTTTGATAAAGCTGGATTTTAATGTTGGTTGTGTACTCAAGAAGGATAATCAGGAGCTATTTGGATCTAGGCTGTGATCTTCCTGTCCTTTGTAGTTGAGAGACAAATCCAAGAACTGGGCAGAATGATAAGCATTAGTGTTTTGTTTTAATACTTGAAGTATGTGAGGAAAGATCCACTTTGGTGATACCCCGTGAGGTTTTGATGTCCTTGAAATCGGGTACACTGAATTGTGTGCTGGATGTACATTCATGGTATGTTCTTCCAGGCTGTGGGAAGCTCGTACTGCCTCCTTTCCTGTTTCTTCAGTGACAGTGATTAATCTTTGCTTCATATACTTGCTTCGGAATATTATCTACGCTAGCATCTCATACTGACATGTTTTCTTGTCATCATTTCTGGGTTGCTTAGGCAGGTTGTAGTTATTTATGTTTTTTTTTTTTTCTTTCCTTTGTAAAAAATCCTTTATCTAACAGATAATAATTTTTCTGCTTTCTGTTGAAAGTTGATTTTCCAGGCCTGCAGGAGACGGGCTACTTGGATAAGAAATAGTCAAGAGACTTCCTCCATTATCTGTCTTCCCCATATCTAGGACAATATTCTACATTCATAGATATTTAAAGACTATAAGTGTCTGGTATCTCATTGCAAGTTTTTAATTTCTACTTTAGCTTGTAAATAGCCATCTCATGAGAAAATTGGGAAAAAAAACCTGAAAATCTATCTATGCAGCTAGATTCAGATTAGCATTATTCATTAACCTCAGCAGTTTGTGTTGGTTAATAATCACTAACACACCACACTTTGGAAGATTACTTATTAGGTGATGTAAATGTCCCTTCAAAGACATCCTCGCAATTTAATTTAAAAGGCAATGAATTAGCCCTGGACATCTGCCATCTATAATTTCTACCTAATGGAACTGCCCTTCTTTATAACATACTAGATTTTAGTGCTGAGGAAATTCCACCATTGAGTAACACCTTGTTTCTCTACTGAGAAAAGACTTGAAGATGGGAATGTCAGGAGTGATGATAAAATTTACGTGTTTTTTTTTTTCACACAAATAACTTTAAGTTTATTTTTAAAGTACCAAGTAAATGCACATGTAGTCAGGAAATATGTGTAACATGATACATTTTCCTAAAACACTCAAGTTTTTATGGTCTGTGGTGTGATAGCTCAAATTTTGGAGACACAAAGACCTGGGTTCCATCTTGGTTCAGTCTCCTAGGCATAATGTGGGTAAAATACCCAATCTTGCAGAGTTTCAATATTCTCAATGGAAAATGAGAATAATAATAACTACTTTATGGAATGATTTTGAGGAATAAAATACACAATGCCAAGAAAGCCCTTAGCAGAGTGTATGGCACAGGGTATATCATTCATAGATGGTAGTTGTAATGATTATTGAATCAGATTTTTCTAAGAATTAATCTACTCCTTATTTTTATGTTTGACATATACTTGTGGAGTAAATTCTTTCAGACATTACTTTGTAGGGTTCGAAATGAAAATGAATGGGCTAGGATCTAGGTTCTACTCTTTACTTCACTGTGTGGGCATGGATAAGTCACTCATTTCTTTATGTATCATCTACTTATGATTTATTCAATGTAATTTGGTGCCATTATGGGTCAAGTTCTAGTTTGGGCATAAAGAGGTAAAGAAGAAAGATAAGGCCTTTATCTTTATGGCTCTGATATTCTAATAACAGACATTGACAACCAAAAATAAGATACAATAAATAATAAGATGGTAATAGAATAATTTGAAATGAAGAAAGTAAAAACAGACCATTGTATTGGGGTGTCATTGAAAGGGGCAGTTTGTATGACTAGGGGGCTATGTTTTATGTACTTTTCTATGTATGTGAAATATATTTGAGAAGAGGTATTTCATTTAGGGCTTAAATCACAAAACAGCTGAACATGCAAGGACCTGCAAGAGGAACATTTTAGATAGAGCTGTAAAGGCCATACCCCTGATGGAGGACATGCTCGGTGTAGCAGGACAGAAAGAAACCTAGTGTGGCTGCGGTACAGTGGATAAAGGGGGTGATAGTAGACAATAAGAACAAAAAGCAGATGGGGCCTGGCAAGGAAGGCCTGGTACATCATAGTGAAGAATTTGGATAGAATTTTAAGAATAATAGAAAGTCATTGGAGATTTTTGGTTGGGAGGAAGACACGGTCTGATTTTCATTATTTAAACTTTTTGAGGATCTGTTTCTTAAATGTAAAAATGTGGACACTAATTGTAGCTACCTGATAAGATGTTGGAAGTTTAAATGAGATGCTGAGGGACCAGCAGATGGCATAGTAGTTATGTTGCTGGACACACACATGGTCAACCGCGGTTCGAGTCCTGGACCCGGTGGCTTCAAACTCATGCTGGGCACGTGTGCGTGCATGCCCAAGATCCCGAGAGGAGAATGGAGAAGAGGTTGCAATGTGGCCATCCCCCCTGAGGGGTGATGTCTCACTTTCTGTCTCTCTTTCTCTCTCTGTCTGTCTGGAGAGAACACAAGCCCTATAGCAAAAAATCTCTCTTAAAAAAAAAAAAGATATTGAAGGTAAAGTACTGGAATATTTAACAACAAATAATTGTTACTTTTGGGTATTGTTATAGTGACTATCAACTGAATTGTGTCCCCACAAAATTCATATGTTGCATTTCTAACTCCTAGTGTGACTGTATTTGGAAACAGGGCCTAGAGGGAGTACTTAAGTTTAACAAGGTCCTAAGGGCAGAGCCTAAGCAGATAGGACTGGTGCCTTAGAAGAAGTAGACGAGACACTAGAACTTGTTTCTTTTAGGAGGACGCAGTGGGAAGGCATGTGCGTTACATGGGTATGTCTGATTTATGGTAACATTGCGCCATGATGCTATGCTTTGTGTACTTTTCCCTATGTATGTTTTACCTCCATAAAATGCAAATTAGTGAAAGGTACACATTAGATAATAAAACTAGGCTATCAAATAGACCAAATACAAGAGACTGAAACAGTTCATCTTCAATGTATAAAGAGCGTGAGTTCTTTTCAAAAACAAGAAGCAGTATTTCACCCCTGTGTGGTTTTGGCAGATAGTCCAGAACCCACAGTGAACTAGTCTTAGCCAGGCAAGAGAGCATAGGGCTGAGCTCTCACAAAATGGGCACCATGAGTCAGGCCGGCAGGAGAGTAGCTAGGGTCTGGGAGGACTGGCAGTGGTCTGTGGACAGATGTCCTGGCTGGTAGGTTAGGACTCTCAAATTGGCAGCAGACAGGCAGTGAGTGTCCAAATAGGCAGGTGTTTGGTGTAGGGAGGACTTACAGCAGGTAGTTCTGACCATGCCATGGTAACAGGGCTCAGGAACTGGCCTCGACATTGTAAGAGGAATGGAAGGGAAAAGATGAAGTTGAAGTTTCAGGGAAATGGGGTACAGGGAGGAAATGAAGTAGTGGCTCAGTTATGATGGGGTGCAATGTTGAGGTTTGATCACAAGAGTCTCAGCACTTGGAACTATTTTGAGCCTACAGGTGGGAGCTAAGTATCTGCAGCTGTTCAGGTTGAAAGCTAAAACAGGGAACCCGGGTGGTATACAATTTATAGAACCTAGGAAAAAATGATAGACACATACACTGTTAGCTTAAGAAGGGACCTTACTGTGTAGCTAATTCAACTCTTTCCTTGTAAAGGAAAGGAAACTAATACTGAATACTACTGGAGGGAGGGACTGCAACCAGTTCATACAACAGTGGAATTAAATATGAGTTTATTTTGGTGAGAAGCATTTTTGAAATCGATGCGTAGTTTTTGTTTTTTTCCCCATAATATGAATTTCCATGAACTTTTTGAAGACTACATGTAAGGTATCATTAATGGCTCTCTGTAAGGGAATCTATCTGATCCTCTTAACTACTATGCGAATTAAATCGTATTATTTTTATTTTATAGTTAGGTCAGAGAAGTAATTTCCTCTGTGCCAGATATCACAGTCAGTATTTTTGCTCACATCTATCCTATTCTAAAGCCCTATGCTATTTCCACTTCATTAAGTAAAAAGTTATGGCAGAATTGGGCCTAGAATTCAGCCCTCCTAATTCCTAGATTTATTCTATTTCCAGTACAATAGAAATGACCGTAATTTTATTTACATGGATTGAGTGAAAAGGAGAGGATCTAAAATTTCAATATCTCTCTATCTCACTTGAGCTAAAATAGTGAGCTGACAGACAATTTACACCGAGACCACTGGGTTCCTGTATCTGAAGGAGGTTGAAAATCTGATTTGTGCCTAAAACAGCCTCAAATAGAGAGGACTAATTGAATGAGTCAAATTGGAACTTTCATTCTCAGTTGAATTTTTCCAAGTGCAGCCTTCGTTCAGGAAAACCAGAGCGTGCTAAAGTAAAAAAAAAAAAAAGGTAGGAAAAGAAATCAAATACAGAAGTCCTAGCCAACTGTTCGAAGCCTTTTTTGGCGAGAGGTGAGCTGATGGAGTGGGGAGAGGCTAATGACACCCTTGCAGCCTACTATCATAGACCTATTAGCCCTGAGGCAGGAGTGGGAAGACAATGGAGGCACTCTGCTGGAATAGAGGAGGAGAAATTTCCAAAGCCACCTGAAAAGCTAAATAATTATAGAGAGTTACCTGAAATTTAGCCAGAAACGCAGCATGGACAAGTCACTTAACACCTTTATTCATCTTGTCTGAATTGCAGATAAAAGCTTTTTATCTACTTATCTTATAGAGACATAAGAATAAATGTAATTTTTGTTGTAAGATTCATCCAACTATTTCACACAGAGCCCCATGTAAAGACAGTGTATTGTTATTACCATGTCTTTCTACTTTCTATCTAGGGAAATTTTGAAAGTCGCTTCAAATGGATCAAATGGTTCATGGATAACATGATCCCTATTCTCCAGAAACTTGAAGTTTGGATGGCTGACCATTTCCCTATCACTTGCATGTAGAGATGCAGATGAATATATGCCAGTATAGTATATATGTAGCGAGTATCATATACAGAGGAGATGTCATTGTCAAGGTGATGGTGTCTTAATCCCCTTTGTATTAGTCAAGTGAGCCTTCCTCTATGTGTCATGATATACACCTCGCTCCATTTCCCTTCCTGCCTGTGCGCATTCTGTGTTCCTTGTCTGGAATTCCTTTATTGATTGAGATGCTATTCTACTTTTTTTTTTCTTTTTAGGTTTTTGCTATAAGGTACATGTGCTTGCTGGAGAGAGAGAGAAAGGATGGAAAAATGGGAAATCCTTCCCCAGGGGGGTTGGCCACATCTCAGTCCCTTCTCTCCCATTCCCAACTTGAGATTTTGCACACACATGCACATGTGCCTGGTGTAATTATTAAGCCACTGGGTCTGGGACTAGAACCCTGTTTGGCCCCTGGGGAGTCCAGCGCATTAACCACCACACCACCAGCTGGCCCCTTGTCTGGTCTTGACTTTTTCTTGATCTTGTCAGACTTCCCTTGTCTCTCTTTTCAAAAATTATTACTGTAGTTATCTACAGAATATAATACGGCTGTTTACTATTTTCTAGTTGTTTAATATAGCCTATCTCTGACTCAGTTTTCAATCTCTACAGGAAACTTACTTTATACATTAATTTTTGGTGTCTCATTGTGCCAAGTACTGTTTGAGGCACATAGCAGTACTTCACAGATGTTCGTTTGTTTCTCTCCCCTCACTTGCCGCCTCCTTTCTTCCTCCTCTCCCTTCCTCCCTCCCTTCCCGGCATTGATTAGCCAAGATGCAAAATGAACATTTTTATTATGAAGGCTTATTATTATTTTTTTCTATGTGATTCCAAATTTTCAAATGTTCTTAAACATCTGGAAATCTTGAGTCCATTTGGTGTATTATTGAACACATGCAGATATTCCATTTCTATTCAGTTTGGGGCAAATATCATAAACAAAATGCCCCAGGGATAGGAGACCTGGGCTCTCAGTCTAGATTTCATTTTCTCATGTAGTGAAAGATATGAAAAGTATTCATGACTGTGACATGAAAAAGAGACTGTACATGCTTAATGACAAGTAATTATTAATGGGAAGCAGGGAAAATGATAGTTTCAATTAGACAGGATAAATAAGTTCTGGAGACCTACTACACAATATGATTATGCTTGAACATTGCTAGGAGAGTAGATCTTAAATGTTCTCACCACAAACATGATAAATATGTAAGGATATAGATATGTTAATTTGATTTAATCATGTCGCAGTATATACACATATGAAAACATTACATATGTACCATAAATACATTTAACTGATTTGTTAATTATACCTTAATAGAGCTGGAGAGAAAAAGAGAAATACTGATATCCAGATGAAAGCCTGGAACAAGGTGGGGTGGTAGGGACTGGAGTTATTACCATATGAAAACAAGGTCCAGGGCCAATGTAAGCAGATTTTTCACAAAATCCAGAAATTTCCATTATTAATACATAAGTAATTAATTCATTTTCAAATACTGGTGATGAATTAAAACTCTCTTGAACCATCCCTGTAGATCTAATAAAACATATGTCTATAGGCCAAATTCTGTTCTCAGGTGTGTGTGTGTGTGTGTGTGTGTATCTATATATACATCTTAAAGATTATAGACTTTAAGATAAAATCTTGATGAGAAATTCTTTTTTTAAAGTTTTTTGCTTTTTTTTGGAGAAGTTTTTTTTTTTTTTTTTTTTTTTTTTTTTTTTTTTTTTTGCTATAGGGTGTGTGCACTTGCCAGAAAGACAGAGAGATACAGAGAGACAGAAAGCAAGAAATCACCCCTCAGGGGGAATGGCCACGCCGCAATTCCTTCTCCTCCATTCTCCTCTCGGGATCTTGAGCACACATACACATGCGCGCAGCGTGAGTTTTAAGCCACCAGGTCTGGGACTCAAACCGTGGTGGTCAACTACATGGGTGTCCAGCAACATAGCCATTATGCCAACTGCTAGTCCCCAAGAAGTTATTATTATTTTTTTAATGTGTACGCAATGGTAAATCATTGAATAGTCTTAAGAGGAGTGGTAAAATCTAGTTTACATTTCTGAAGGAGCCCTCTGGCCACTTTGTAGAGAGTGGCTTCTGAAAGGGAACAAAGAAAAAAAAAGAGAAGGTCATTTCCATGATTCAAGTGAGAAATGGTGGGCCTTGGAATGTAGAGATGACAGTGGCAGTAGCAGAATCTAAGTTACAGTTTGAAGTTAAAATCCAAAGGAAAGTCCAGAATCGAGATGGCATGCAGATGTGATGATGGAGCTATTGGGTAGATGGTGATGCCGTTTGCTGATACGGTGAAAATGGTAAAGCAATAAGTCTCAGGTGTAAATTTGGACAAGTTCTTTAATTTCTTATCTTGAATGTCTAGTTCATCCATTATTACTTTTAAACTTGGTAGCATTTCAGCTTTGACCCCATCAAGATTGTCATTTTTATTTTTTGGTGCTTCCCCCCAACCGCAGTAGCCTGTTATTTTAAATTTTTTTCTTGACATAAATGTGTTTAGTGGAATATTTTAAAATATCTAAAAGGTTATGACTTTGTTATTTGACTTCTTTAATTGCATTGTGATTAGAAAATCTTTCTACATTCTTCTATGTTTGTTGAGATTTTCTTTGTATTTAATAGACTATTTTTTTTTAAAGTACCTGTTTTCTCTTGATTTCACTCTACCAGGGCTTTAACATCTCATAAGACCCATCTGAGTTTCTTACTCAGATCTACTCCAAGAAAGAAGAATGGTAAAAAACAAAACAAAACAAAAAAATAAAATAAAAAAAGAAGAATGGTCATACTCTTTAAAACGATGGTTGTTTTGCTTTGTTATTGAAAATACTTGATACAAAATTAATCTTATGAGAAGGTAATGTCATGCTATTTTTCACATGAGTTTTCAAGTGAATACAGTGAAACTTTGCTACCCAGCCATTTACTTTAGATCAAACTGACAAAAGGCAATTATTTTGAACTTTGTCCAAGGGATTTTGACCATGTCCATGGGGTTTAACCAACTGTAGGCTAGCTAGAGTGCTGCAGAACCTCCAGGGCACTTCCTCATACCACCATTCTATGCTGAGCTGTTGCACAGATTGTCAGTCCAGGGACATGCTACTCTTTCTATCATAGACCTCCCACTCTCAAGTGTCTATTTCTTCTGATTTCCTCAGATACTCTCATCATCTCTTTATTTCACTAACCCTCATTTCTGTGAGTGCTTTGATAGCACCTGTGGTGTACTGAATCTTATGCTTATACATTTCTTCATACTTTCCTTTCTAGTTAGATATTTTGCAGAGAGAAGTTTTGTTACTGACACCTTTTTTTTGGCGGGGGGCGGAGGTTTTTTCGCTATAGGGCGCGTGCGCTCGCCAGACAGACAGAGAGAGACATAGAGACAGAAAACGAGAAATCACCCCCCAGGGGGGATGGTCACGCCGCAATCCCTTCTCCTCCATTCTCCTCTCAGGATCTTGGGCATGCACGCACACGTGCCCAGCGTGAGTTTTAAGTCACCGGGTCCAGGACGTGAACTGCGGTCGACTACGTGGGAGTCCAGCGACACAGCCATTACGCTAACTGCTGGTTCCCACACCTTTTTTTTTTTTTAAAGGTATTTGCTATAAGGCATGTGCACTCACCAGAGAGAAAGAGACAGAGAAAGACAGTGAGAGGGAAAGTGAGAAATCGCCTCCCTTCCCCTGGGGTTGAGGGACAGGGGATGGCCACACCACAATCCTTTCTCCTTCATTTCCCTGGGATTTGGGGCACACACACACACAGACATATTCAGCATGATTTTCAAGGCACCAGGTCCAGAACTTGAGTGATGGTCAGCCATGTAGGAGTCCAGCACCTTAACCACTATGCTACCTGCTGGCCCCATTACTGACACTTTTTACTGGCTCTTTAACCTCCTTTCTATTTTTTTTTTTTTAACAGGCTCTCACTATGTCCTAATCCTCCTGTCTCTGCCTCAAGTGTAGCTGGGACTATAGGTGTAAGCCACTGCACCTGGTTTTTTAGGGTGGGCCAGAAATCTGACCCAGGCCTCCTGTGTGGCCTCGGCTTGCCAAGTATCTGTGTCAACCACTGTGCACTGCCACAGCTAGACCTCCTTTCTGTTCTTTTTAGTAAGTAATCAAGCAGAGATAACTTGCCAAACTCCTAGTTTTCATTGTACTGTCATAATTTTTTTTCAGTCTTTTTTTTTCTCTTTGGGTTACTATATGAAACCACTTGGGAAAGAATAAAGTGTTTATTTCACAAGCATAGGTAATTTTTAAAACCTCATTATAAGATGTTCAATAGAAAATCTGTTTATTCTACACTATTTTTAACTTCAACTTAGATATTTTTACATTCTCTTTGTGAATAGTCAAACTCAATTTCTAGTAGAAAGAAAATATAGAAAAGAGCCTAATGAAATGTGTTGGTAGCCAAAAGCTCAAGTAGAGTCTCTCACGCCGGTTCTGAAGATCACCCAAGAAAAGGTCGTGCTAAGAGTAAAGCAAGGTAAAGAATTCAGTTCAATTTTTTTCCCAATTGTTAGCCAATATTTCTAGCGTACATTGAAAATAAAGTAGTCTTCCGGGTACCAGTTACTAAGTAGGCTTGAATATATTATTCTAGGGGAAAAAAATGATATGAGATTTAAGTGCCAGCTCAGGAAGAGAGGCCTAGGCCAGCTTTCTCATCTTCTCTGGGCCCATTTAGTTGCAGCTTGCTTCTGAAAGAGGCAATCAGCAGTGGTTTATGATGCTCAGACATTTCTATGATGTGCGCTCACTGAAAATCATTGATGTTTCTGCTTTAACTAGATTTAGCTACTTTGGATTGAAAGCTCTGTGCTGCCTGAAATCCCATTTTACTAAACCCGCCAGTGAGTAAAACCACTGAGTCCTTCAGGAAAATTCCATTGCACAGTTAGAAGAAGCTGTTAATTACAGCAACTATCAGCCTTAAAGCTCTACCTTAAAGATACAGGCATTTTGTCTGCTCCAACTGGTCCTTGTATCCAGCCCGGGTGGTGCCGTTCAAGTGGCATCGTGTGGTTTAGTCTCTTTTGATGTGTTTCCTGAGAATCTATGATTAATGTGTCCATGCAAAATGTGTTGAGAGCAAGGCCATGCATCTTTCAGGTATCTTGTTTCTTTTCCATTTCTGGGATTCTGGGCCTCTTCCCCTGCACTCCTCTCTTCCACTCCTACCTACTTTTGGCAAAACAACGAATTCTTAAAAAAGAAATTGAAACCAGCCCCGCACTCAATTATTTGTAGAACTGGCCCCTTTGCACTGAAAATGTTACCTTGGGAACTGAGACAAATTGTAGGCTTATGGATTATAAAGATTTTTTTTTTGCCTTAATGAAAATTTAATTTGTTATGAATGGTTCATCATAACATATGCCAAGAAGAGCGTGCCAGAAATAACAATCTGAAGGAACACACGGGATCTAATGCTTCCATACTTTTCCAGGAGTAAAAGAGATCATTGAAACAACACATGTCAGATGCTATTACTGTCATATTGTTGAGGCCATCTGTTAAAAACCAAGATCAGGACCTGCTGCGTTCATTGAATTTGCAGTTCTGGAAAGGACAATGTCACATGGAATTAAGTTGATTCTGTTAAGAGGAGTGTACCTGAGGGATTAATTTCTCTCTCTTTTCTTTTTTTCCTGAAAGATCAGCCCATGTTATTTATGTAGATGTCTGTACAAACATAGCCTTTAAAAAAAAGAGCACTCAAATTTACATTGCTACACTGGTTATTCAGTCTTTGAAACACAAAATTGCAATCATAGTTTGTATATTTAGATAGATATTTGAATGTATGCATGTAAAGATGAGGAATATGGATATGTACCCGATAAAGTTAGCACTTTGAATACTTAGGGGCTTTCAGAATAAATCAAGGGTGACTATATGAAAAAAAAATCTGATAGTTCATAAATGAAAAAGTGTGCTGTTTCCTTTGAAATTCTGATGAGGCCTGAAAAGTGGAATTTAAAAGTAGTTTTTAATGAGATGCTTGCTCACTTTTTAGTCAGTTTTGCTTTTACAGTAAAGTATGAAGCTGGTTTTATTAAACAATAACTACATGGGTCTCTCAATCTCTTAGAATGTTTCTTTGGGCACCATTTCAAGTGTCCCTGCTAACATTCCATTTGTCTTGTATTCTATGGTTCTTTATATTCTCTCCTATTACACCCTCCTCTCGTACAAATAACAAAAGAGTAAAATTTTATTATTTTTTCTCATTCTGTTTGCTAATGCTGATCAAGCTCTGTGGCTGGAATTCTTTGTACAAACCTATTTGACCTAATGCATTTGTTGTCAGAGGCTGACTGCATTAGGTAAGTCATGGACAATCTTTCAATCTTATTTTCCTCATTTATATAATGTTTGGAATAGATTTAATAATCACTAATATCCTCTGTGTCTTTAAAAGTCCAGGATCCTGGGACCAGCAGTTAGCGTAATGGCTATGTCACTGGACTCCCATGTAGTCGACCGCGGTTCGAGTCCCAGACCTGGTGGCTTAAACTCACGCTGGGTGTGTGTGCGTGCGTGCCCAAGATCCTGAGAGGAGAATGGAGGAGAAGGGACTATGGCATGGCCATCCCCCCTGGGGGATGATTTCTTGCTTTCTGTCTCTCTGTCTCTGTCTTTCTGGCAAGTGCATGCGCCCTATAGGAAAAAAACACTACCAAAAAAAAAAAAAAAAAAAAAGTCCAGGATCCTAAGACTCCTGTATAATGATGCTATATTTTAATTTTATATCAACAGATAATATAGCATTAATGACATATAGTAAAATTACCCAGAAAATCTAAGATTTCAAATAATAGTGTTTGATATATATCTTTACCCATTGATGACAATGGCATATTTTCCATAGTTCTCTAATTTTTCCGTGTGTGTGTGTGTATTTCCACTGAGAGTTCTTTCATTTATTCTATATTTTCCTACAAATGCATCTCTGTTCATCTAGTTGTCCATCTATCCATTCACCTATTGCTTTTGATGTCCTAAATGACTTCGGAGCATGCAGCCTGTTTCTCATTGATTTTCTGTGTATGAAGGTCAAAGCTGTTCCCATGACAAGTCTAGGGAATTGTTTTTAATCTTCACATGCATAAGAATTGGGTGTGAAGGGAATGGAGGTGTGGACTAAGATAAAATAAATGAGGATCCAGACAGTTTAAACTACAGACAACACCAAAGCAGCAGGGATGGCTATGGAGGTGAGGAGAGGAGGATCACTTTAAAGGTTTGGAGTAGGGGTTTATTGGTAGAATCCTGTCATTTATCACTCGTTCCTAGGACTTCCGAAGGAGGGAGCACAGACACTAAGACTAATTTAAAATAGATAATAGTATCTTTGTGGTTCCTTGGATGGTCCTGCCTGACAAGTGCTGGAGCACAAGACTTAGGTCTAGAAGTCTAAGAGAAGTTTCCCATTTCCTCTCACCTGATAGTTACCCCTCACAGCAGACCCATTTGACCCGGGCAGCTATGACCTGAGAGCTAGGGTGTCTAACTTCACTGCAGTGGTCCTGTCCACTTGTGTAATCAGTCCAGCATCTGTTTTGGGCTCTGACTAATCTCCAGTATTTCCTAGTTGGACCTAGGGAATGACGTGGGCATATGCTGTGGACAGGGGATGGGATTCAACTAGCGATGGAGTGAGCAGTGCCGAGAGCATAGGCAGAAGTCATCCCTGTGAGCAGAGCAGATATATAGGAAGGTAAGGGCAGAAGTACCCCCTGACTCCTGCGGTTGATACAAAAATAGTGAACATGCTGAGTACGGTTGATTGCTCACCTTCGTGGTTCTGTCTATAACCCTCAGGGAACCTGTTGCCTACTGTTCCAGACTATTTTTAGGATTTAGCTTAATGAGATTATACTTATTTACTTTTGGGGCTGAAAATACTTTATACTTTGTTTTATGTTCTAATAAGGAGAAATCTGCTTATGTGTTCGATTGAAATTTCTCCTGAACTTAATTTTTTCTGGTGACATTGTAAGCTACTGTTTTATTATGATCTTTCATCGTTTGATAGAGAGTCCCTAGTCCACTGGAAAAGTGTAAATCATATTTTACATATTTGCTTAAATTAAAAAATTGTCTATTATCAACAATGCTCTGTGGGGGTGTACAAAATAGTTTATTGCTCTTGAGGATCATATAGTTTGGTTATTATTAATACTGTACTTATTGATCCATTTTAACATCCTTAAAATTTAGATACCTCTTACAATCAAGAGCATGGCATAATTTAATTGGCAGAAGTTAAAATTCTTTTCTTGGAGAGGTTTTTGCTATCGGGTGCATGCGCTTGCCAGAAAGACAGAGAGACAGAGAGATAGAAAGCAAGGGGATGGCCATGCCACAGTCCTTTCTCCTCCATTCTCTTCTTAGGATCTTGAGCACACAAGCACACGTGCCTGGTGTGTGTTTAAACCACTGGGTCTGGGTCTCAAAGTGCGGTTGGCTACATGGGAGTTCAGCGACATAGCCATTATGCCAACTGCTGGTTGGTCCCCAAATTCTTAATGATATATGAAACATGTCTCTTATAATGTCTTCAGATTCAATGAGGCGTAGTAGCATCAGTGATCTAGATAGTGCTATTTGCCATTCTATTTGATAAGCATAAGCTGTGACTGACTGTGGGCTGGAAAATTGGACTCTGTGGTTCTTTCAGTCTCTGTGTCAGAACCTACATTGTGTGAGTATCTCACCAGTGGACAGTGATTCTAGAATCTGAAGATTCATCATTGTCTCAGAACATCATCCCAAATGCAAGTCAATGATCTCATTTGGTATTCTGTAGATGAAACAGAAATATCTTCCAATAACTGGAAGAAACAATGGGTATTCTAGGCTTAATGAAAGATAACACAAAAGACTTCAACCTGTCATTATTCTTAAATATTTTCAAAGGTAAATGTGACCAAACATGTTTTTATTTTATTTATTTAAAATAATTTTCCAGAGGGCACGTGTCCTTACCAGCCAGAGATATACAGGGAGAAGTAGAAAGCACCTCCCCATGGAGCATGATTGCATTGCCATCCCTTCTCCATTTCTCTTTCCTGTTGGCATTTTGGGCACAGGTACACATGCACCCAGTGTGCTTTCGAAGCTGTGGGGCCTGGATTTGACCAATATGGTAGGCCAGGTGGGATCTGGCTCCCTTAACTACTAAGTCATGAGGCCGAACCTGACTATATATGAGTTTTTAAAATCATCACTATAATAAAAGACCATAAAGTATTTACTTTATAGAACAAGATATAACATGACATTTTGGGCATTGACACAAAGACTGTATAATGTCCAAGTCATTTCTACGCATTTGTATATTTGTAAAACAACAAACGTCTATCGTGTACAAGGTACTTAGCCAGTCTAGAAGAGTATAATAAGTCAAGAGATACCATTATGAATTTTGCCTTTAAGCACTTAAATATAGGTGGTTAACATAAATGTATTTATATTAAATAAAATATAAAATGCAGAATATACATACATATTTGAGTGAATACTTATAATTGTTTATTATTAAATAAATTATTTAAAAACATTTAAAACATTTATCTGAGACATTAAAAGTGTGCTTATTAAAAGAAAGCTATGAACAGGGGAAGGAAACCTATTATATAGCATGATAAGAGATAAGTGGCCCAAGAATGGTACAAAAATTTTATAGAAATGTAAATATTGGGTCATTAGAAAAGTAGTGATGCATTCTTGCATGAAAAATGTAGAATAGAGATGTCATGACTTCCCTGACAACCCAGTACTTATGTTCCAGCTAGGGGTGATTTTAGAGCCGATGAAATTTTTGAGCCACATCTAAAAACTAGTAGGATTCCAGTGGTGAAATACAAGGGAATGCATTCCTGATCTGAAGAGTACCAGAAAAAAGTCCTTGTTTCATTAAGATATGTTTATTTGTGGGACTAGCAGTTAGCATAATGGCTATGTTGCTGGACTCCCATGCAGTCAAACCCGTGGTTTGAGTCCTGGACTCAGTGATTTAAAATCATGCTGGGTGCGTGTGTGTGCCCTCCCAAGATCCCGAGAGGAGAATGGAGGAGAAGGGATTGTGGTGCGGCCATCCCCCGGGGATGATTTCTCACTTTCTGTCTCTCTGTCTCTCTGTCTTTCCGGCAAGAGCACGTGCCCTATAGCAAAAAACCTCTCCAAACAAACAAACAAACAAAGGGAAAGATATGTTTATTTGCTACAGGTGGGAGCCAAGGGAGAAATAAAGGCTGAGGACACAGATGGCATCAAATGATACAACAGGGTATGGGAAGAAGTAAGTGGTGTGGGATCTAGGGCATTGGGGCATGGGCTGAGTGATTAATCTTAGATAAGAGAAGTAATTCTGGGCCTGATGTTGGTGCAGCAGTAAATCATGGTGCTCTGAGGCTGACCTTACATGGGAAGGTTCTGGGTTTGCATCTGGAGACCTGCATGAGTACACTGGGCACATGTGTGCTCATGGTTGGGTCTGGCTTAAGCTGGGAAAGGGAGAAATCAGCTGTCTCTGTCAGTTGGGGATACTGTTGGTGTCCCTTGTCCTTTCATAGAACAAATTTATAAATAAACTTAAAACAAGCAAGAGATGTAACTTCTACTCCTCTGAGCCAGGAGGAAAGGAATTAGGAGTAAGTATAGATGCAGATGAATTACTTTTGGGGGTCAGAAATCTGAAAGTAGAGGGAGTTTGCATCCGATGGTTTCTATTTTCTCTTTGAAATAAGAAGGTTTTCTGATTAGATGTAAAGGGATGGTGTATGCTTGAGTGGGTGAGGATTGATTAGACTGAGGAAGACTTGGAATAACTGTTCAGGGAATGGGAGGGAAAACTGAACAAAGATAACAAGAAAAAAACAAAACAAAATAAAACTACTAGGCAGCACCTGAGGCCCATTTGAAGTGGAAACCATGATGGGTATCAATCTGTGCAGTTTTCCCCCCAGCAACCTTGACCAGCCGAGGTATGTATAGTAGAAGGGAAGAAGAAGGACTGCAGGACTGCAGTAGACAGAATTGTCATAAATGATGCAGCTTAATATCTATATCTATATCTATATCTAGATAGATAGAGAGAGCGAGAGGGAGAGCAAGAGCAAGAGCGAGAGCGAGAGTGAGAGAGCGCACACGCAAAAAATCTTTTCCAATGAAGGAAACCGAGGGGCTAGGAATTAAGAGGTCTCGAAGAAGGTGTTAAGTAAACCTGGAGGAAATAAAGGAGTAGGTTATATGGAAGTCCAGGAGATTGTGTTGGCAGAATAGAATATTAACATCTTGGGTGCTTAGGCTGAGTAAGGTCCCAGTAGTGGAAAGGAAGCTATTTGATAGTCATCCACAGTGATATCACGTTACCTCGGTTTCTAAGTCCTCAGTGGATCTTGAGCAGTGATCTGGAGGCCAACAGATGATAATAATGTAGAAGGCTAAAAGGAATTTTAGGAGAAAGAAAGATACCTTGAAAAACTGAAAGCATATTTTAAAAAATCGAGGTTGGAAAGAACAAAGAAGGTCTGCAATAAATAGTGGGTGAATGACGGTGATATCTAAGTATTTTAAGCTTAAAGTATATGGGTTGTAGGAGAATGAGTGTTTAAGATGTATACAAAGAAAGCAATATCTTCAGGGGGGAGATGTACCTTGGAGATTAGGTGGTAGCAGTTTAGCATAAGGATTACAGTATGAACTGCAGAATCAGACAAAAGCTAAATCAAAGCTAGGCTACAGTGCACTGTGATTCTGGGCAGCATAGCTTTGCTGTGCCTTGGTTTTCTCATCTGCAAAGTGAAATATATTAATGGTCCCTTGTTATTGTAGGGTTTAAATACTATTGTATTTTTCTCCTACTTCACAAATCTCTCATCCTTAGTTCCTTTAGTAGTTCTTTCTCCTCCCTAGGCTTTTGTTGTTGGAATGTTCGAGGGTTCAGATTTTTTTTCTGCTTCATTTTCTTTCCTCCATGACTTTTTATTCCCTTTTCCTGCTTTCTCTCTTATTATTCAGCTTCATAGTTTTAAATGTCATTTATGGTTGATGATTCCTAAATTTTTATCTCTGGTCCAGACCTTCCTTTTAGTCTTCAGACTCATAGATCCACTTGCCTGTTAGACCTTTCCATTTGGATGGCTATTAGATATCTCCAATTCAGCATGCCCCTCCCCCAGCTGGAATCCTGAACATCTCCCTCAAACCACCTTTGCCCATAGTCTTCCCCTCTCTCTGATGGAAACTCCATCTAGATGTCAAGGCCCAAACCTTTCAAATCATCCTTACTGAGTTTACCTTACACTATTCCTAGCATTTCTCTCATCTTTTCTCAAGATAACTTGAGCTTACCAGAGAAATCTTTAAAAAATGTGAAGTCAGATCATATCATTCTTGTAACCTGAACAACAGTTTATTTCTCTCAGAAAATGAAAGTCCTTGCAAAGGCCTACAAGCCTTTATGCAATCCACACTCTCCTTCCTTCTCCGGTCTTATCACCTTGTGCTGTCTTCCTGTCTTACCTCCATGCAGTCTGTGCAGCTTCCTGGATTCCTGAACAAATCATTTATTCTTACTCTAGAGCCTTGTGCTAACAATTTTCTCAGCCTAAAATGCTTTTTCTTCATGTATTTTCTTATTTAACTTCCTTACCTCACCTTCAAGTCTTAGTTCAAATCACACTTCTTCAGTGAAATCTGTGCTGACCACCCCATTTAATAATGCACACACCGGCATCACCCTTGCCTCTTTTCTGCCATGGTACTTCCAATCTCTTAATCTTGCTTTACTTTTTATTATCATCTCTTTATATACTTCCTAATTTACTTATGTATTATGTTTAGTCATTATTGACCATCTCCCATGCAATGAAAACTCCACATAAGCACGATCTCTCTCTCTCTCTTCACTGATAGACACTAAGAATCCAGTATGGTGCTTAGCAAGTTATGGTTCCTCGGTACATATTTGTTGAGTGAATAAAAGAATGAATAAATGAATGGACAATGATAAAGCACTTCCTAAAGGCTGGATATTATGCTAAGTACGCCCTTAGTGTAACTTGTTATTATCGGTAGTATATTTTAATTAGGGGAAAGGAATGAAGAATACATCCTAGGACAGTTTGAGGAAAGGATGAGATAGCAGACTTTTAAGTTGCTGCAGATTGGCAAGCAGATTATGACCTTAAAATAAACCCATGCAGGCTATTGGTTTCTCTGTAAGAGCTCCCTGGAAGAAGGTACCTTAGGGAGAGCACAGTTAGGAAATAATTTACCCAGAGATAATTATTACTAACAGGAATGAGTCTTTTCCCACCCTGACTCACTCAATGGAGACTACTTTTAAGTAATTATCTTGGTTAAATTTTATTAATCTTTTGGCACTGAACGAAATGGTGCACTTTATTGGAGGACACTGTTCACCACTGAGGTTTTAAAGCTCTTGGGGGAGCATTTGAATGAGAATAGAATTTGATAGCCGGATTGATTTAGGAGTGGTTGCTCACATTTTCCTTACTTTTTCTTTCCTTATCTCTTGAATGTTTTGGCAATTAGTGAGTTTAAGAGAATTGCAAAATTTTAGTTCAGAGAATATGGGATTTTCTGATTACTTGGATGAGTTTTTACACCTTTTGAATTTTGATGCTTCATGTTCTTATGCTGCCCATTGCTTTAAATAGTGCATTGTAGGACGTGGGAGTTTTACGGTAGACCCAGGATATAGGTACGTATTTTAAATAATCTTAACGGAAACTTTGGTATTACTAACACAATTATATTTTCCATAGACAATGATGAAAATGAAGAAAATGTACAAAGGGACCAGCAGTTGGCGTAATGGCTATGTCGCTGGACTCCCATGTAGTTGACTGCGGTTCGAGTCCCGGACCTGGTGGCTTAAACTCACGCTGGGCCCGTGTGTGTGCACCCAAGATTCCAAGGGGAGAATGGAGGAGAAGGGATTGCGGCATGGCCATCCCCCCGGGGGGTGATTTCTCTCTTTCTGTCTCTCTGTCTCTCTCTGTCTTTCTGGTGAGTGCATGTGCCGTATAGCAAAAACCTCTCAAAAAAAAAAAAAGTACAAAGAAGAACAATTAGCCCTTATCACCAGGGATAACCACTGTTTAACTTGTTAGCCTACTGATGTATTGCGCAAGTTTTGTCTGGAGTTATTAAAAAAGCTGGATATAAGGGTACTTCATAAAGTTCATGGAAAAATGAAATTAGAGCATAATTTACTTCCTTGGGCAAAATAAATTGAAGCCCATGTATAATTTTCCCATAAAATGTATTTTCACGAACTTTTTGGAGAGCTCTTGATTTCTCTTATACCTTACTCATAAGGTATCAAAACCACCTCGCAGTCCATAGGTTATTATTCTTAACCCTGTCTTGCATATGGGCTTTTCTGACAATCTAATAAAAGTTATAAATTCCCTTCCCCCAAGTCTCCATATGGTCGGGGACATAAATTTTGCATTTTATTATTAGGGATTTTATGGATGACCTGATCTATAATACCTTATAGATTCTGGGATAAAATCCTTGATACAGGCACACACACTTTCTCCAAATATTTGAAATCTGATAAATTATGAAAAATTAAAATGCTTTCTTAAAATATACTTGTTCAAAGATAACAATGTTACCTTGGTTAAATTTTATTACTCTTTTAAAGTTCTTCAAACAGTTAATGGAAATATAGAATTAAAGTGCAAGTTTATTTTGGTATAAAAACTTTAAAATCTAGGACCAGCAGATGGTATAATGGTTATGTCGCTGGACTCCCACATGACTGACTGTGGTTCTAGTCCCAGATCTGGTGACTTGAAACTCATACCGGCTGCATGTGTGTGCATGCCCAAAATTCCAAAAGGAGACTGAAGAAAGGATTATGGTGTGGCCATCCCCACTGAGGGTGGGGGGGGTAATTTCTTGCTTTCTGCCTCTCTGTCTCGCTAGTGAGTGCATGTGCCTTATAACAAAAATCTTTTTTTAAAAAAAGTTAGTGCATAGCTTTTTTTCTCATAATATGCATTTTCCATGAGCTTTGTGAAGACCCCTTGTAGTGACCATCTGTGGCTTTTATCTGCCTAGCACCCATTGTTTTTGTTTTTGTAAATTTGCTGTAGAGTGCATCCATTCATCAGAAAGACAGAGAGAGGGAGACAATCAGAAAGCACCATCCAGGGGGAGGAGCCACGCCCCAATCCTTTTCTTCTCCATTCTTTTGAGATTTTGGGTACACATACACATGTGTCCAGTGTGTTTTCCAAACAGCCTGATCTAGGATTTGAACTGCGTAGTGACCATGTGTGATGGAGCCGCCTTAACCATTATGCCACTGACAGGCACCCTAAGCACCTGTTTTATCCATTTTACTGATAATACTGCCCACATACCTTGTTACAGGGTGAACATATGACCTGGGTTGCACCAACAAGATCTGATCTTAGAATGCTAAACGAAGAATTAAAATTAAGCAGACTGACATTTTACCAAATGTGTTGGAATCCATGCATCTGACTGAGTAATTTCTTTTCCACTGTAATCATCTTTGGAGATTTCATTTTAATTATGATTATGTCATGGTTCAAAATACTTTTGAGTTCCTCTTCTGGGATTGCCTTTAACAGAAATTATGAGCTATATAACAAAGTCACATAGTCAAAACTCTTGGTTGAAAGTTACAGAAAATCCCACCCAATGACTTAAACAAGAAAGGAATTTATTGGCTCATGTAACTGGAAAGTATAGGAGAGAGCTCTGTTTCCAGTCACAGATGGACAGAGAAACTTGGTGTATCAGAATCTAGTTTCTCTCCTTGTCTCTAAGTGCTGCTCTCTTTTCACTGGTTCCATTCTCAGGCTCTTCCTTTGTGGTGTCAAAAGTAACTGTGTCATCCTTTCAGACTGAAGACCCCCTCATAAACAGAGCATCATTTCTGTAGCTCCTAGAGAAGTCCTGAGACTTAGACTGCACACAAATAATGAAACCCCCTTGGAGGCCAAGGTAGTGCGATGTGACTTTTGGTTCAGTTCTGTGGCAGGTGCTTCCCTATGGACTCTTATTTCCACCCAAAGTTCAGAGACTAAGAGTGGCAGAGGAGATGAAGAATCAAAATAGGGGATTACTACTGGAAGAAGAATCACAAAATAGAATATTCAATAGTAAGTGTGTTGGAATATTTTAAAAAAGAAAATATTTTTTATTTTTTATTTTTTATTATTATTTTTTTGGAGAGGTATTTTATGCTATAGGGCACGTGCGCTCACCAGACAGAGACAGAGAGACAGAAAGCGAGAAATCACCCCCCAGGGGGGATGGCCATGCAGCAATCCCTTCTCCTCCGTTCTCCTCTTGGGATCTTGGGCACGCATGCACACATGCCCCGCCACTGGGTCCGGGATGCGAACCGCAGTTGGCTACATGCGAGTCCAGCGACATAGCCATTACGCTAACTGCTGGTCCCAAAAATATTCCTTTACTTTTTAAAAAAAATTCTTGGAATCCTTGGAATCTCTGCTCAAAACCTCATCTTCCAGACTCCATAAAAGCTCAGACAGAAGTCATTTAAATCTGTGGTGTGACCTGCCATGTGCAAGGACAATGAAGCTGAATCTCTGTTCTAAGCCCCATTTTCCAGACCCCGAAAAAGGTCAGATAGTTGCAGACATCTTTTTTAAGGAACACACCACCAAATGACTAAAATTCAGAGAGAGAATGCAGAGTGAGCAGCAGGGAGAAATACAGAGCTTCAGAGAGTGCAGCTCATCTCCTCCCACATGCCTCTGAACTCTCAGTTGAAACCCCGCAGCTCAGCCCAGGTGCACCTATTCCCTAGAAACTGTGAGGCCTTTGTAGTATCAAGTTCCAAAATCAAAAGCTCAGGTTGCTTGGTGAGCATTAGGGAAACAACTGTAGAAAGATTGTGGGTCACCTTCTCCCACACACCTCTGAATGCTTAGAATTAACTCCAAGAAATTAGAAAGAAATGTATAATCCATCAGATGACCAGAAACCACTGCAGAGGCACAAGAAATATGAAAAACCAAGAAAATAGCTCTCTCCCAAAGGAAAAAAACAACCCTTCATCATCCACAGAAAGTACAGTGGGACTCATGGAAATGTCTGATAAAGAAATCAGAATATTCATAGTGACAAAATTATCAAGATGCAAGAGATGAGAAATGAACTCCAAAATGTCTAAGAGAAAAGAACAATGAGTTCTAGGAGGTGAGGAAGTTATTTCACGATTTGAAAGAAGAAATACATGCTATAAAAAGAATCAAATGCAGCTGTTAGAGATGAGGGCTGTAACACAGGAAATCAAAACTTACCTCAGGATCAGCAGCTAGCGTAATGACTGTGTTGCTGAACTCCCATGTAGCCAACCATGGTTCGAGTCCTGGACCTGGTGGCTTAAACTCATGCCATGCCGGGTGCGACGTTGCCATTACGCTAACTGCTGGTCCCGACAGTAACTTTTGACACCACAAAGGAAGAGCCAGTCTGAGAATGGAGCCAGTGAAAAGGAAGCAGCACTTAGAGACAAGGAGAGAAACTAGATTCTGATTACCTCAGAATCTGTTGAGGACCTCTCCCTCATGACAACATTATCCCCTTTTCCCAGCCTCTCAGTTCATCAGGATCTTGGGCACACTCATATGCCCCGGTGTGTTTCAGGTTAACTGAGCCAGATCCAAATTCAGTCACTTGACTTCCAGCACTGTCGTTCAATAGACTGTGCCACTGAGACTAGGCTTTAAAACATTTGAAATAATTAATTAGTCAATACTCTGAAAAACTGTCGGCATATTAGAAAGGCTTTCTATTGAGTGACTAGAATTGTCTGTGACAGGGAGAGACATTAATTTATTTCTTCATTCTCCTAGTAAACATGCCAAACACCTGTCACGTGTGAGGCAATGTACTGAGTGAAGTGACAAACACAAAAGTTAATGAGATAATCCTTGCCCTGAGAAACTTGCAGTCAAGTAAGACCACTAGAACAGCTGTAAAAGAATTTTAACTCAGAACAGCTGAGTAATTAACACTCATTTGCACCCTATTGTATCACTTTTATAGTATCTATTTACAACTTTTTAAATATTTTTCCCTTTAGCATGTATGTCTCTGTAATAAAATATTTGCAATATTTTTTAATTCTAAGAAAATAATTGAATAGTTAAACTTTTTGTGTGATTATAAAACTTAAAATCAATGGGACCAGCAGTTAGTGTAATGGCTATGTCGCTGGACTCCCACGTAGTCGACCGCGGTTCGAGTCCCAGACCTGGTGGCTTAAACTCACGCCGGGCGCGTGTGCGTGCATGCCCAAGATCCTGAGAAGAGAATGGAGGAGAAGGGATTGTGGCGTGGCCATCCCCCCGGGGGTGATTTCTCGCTTTCTGTCTCTCTCTGTCTGTCTGGCGAGCGCACGCGCCCTATAGCAAAAAAACACCTCTAAAAAAAACCCAAAAAACAAAAAACTTAAAATCAATAAGAGCACCATGTATTAAGCTTCGATAAGAAAGAAACTATGGCATCAGGCAGTTTTCCCCTATGGTTGCTACAAATTTAAAATTAAAACTAGATAGAATGCATGTCTCTTGAGGACTGTAACTCTCTTCTTTATCAGATGTTAGGTGCTACACATAAATATTATGTATGAATCACAGCAGATATGAGTATTTCTAGACTGCCAGGAATAATGAAAATGCTATTTGAAGCATGTTATTCCTTGTTCTAACTCAAGTACCCTTTCCACAGGTATGTTTTCAAATCTTTTTCTTTTTGTCCTCCAGATTTACTGACATATAATTGACAAATAAAAATAGTATGTATGCAAGGTATACAGTGAGATGATTTGATATATGTACACATTGAGAAATGATTATCACAATCAAATATCCATCACCACATTTACTCACCGGTGTGTGTGTGTGTGTGTGTGTGTGTGTGTGTGTGTGGGAGTGAGGTGAGGATATTTAAGATCCAGCCTACAAGGAAATTTCAAGTAAACAAAGCTGTATCATTAACTATTGTTGAAATGCTGTACGTTAGAGTTCCAGAACTTATTCATCTTATAGCTGAAAGTTGGTACCCTTTGACAAACTTTTCCCCATTTCCCCTACCACCAGCCCCTGACAATCACCATTTTATTCTCTCCTTTGCTTTTTAATTTTGTTTCTTTTACTGTGCCAAAGACATTGCCAAGACAAATGTCAGAGGTTGTTTTCTGTTTTCTTCTAGGAGTTTTATGATTTCAGGTCTTATATTTAAGTTTTTCATCCATTTCAAGTTAGTTTTTTCCAGATGGTGTAAGACAAGGGTCTGTTTTGTCTTGTGCATGTAGATATCCAGTTTTCCCAACATGACTGAGCAAAGATGAACTTTGCTTGATGCCTTTATTAAAGATTAGTAGACCATGCACATGTTGGGTTTATTTCTGGGCTCTCTATTCTGCTCCATTGGTTTTTGTGTCCTTTTTAATGCTATACTTTAAAATTATTTTTATTACTATAGTTGTAATATTATTAAAATTAGGAACTTGAGGTCTTTAGTATTGTTATTGCTCAAGATTGCTTTGTATATTTGGGGTCTGTTGTGGTTTCATACTAATTTTAGAATTGTTCTTTATATTTCTGTGAAAAATGCTATTGGAATTTTAAAAAATCTTTTTAAAAACATTTTATATATTCATTTATTTTCATTTGACCAGAGAAAGACAGACACACAGAGAGAAGGAAAGGAAGAGAGCAAGCCACCAGGTCCAGGAATCGAACTGTGGTCGGCCATGTGGGAGTGTCCAGTGCCCTAACCACCACGCCACCTGCTGGCCTTGCTATTGGAATTTTGATAGAGATGTCATTGACGCTGTATATCACTTTGAGTAGTATGGGCATTTTAGCAATATTAATGCTTCCAATCTGTGAATATAAGCTTCTTCCATTTATTTCTGTCTTTTTCAATTTCTTTACCAATGTCAGATAATTTTCAGTGTACAGATCTTTCACTTCCTTAGTTAATTTTGTTCCTAAGTATTTTTTTAAGTGGAATTATTGTCTTAATTTCTTTTTGAGATAATTCATTGTTGGTGGATAAAAATGCAGTTAATTTTTTGCATATTGACTTTGTGTCTTGCAACTTTACTGAATTTATTAGTTCCAACAGTTTTTTTGAAAGTCTTTATTTTAAAAATTTTTAATATATAAGATCATGTCAACAATAAATGAAGACTATGATTTTTCATTTCACTTTGGATACCTTTTATTTCTTTTTCTTGTCTGATTGTTCTGGCTAGGACTTTCACTACTTTGTTGAGTATGATTAGTGAGTGTGGGTACTGTTGTCTTATTTTTTGATCTTAGGGAAATAATTTTAGCTTTTTAACTATTGAATGTGATGTTAGCTATGGGTTTGTCCTATAGAGCTCTTACTATTTTGAGGAACATTCTTTCTAATGAATTTTTTTTTTTGAGTTTTGACTGTGAAATAATGCAGAATTTTGTCAGTTGCTTTCCTGTATATACTGAGGTGATTACATAATTAAAAAAAATTGCTATAGAGTGCATGCACTCATGGGGGGGTCGGGTGAGAGAAACCCCTAACCCCTGCTCCAGGGGAATTGGCCTTTCCACAATTCCTTCTCATTCTTCTCTCAGGATTTTGGGCATAAATGCACACGTCTAACGACGCCGGGTTGAGGACTCAAACCATGCAGTCAACCATGTGGAATCTAGCTATCTCAACCACCACACCATTGACTTGCCTGATTGTATAGGTTTATCCTGATTATATAATGATATCCACATTTTATTAATGTGGTATATCACATTTATTGATGTGTGTGTCTGTGTGTGTTGAACTATTCTAGCATCCTGGAGATAAATGCCGCTTGGTCATGATGGATGATCCTTGTATGTGCTATTGAGTTCAGCTTGCTAGTATTTTCTTAAGGATTTGTATTTCTACGGTCATCAGATATATGGGCCTGTGATTTTCTTTGCAGTATCATTATCTGATTTTTGTATAAGGATAATGCTGTTCTTGTAAAATTAGTTTCTAAAGTGCTTTTTATTTTTATGGAAGACTTTGAAAAGGATTGCCATTAATTCTTCTTTAAATGCTTGGGAGAATACATCATGAAATCATCTGATACTGGACTTCATTTGTTAAATTTGTTAAGTTTTTTTTTTTCCCAGTGGTACAATATATAATTTATTCTTAAGAATGTTCTATGTGCACTTGAGAGAAATGTGTATTCTGCTGCTGATGAATAAAATTTCTGTATATATCTGTTAGGCCCATTTGGTCTATAATCTTTTAAAATTCTTCTCTTTTCTTACTGATTTTTTTCTGTCTAGATGATCTATTGTTAAAGTGAAGTATTGAGTTCTCTTCGTATCGTGTTGCTGTTTTATCTCTTCCTTCTCAGTTGCTGTTTGCATTATGCATTTGTTTTTGTCATGTTGGGTACATATATATTTACAATTGGCTTATTCTCTGGTGAACTGACCCCTTTGCTATTATATAGTGACCCTTTTTGGATCTTATGACAGATTTTGATCAAAAGTCTATTTGGTTTGATGTAAGTACAGTTCTTTTATCATTGTCATTGACTCTTGACAATTTGATTATAATGTGTCTTGGAGTTTTTCTCTTTGGGTTGATTTTTTTGAAGATATTTTGAGCTACATGAATCTGAATGTTCATATCCATCCCCAGATGTGGGAAATTTTCAACCATATTTCTTTAAGTCAGTTTTCTACCCCTTTCTTCTTTTTCTAGATCTCCCATAATTTATATATTTGTATGCCTGAGGGTGTATCATTAGTTCCTTACACTTTCTTCATTCTTTTTTGCATTATTGTTTTCATTTCTAGCTCTAATTGGCTAATTTCAAAGGACCGTCTTTGAGTTTCTAATTCTTTTTCTGCATCATCAAGTATGCTATTGAAGGTCTATTTGAATTTTCCAGGTTTATTGAATTTTTCAGTTCTCTCATTGTACCTTTCAGCATCAGGATTTTTACCTGGCATTTTTTTTTTCACAGTTTCTACTTCTTAAGCTTTTCATTTTGTTCATTCATTGTTTTCTTAATTTAGTTATGTAACTGTTGTCTTGCATCTCATTGAGATCTTGAAGATGATTATTTTGAAAATTTTTTTTTGGAGAGGTTTTTGCTATAGGGCACATGTGCTCGCCAGACAGACAGACAGAGACAGAGAGACAGAAAGCGAGAAATCAGTCCCCAGGAGGGATGGCCACACCACAATCCCTTCTCCTCCATTCTCCTCTCGGAATCTTGGGCATGCACGTACATGCAACCGCCGTGAGTTTAAGCAACCGGGTCCGGGAGTCGAACTGCGGTCGACTACATGGGAGTTCAGTGACATTGCCATTACACTAACTCTTGGTCCCTATTTTGAAATTTTTTGATAGGCAATTTATAGATTTCCATTTCTTTGAGGGGGAACTGGACTGCTTCTGGGCCCTTCGTCAGTAGGACTGGACCTTGGATAAGCACATGCTTCAGGGTCCACAGATGGCAGTCCCACTACCAGGTGAACTGACAGTGTAGCTCCTTCTTGGTCCCTAGGAAGTTTCCTATTGGGTCATTGAGTAGGTCTCTAAACAGGAAGGACTGGTCCTAGACCATGGCTGAGAGGGGCTAGAACTGAGTCACAGGGCTACTTCAAGGTCTAAAGTCAAGGCTGAGGTCTGCAGGCCTTCCTCCAAGAACACGGGCAGACATGATTTTTTGTACATTCCTAAGTGGGGAAGAGTGCGCTCAGAGAGTAAGTGTGATGAGCTGGTGCTGAATTACAGGGCCACTTCATGGTCCACTGCCAGGACCAAGATCCAAGATAGGCCTGTCACCTGAGGAACTGGTAGACATGACTTTTCCTGGGTACCTTGACAGATGGTGCTTGTGGTAGGACCAAGGCAAAACAGGGCTATAGCCGACTCTTACAGAGAATAAGATAATTTCTGCGTCTGGAGAAATTGGGGCCACAGTTTATGAGTCTGCCTGTGGACATTGACCTGTCTTCTGAAAATAACCTTCCTCGGTCTTGGGCTCCATCAAGATTTCATAGCTTCCTACTTACATCCCAATGATGTATAGCATATTAATGTTAAAAAAAGAAAAATAAATTAATAAAAAAATCCCAAAGTTCCTACACGGGCTCCTTTGTTCATGGATGGCTGTGAATTATTCTTGCTGTGGAGGAATACAAGTGGGATATCTCTCATTCTGCCATCTTTTTTGTTATTGGCCTCAAATATTTCTGGATAATATTGAAATATCTTTTCCCTCTGAGCAGAAATTTCTCAAGAATATACCAGCTCCAAGGGAAAGGCTAGGAGATGTTTTTGTGTTTAGTTTTGTCTTTTGGATCTAAGTGGTTTTCCACTAAAAAAGCGTAACTTTTAACTTGTATAGCTGAGAAATTCTTTAGTATGGAGTGTGTCTAGCAGCTCAGTGTCACCTTAATTAGGCTGTTGCCAACATCCATGGAGTCTTGTCGTTGCCATTCTTAGCAGCACATGTCCCACTTTATTTAAATTGCATAAAGGTTGGAGGTGTAGAGAGAACAATATCCAATTTTGGATTTCAAATAAAAATAGACTGTAGAGATTCTAAGAAGTAAAGTTGGTTGTCTTTGATGGAATAAGAGAACCACAACATAATTGGGTGTTGGAGTTAAAAGATGTCTTAGAGGCCACTAGTTCTAACTCCCTGACATTTGATATGAAGAAAAAGAAGTGCAGTTTCATGAAATGACTTGGGTAAGTTGGCACCGATGAAGTACAGGTTGGTGAGATGACTTGATTAAGTTGATATCAGACCTGTAATTTAAAGTAGGATCTTCTTACTTCTGGAATAATATTCTTTCTATTATATTCAACTCTGCTTTTTGTGTTTTTCAGACTTGAAAGTCAATGATGGCTTGCTGGTAGGATATTTTTCTATAGATCTGAATTTTATCCGCTCTTCCCACTGCCCACCACCAAATGTAGTTGATGTCATGGAGAAATTTCATTAAGACTTGTTGTTTCTGTACTTATTGTGATAGTTAATTTTATGTCATTTTGACTGGGCCCTGGGTTCCAGATATGTGGCCAAACATTAGTCTGGATTTCTGTTAGGGCATTTATATATGAGATTAACATCTAAATCAATGGATCTTATTCAGATTGAGTTCCACAATGTAATTGGCCCTTATTCAATCAGTTGAAGGCCTAAATAGAACATAAATCTGATGTCCCCTAAGCAAGTGGGAATTCTCCCAGCAGAAAGCCTTTGGACGTGAACTGCAGAATTAGTGTCTTCTTGATTTCCAGTGTTAACTCACCTTGAAAATTTTGTATTTTTCAGTCTCCATAATCATGTGAGCCAATTCTTGAAAATAAATCTCTCTCTATCTGTCTTTACACACACACACACACACACACACACACACACACATCCTACCGATTCTGTTTCTCTGGAGAACTCTGACAAATATATTTAGTGGAACATTTGTTTTTCTAATCCAGCCTTTGTACCCAGAGCACTTTGCCTGATGTTTTGGGTTGTCATGTGCTATTATCTATCTCTTTAATGCTCTATAAACCCAAAGATGGTTCTCTTTTGATTTGGTACTAAAGGAAATCCTTTACAATTCTGCTCCTTTTTTCCTCAGTTATTGAGATTGTTTCATAATAGAATCCTTGATGAGAACTGTGCTACTGATTTTACCTGGTCAAGGTTAAGATAAGTGTCTTTTGGCTCAGGTTCTGAAGAAGGCATACAACAACTGTTTTCATTCTTTCTATGAAAAATTGAAAATTTTTCTTCTGTTTGCTCTTTCATCCTATTTTTCCCAAAGAACTTCTAGATACTCTGCAACTTCCTTCTTTGTATAGGTTATACGCTTGGTATACACTTGGAGAGTAATCTAACTCAAACTAGCTTAGGTCAAAATGGATTTTTTTTTTTTTTTGCTTATGTATCAAAAAAATAAGGGAGATCTGGGATAGGTGGATCAAGAGCCTTAAACATTGTCACCAAGATCTAGTCTCTCTCCATCTCTATGCTTGTATTTCCTTTGTGTTGTCATTGTTTTCAGATGATCTTGCCATTAGTATCGGCGACATATCTCCTAGCTCACATATTGTCCATTTAATATCAAAGCAAAGAAGAATGTATCTCAGGAGTGCTAACAAAAGTATTAAGCCTGACTTTTATTGGCCACCTAGCTTATGTGTCTGTCTATTCTTGCATATGCCAATTGACTTAGTATTGGGTCATATACCTACCTTGACTAGAGTTAGGGTTGGTCTCAATCAACCCACATGTATGAAGAGTGAGGAAGAGGCAGAGAAGCAATTCCCCCCTCCTCCAAATGGTGAATGAATGCCAGGTAAATAAGAATACTTGAATATGTTACATCATACTTGTCATATTTGTGCAGTCAGATTGTCTGGCAGGTGGGTAAGGAAAAGCAGAGCAAACTAAGGAGATCGGTCTTGTGAAAGTTCAGTTTAAGGGGTCTGGAATATCCTATGCTTCTGGGTGATAGCAGTCTGAAAGAGAGAAAAAGCACCAGCCTAGTGGGTCTCCTCATGATTTTAGAGACAAATTACATTTCCTAGAAGGACTTAAAGTTCTAGAATGAAGGTTATAAATATTTTTCATCCCTTACCTTGTGCTGGCATTTTCTCATTGACAGCTTTTATTGACCCTTTTTATTGTCACCTTCAGAAACTTTTTTATTTTTTTCTTTTCTATGGTTTGCCATATATTTCACAATTAAATATGAGAAGGTAACGATACATGAGGAAAGTGGTTCTAGTTCTTCTTCTCAATGCCTGGAAGAGTACTGGGCCCTTGATAGGTAATCAAAAAATATTTATTGAATCAATTGTTGAATATATTACATACATTATTTTATATATGGCTTTATCATAGATTGATAAAATGTCTTGATAATGAATACTGCTTTGACAATGCTTTTTATGATGAAATTCTTTCTGGCTGACTTTTTAAAAAATGAATATTTAATTTTTGGATAATTGAGATTTGCATTTAGTTATAAGAAATAATGCAGAGAGATTTCATGTAGTCTATCTCTTTTCTCCTAGGGATCACATCTTACAAATAGAGAAATGGGGTCATCAGAAAAGTCATGACATATTTTTCTATGCTTTCCTATGTAAAAATGTGTCATGACTTTTCTAATGACCAAATAGTATCCTTAGGGTAGTGAAATATTGACATTAATAAATGCAGTCAATCTGGTGATTTTATTTCATTTTTTCTGTTCTTTTCCTTCCCTCCCTTCCTTCCCTTCCTTCCCTTCCTTCCCTTCCTTTCTTTCCCTTCCTTCCTTCCTTCCCTTCCTTCCCTTCCCTTCCTTTCCTTCCTTCCTTCCTTTCCTTCTCTTCCTTCTTTCCCTTCCCTCTTTCCCTTCCCTTTCCTTCCCTTTCCTTCCTTTCCCTTCCCTTTCCTTTTCCCCTCCCTCCCTCCCTCCCTCCCTCCCTTTCTTTCTCTCTTTCTCTCTCTCTTCCTCCCTCCCTCCCTCCCCCCCTTCTCCCTCCCTCCCCCCCTTCTCCCTCCCTCCCTCCCTCCCTCCCTCCCTCCCTCCCTGCTTGCTTGCTTGCTTTCTTGCTTGCTTGCTTGCTTTCTTTCTTTCTTTCTTTCTTTCTTTCTTTCTTTCCCTGTGGTAAATTGTTTTCTGGCCAAAAGTCCTTTTATCCAATGTACATGCTCTTTTGCAATGTAACTTCTTGCAGTCTATAGGTGGACTCCCTTGTTCAGTCTTCTTGAATTTGGGCCACACTTGTTTTTTTTTTGAGAGATTTTTCGCTGTAGGGAGTGTGTGCTCACCAGAGAGACAGAAAGTGAGAAATCACCCCCCAGGGACGATGACTGTGCATAGTCCCTTTTCCTCCATTCTCCTTATGGGATTTTGGGCATATAAGCACATGCACCTGACATGAGTTTCAAGCTGTTGGGTCCAGGACTCAAAACCGTGGTTGGCCATGTGGGAGTCCGACAATATAACCATTAAGCCGTCTGCTGGTCTCAAGACTTGTTTTATTTTGATCAATAGAATATAGAAAAAGTCATGTATGTGAATGCTAGGACCAAGGCCTCCTTTATCTCCTATCGCTTAATATGTTTTCCTGAAATTCCCTTGTACAGAAGAGGGTTTAGTCTACTGAAGGATGAGACAACCTGAGGAGATAAACTAAGGTTCACCAGCAAAGATCTAGGATGAGCTTCCAGACATGTGCATGAAGCCAATTTGAACTTACCAACCTAACTGACTGTCTTGCAATACATGAATGAATCATAGCAAAACCAGCAGAGGACTTTCCCAATCAGAACTGTAAGAAATTACAGATGATTGTTGCTTTAAACCAATAATTTTTGAAATGTTAGCACAGCAAATTTTCACATTGAGAATCTTTAGGTATAAAGGCTCAGGTTTGGTTTTAGATTATGTTATAACTAGCAGGTAAGTATAACTATATTGTTTGGATTTCCCCCCTTAAATATATGACCTGTCAGTTGATCTCATCATGTCATGTTTCTACTATTATAAATCAAGAAAATCTGATTAATACTTCATCTTTCTCTCAAATGGAATGTTTGTAGAGGTTTTTGCCTTATGGTAGGTGTACTCACTGGAGGGTGGGTGGAGACAGAGACAGTGAGGGGGAAAGTGAGAAGTCACCTCCTAGGGGGGATAGCCATGCCGCCATCCCATTCCTTCATTCTCCTCCTTTTATCTTGAGCATGCATATACATGTATACCTGACATGAGTTTCAGGTCACCATGTCTGGAACTTGAACCATAGTTGGCCATGTGGAAGTCTGGTGACATAACTGCTATGCTATCTGACGGCCCCTTAAATGGAATTTTTAATGGTAACTGGCAAAGATATTTAGTGAGTCCATATAGATATAGACCCAGATTTGATTTCTTAGGTTAATATTATGAGATCCAAATCTAGCCAAATAAATGTCTCATTAAAAAATGAACCCACATGGTTATATTCTATGAAGAGTTTGGAAAGTTTAGGCTCAAGAAGATAGTTCAAAGACTTTGTTTTCTGAAAAACCTTTTGGTGGCCATCTCTCTGATTTTTGTGTTGTTTCTAATATTAATACCATTAATAAATAGATATATTTTGAAAGGGTACATTGTTCCAGAAATCTTGGGAAGGTCTCTGGGTATAAAGAGATCTCTACAGACAGTGAAGATATGAATAAATGAGCTTGGATCTTTATAAATTTTTTTCTTATTGATGATAAAATTAACCAAATATATTTGTGACTAAAGCTTACTTTATATCATGGTTAAGAAATGAGTCATTAGAGTTATATTCCCAGGGTTAAAATCTCATTATATTGCTTATTTACTATCAGACCCTTGGCAGGTCACTTAATCTCTTTTATGCCACAATTTCTACCACTGTAAAATAGGGATGAAAATAATACCCAACTCCAGTTTATTATGATTGAATGGGAAAATGCAGTCCTTACCAAATAGTAATCACTCAAATGTTACTTAATATTATGCCTCTTCTTTACTGTTCTGTCTGCTGCTATTATCACTCTTCATGCTCCATCATTGGCCATTAATGAACTATCTTGTTCCTCTCTCCTTTTCATTATTTTAGGACCCTTAACATTAAACACAAAGCTAACAACTTGTTTGGTTCAAGCTTTTGATTGTTGTAGTTAATAGATGATAATGAGGAGGTCAGCAAAGTAGCATGAGACAAGTTCCCAATGAGTTCAACTGGATCACCATGGTGTTTGTTTCTGTCATAGTTATTTATCTTTTTTGGACATCCATTCTACTTTCCCTGAGGGACAAGGTAAACAAGGATTTCTGAAAATTGTTGCCTCCCTGTCCCTTTGGGATCAGGTAAATCATAGACTCTTTGAAATGGAATTGACCTCTTCTTCTCCTGGCGGTATTTACCTCTCCAAGACGTATTGTGATCATGACCCAGTCATTCTACCAAAGTGCAAGACTTGTTTCAATTTATTGAATCATTAGCTGGGTCACTGACCCCCTCACATAACTTGGTACAGTTGTATCAGTCTGGGAATTGATGACAGCCCAGTCTTAAACAAGATTCTCCATACTTTCTTCTGAATATCCAAGATTCATTTTGTCTGCTAAATTTATCACAAGGTCTTCTGGGTCTTCTAGATGCAAAAAAAAAGCTGTATGATTTGTATCCAAATTCAGAAGGAAATGAAAAGTAAAGTGATGTGCTGATGCAACTGCAGTTTGACTAATTTAAATCTATTTGTTCTGATCATTTCTGTGTCAGTATAGCCATATCAAGGTGCATTCTGTGAAGCTGATTGAATCACAACATCTAGAAGCTTAATAAGCTGCTAAAATGTAAATACTGACCTGGGGAATTTTGCATAGCTAATGAATGCAGAGTTCGAAGTTCATGATTACATTGCAAAGCTTTACCAAAATGGCCAATAAATGTTTACAAATCCATTTGATCTACTCTGTTTGTTTGGTCACCATAGAGATGGGTGATTATATTTCAATTATAACTTAGCTCTTTCAGAGAGAACAGCATGAAAGATTAAAGTCATGGACAGAAGAATGGCTGCTTTGAGTCTTAGTTTTAAGGATGGCTGATGCACAATCCTCAAACTATTCTGTTTGGTGATACAGTATCAGAAGATAAGAACAAGAAGCTTTCTGCCAATAAGTCTTGCAAATAGTTTTGGTTCTGGAAGGAAATTGAGGGGAGAGTGGAGAAAAGAGAATACAAATGCTGTGTGCTATGAATGCTAGATCTTTTCATCTCAAATCTGTAAATACAATATAGATTTTTCTGGCATTGAGTTAGATTTGGCAGATCCTTCATTCCATTGATCTTGAGGGTATAATATTTATCATAGTGTAATCCTTTAGTAGAAACAAAAATACTTCTGACTGAAGAGACATTCCAATTATTCATGTCCCTTTGTTATTGTGCTATTATCTTTATGTTTGTTTTGTGCGACTGTTTTGGTGAAGTGAAAACAGACTGAAAAATGTGGAATTTGAAATGGTATAGGGTTGGTTTCCTGGAAAATGATAAATGCATATGTAATTTTTCACTTTGAATTAGAGGCAAAGTTCATTTCTAAACCAAAAACATAATTAGTTATAACGACAGCCTATTTTGTTTAGATCATTTTCAATTTGAAAGTGTGTTGCTAAATGCACAGGTCTCCCCCTCCCCCTTTTTTCTCCTACGTGAAACTTTGCTTAAAACAAAGGCCTCCATGATGGAACAGAGGGAATCCTTCTAAAGCAGTGATTGAGTATAGTGAACACAATTGGGAGTTAGGACACTTGGTGAAAATTATACTTTACATAACCCTTAGGTATATTTAGATATCTGGATATATGCTCAACCATATCCTGGGTTGAGGAAGTACGGGTAACTCCTATCCTACACCCCTCAGATGGTAGTGAGGCTTTCAGTAAGGTATTAGGAGGGAGATGAAGTGATATAGTTAAACCTACAATTAAACCTCAGCGGAGCTTTCTATTGAGCCAGACTTTTTCAGTCACTTAGAGAACTCTCCAAATATGGTAGTGGGAGTTGGCTCTGGGGGGCATAGAAAAATGCCAGTAATTTGATTAGTTTATTGAACTCAAATAATCGGATTGTTTAGACTACCCAAATCTGATGGTTAGACCTAGTTTGTTTAGCCCTCTGATTCTATGTCCCAGCCTAATACTAATTCTAAAATGTAATTATGCCATTAAAATACCTTTTTTTAAAAATTAATTAATTAATTAATTAATATTATTATTTTTTGAATTGTGCTATAAGGAATGTGCACTCACCAGAGAGAGACAGAGTGAGAAAAGAAGTAAAGTGAGAAAGCAAGCCACCAGGTCCAGGACTTGAACTGTAGTCAGCCATGTGGGAATTTAGTGCCTTCCCTATGCTGGCCTCTGATACCATTAAATTCTAATCTTATACTTTGATTAGTTTAACTGATAATAGCCAGATTATGGGAAAAATACAAATACATTTTATGTATTTGCAGCAAAATCCCTGAGGGTTTAAGAGAAGAAGGAGAAACTATATGAGGTCACTGACACGGTATAACTTTCTAACCTGTGCCTTCACAGATGCTGTTGTGATGGCTGAGAAAGTAGGCAGATCACGATCGGTGATGAATAGTCATGAGGGCACTATTCCGATTTCCTTTTAAGGAAGGCTGTTGCCCCAACTGGTGTGAGTACTCTCACCAGGTAGCCTATGGGCATTGTCCCAGCAACAAAGAACTGACTGCTCACGCACGGCCATCTTCCTGGGCAACCCGTATGTGATATCCTAGCTAGGCTTGGTCTTTGACTCAACACAGGACAACTCTGACAAGCCTTGCTTACTTTAGGCCTCCCTCTGGTAACAACCTGCATTATGTTATGACTTCTTTTTCTAACCAATTGAGAATTTTATCTCAGTTTCCCAGGTAGCCCAACCCAAAATACAACATAAACATTAGATCCCAATTGTAAATGCAGCTAGACTTTAGTGAGATGGAATGAAGTACCCTGACTTGAAAAGTAAAAAAGGTAGAGATGAAAAAGTTCTTGGATCAAAGATCTTTTATTACACTACCATTGTTAGGTCGGTGTTTAAAATGTCTTATCCTAGAGAACTATCGTGGTAGAGTATTCCTAAATAATTACTATTCAACGAAATTATTGGAAAGGTTACCACTTAAAGAAATGTCACTTTTAGGGAATAGAATTAAGAAGGTCCCAATCTGGTCACTGGGAAAAGCAATCAAAGCAGCAGAAGGGAGCTAAGCATTAATAAGAGCAGTAACAAAAGACAGGGCCTTTGGCATTCCTTATCGAAAACTTTGTTATATGATTTCCATTTACTGTGAGTCATGAGTCTTGTGATTGAAGAAGATGCTCTTAAAGTCATGGAGGACAGAATCATCTCTTTTCCATGTTTCTACAGTCCTTCTTTATGAAAAGAATATTACTTGCAGGCTGGTCTTTCCCATAGAGTATAATTTCTTTAAGGGCATTGTCTTAGTTGGGTTGCCTTGTAAGCAGATAGTGAAGCAAAAATGTGAAAGCCAGTAATTCTTCTTACCCTCCTGAGGAGAGACTGGTAATACTAACAGGTAAGTGTGAAAGTAATAGTAAAGAAGAGACCAGTAAGCCATTGATTATTAAATTGGTTATAGGATCCCTCCTGTGTTTAGCATTGTGCCCCTCAACGTCAATGCAGCTGATCTTTCACTCAATAATTTATGTATCCCCTCCTGCTATTCTTTGGTTTAGGTTTAGGAGTTGTAGGGTATAGGGGACTGAGGAGGTCTAGGGTAGTTCCTGCCATGGCTGGCTTTCTGTGTTCTGGAAGAGTAGCCTTCTGGAATTCCTCAGGCTCAGAAATACTAGTGATAGACAGAATACACAAAATTGGCGATTCCAAAATATGTGGGCTATGGGGAGAAAAGCTGACAATAACTGCTCAGGCATGAATTTTATTATTTACTGTATTTCCCCTGATCTCCACTATTCCTGGCACGTAGCATGTCCTCAGTCAGTGCTTAATAAATTTGTTAAAGAGGAGACCAATCTCAACTCTGTGGTCCTTGCATGAGAGTCTAAAGCTCTCATCAGGCTAGAGAAGATGAATATGTGCGGCTCAGGTCATCTCTTGTTTCTTGAAGAGAGAAAGGAGAGGGTCAAGCACACTTAGACTCAGTTCTTAAAGATTAATGTAATACTCAGTTTCACTGATAAGCTCTAAATTAAAGTTGGAAATTGCTTAGTGCAATTCACAAAGGTGCATACACAAGAAGGGAGAAAAAAAATTCTGATTACGGTTTTATTTGCTGACACTCCTTAACAATTTATGTTCAAGTGCTATTTTGCTAATTAATGATTGCTCAAGAAATACCATGTGTCAGCAATGAATCACTTACTTTTGTTGCTCTTCAATGGTACATGGATAATGAACTAGGACAAGTCATATAATTAAAGCTGAAAATAGCCTGGCTGTGGGACAGAGGCCTGTCAATAGAAAAAGTAAAGTTTGCCAGTATCTATGCCAGACTCTTAATAGTTAACTGAAACACATGAGAGAGTACTTTATGACAGTATCTAATCCAATAGCCAAGGAAGGACTAGTAGAGCCATCTTTAGGGACATTCGGAAGAAGGGCATAGAACACCCAGATTCCCATAATACTTTCTATCTCTCCTCTATGCCTGTCTCTGTGCTTCTTTCATTTTCTCACATTAGCTCTTCCGTGAAGGTGGGGACATAGCTATCAGCAACTCCAGGCTCACATCCAGCAACTCTATGCCAGAAGGCATCTCCTTCCACACTCAAGTTTGAAGTACTTCATGAAAGGACTAAATGGATCATGAGATTCATACGACCAAGAAATTGGGCCTTAGCCTTTAGGATTGCTTTTTCTTTTTTTAATTAAAAAGAAAAAGTTTATTTCTTTTTCTGTGAGTGAGTGGGAGCAAAGGTAGGGTTATAGTTGGATGGACACACACACACACACACACACGCACACACACACACACACCTGACAGTCTTCACACTCCAAATGACCCCAAGCTCTAGTAGCCCTGGTTCACAGGTATATGTGTGCCCAGTCCTAAGAGCTGCAGAGTTTGAGGGAATATTTCTCAGAAGGAGGGGAAGATGCCTTAGTGGGTGAAGACAATAGATTGTTAAGTATGAGTAGCAGGACAAGAAAGCACATGATTGAAATTCTGGGTGAACACTCTGAATTGAAACTGCCATTATAATTCAGAGAAGGAGAAGAGCATGTCTCAAGTGGTTGGGGAGGTGGGACTTGAACAAGCATTTGATTAATGGGTAGATCAGAGAGAAAAGGACATTTTAGATAAGTGATGCTAAGTGAATAAGGCACAGATTCAAGACTGAATGCAGAGCACTGGATATTCTGGTCTATCTGAAGCAGAGCAGGTATATGCTTGGGAGTGAAAGAAAAATGAAAGAAAAGGAAGATTGTGGTCTGCTGTGAATGCCAGGCATGGAAATCAGAATAGAATTCCAAGGCAGAGGATAGTTAGAGGGGACTTCAAAAATGTGTGGGAAAATGGAATTAAAGTATGAGTTTATTTTGGTGCAAAAATCTATGCATAGGTTTTATATTGTATACATTTTCTGAACTTTTAAAAAGACCCCTCATATGATAACATAAAGATAGAAAATACATATATGGTACTTACTTGGGTCTGAGACTATTTTAAGTGCTTTATAAAATATGAACTCATTTCATTCTCATGATAACTCTAAAGACAATTGCACTTTTATTGTACAGAGGAAGATATCGAGGTCAAGATCCTACAGCCAGTAAGTGACAGTCTGACTCTAAGGTTGTGCTTTTACTACCATGGCTTTCTGATGAAATGCCTGGGAGAGTCCAGAGATGGTGCAACACTGATTCAGTCCAACTGACACTGGGACAGAATTTTGTCCTTCACCAGTGAGTGAGGAAAATCAACATTTATTTAGGAAAATAAAGATCATTGAAAGTAGCACTGATGATTATAGAGTAGTAAACTTGCTTTTTACTCAAATAGATGGATTTGTGAGAACAAAATGTGTTACTTTTCTAGTTGTAATAAATGTTGAAACAATCAGAAAATTCTTATCCTTTACCCAGAATAAAAGAGGGGAAAGGAGATATGAGTGTTTTTCAGCTTTTATAAATTTTGACAGAATAGTCATGATATGATATGATAGGTTTTATGAACTTAGAGAACTGATACGTATATTTCTTTTAGGCTAACATCATCCTATTTGCAAAATGGACAGACACTATTTTTGCAGTAGTCAACTAAGGTAACGTGAGTGCCAGCTTCTTCTTTGATGTCTCAGCTTTAAGAAAGTTGCATTAATGGAGGGCAATTATGGTAATTTGAATTAGGAATGAAATTATGGTAATTGAAAACTTCTGTAGTGACAGGTATTTGTGAGACCCTGGTGTTCTGGTAGCAGTTCAGAACTGCTATTAAGCCCATGGTAATTAGCATTTCTCTTCCCACCCCCCGAAATGGTTGAAAGAATAAGGGAACATAAAACAAAATCTGACAGTGTGAGGATAAAACTGGCAACAACATCAAAACCTACAGTCAACACAAAGAAACATAAACACATAAATGGTCTTATGCTTTTTAAAAATAGAGAATCAGAAGAAAATCACAGCTTAGACGGGTGGCACTGGGGAGACTAAGCATTTATGTTGTAGATCTACAATACAGAGCCATTTGCAACGGAAAGGTGGAGCATAGAAAACCGTTTTTGTTTCCTGGCTTCATTTCCAAATCAAGTTGTAGCAGAGAGATCCGTGGGCCCTCACAATACGAAGCATTAGAGAATTACAACAAAATAAGATGAATTACTTATTCATCTTATAAGTTGAATAAGTAGTTCATGTAGTCATTCAATAAATGTTTATTGGTTGCCTACTCTGTGTCAGACAATGTGCCAGGTACTGGAGAGAGAAAGAAGACAAGACACTTGCCCTCCCAGAGATTTGACAGTTGAGTATAAGAATTGGGATTTATTTATTTATTATTATTTATTATTATTATTATTATTATTATTATTATTGAGAAGTTTTTGCTATAGGGTATGCTGGGCAGAGAGACAGAGAGAGACAGAAAGTGAGAAAATCCCCCCCCCCCCCCCCCAGGGGACATGGCCACACTGTAATCCCTTCTCCTTTATTCTCCTCTTAGGATTTTGGGCACACACACCCATGCCTGCATGCACTTCGAATGACTTTTAAGCTACTGGGTTCAGGGCTCAAACCACAGATGACTACATAGGAGTCCCGAGTCCAGGAATGTAACAATTATGCCATCTCCTGGTCCCAAATTGCGATTTATTTGACTCTATCTTGAAGGAAGTGAAGTATCCTGCTAGATCCAGAGCTTATAGAGTCAGCCTTCCTCATTTTAAAAGAACAAAAATGCTATATTAGCTTTTAATCCCTTAGATTTTATTTCTGTCATGATAATTTCCCTTGAGGTTTCTTTTTTTTGTATTTTATTAAATTTTTAAAAAATTAATTAATTTACATTCATTCACTGAACATCGTCACAGCATACAAAATGTCTCTTGAGGTTTCTAAGGATGGTAAAAGAATAAAATGCCTATAGATAATGATATGGCTGTCTCTAAATAACAGAATACTTGACTGATAGATGTATAAATCCCACATATGTATATACAGCCCAGCACTAGTGTATTAGTGTAGCAGGTCAATGGTATCACTAACAACCAGGCTCCTACTATTTCTGATCTGCTATTGTCTGTCTATTGTAATTTTTCCCTAATGGTGACAAAATAGCTGCCAAGACTTTAAGCTAATGTTTTTATATAATATTCTAAGCAAGAAAAAAAGTGAAAGGAAAATCAATCCTAGACAATATTTTTTTTCCTACAAATTACTAGATATTCCCTCTTACATATCATTAGCCCAAAATGGGTTACATGTCTACTCTTAGAACTTTCATTGGCAAATGGGAATAGCACTGGCATGATTGGAGTGGCCCATGGGTGGGACCTTTCTATCAAAATCAGACTGACGTTAGTAAGGAAGAAGGGAAATAGCTTTAGTTGCGTAGGCATCTGTATGGAGTAAGCGACCGCGGAAAATCTTGTAAATACTTTCCTTTTTCTTGTATGTTTGTAATTTTCCTTCTGGATCAAATAATCTTTCATATATCTTTTTATAAAAATGCAAATGCTTCTAGAAAAGGTATCACATCAAGTCCTTAATATAGGGTGGGTGGTCTCGTCAGAGAGATAGAAAGTGAGAAATCAACCCCCCCCCCCCCCCCAGGGGGGATGGCCATGCCACAATCCCTTCTCCTCCATTCTCCCCTTGGGATCTTGGGCACGCATGCACACGTGCCCAGCATGAGTTTAAGCCACCAGGTCCAGGACTCGAACCACGGTCAACTATATGGAGTCCAGTGACATAGCCATTACACCAACTGCTGGTCCCTGGATAAACCTTTAATAAGAGAGTGGGATGCGATCACTGGGAGTCTACAAATTTAAGATGAGTTTAAAAAAATGGAAAAGTCATATAGAATTGTGAAATTAGGAGTGCTGAGGACACATTTTCCCTGTATAATAATTTTGCCAGCTGTCTATGTAGAATTTGATGACCTTGCACAAATAAGGTCATCTTTATTGAATACCTAATATCTGTGGAGCATGTTTTCCTTGGGCTTTTAATCTCTATAACATCCAGGTGAGATAAGACCTCCCTTTACAAGTGGGGAAAGTAAGGTAAAGACAGTTTGAATAGCCGGTAGGATCAAACTCACATAGGTTTAGTGCCAAAGTCTACCTTTTTTTCTTTTTCTTTTTCTTTTTCTTTTTCTTTTTCTTTTTCTTTTTCTTTTTTTTTTCTTTCTTTCTTTTTCTTTTTTTGGAGAGGTTTTTGCTATAGGGCGTGTTCGTTGTCAGAAAGACAGAGAGAGAGACAGAGAGACAGAAAGCAAGAAATCACCCCCCAGTGGGATGGCCACGCCGCAGTCCCTTCTCCACCATTCTCCTCTCGGGATCTTGGACGCTCACACACATGTGCCCGGTGGGAGTTTAAGCCACTGGGCCAGGACTCGAACCACGGTTGACTACATGGGAGTCCAGTGACATAGCTATTACGCTAACTGCTGGTCCCAAAGTCTACCTTTTTCATTGCTCTACATTTTTCTTCAAAGTCCAGCATAGAAGTAAGATCATTTGAACCTGAAGATGAGGTTTACTAGGGTTTTTCTGCCTGTTGTGAAGTTTTGTTATTCAATGTTAATTTCTGTGTCACATACACAGAAATTTGTTCTCAAGCAAGAGTACAAATACGTTGGAGGAAAATGTATAACTTTACCTATCAAATATCTGAGACTAAATCATGCTAGTTTCTTTTGATAAGATGTAGGTAATTAATATTCTGACACTAGGTGATGCCATCGGTGCTTTTCTACAATGACTCACTTCTAATGAACTACGGGTAGAAGAATTTTACATCCAGCAAGATTGTTTCAATATAGAAAGGGGACAAAAAAGAGGGATTTATAACTTTGGAGAAACTGTTGTTTTGTAAATGAGCCTGAATGGCCAGAAAAGATTTGTGTTATTGTTTTAATGGGAGGAAATGATGGAAAATAGGGTGAAATCCCAATCTGCTCAAATGAGAGCGATGTCCTGTTAAACTGGCAAGTACAAGTATGTCTCTTTTCCTATCACTCCCAAGCTATCTGTGTTTGTGAAATGCATCATAGAGACTTCAGTTCAGCAGAGGGTAATTGACCAAGCCAGCTTTGCCAGTCAGGGCTTGTCATTATCGGCTATTCCATGTCCTCTGTGAGGAATCAGAAGCACAATTCAGTTGTCGAAGTCCCTTTTGTAGAGAACAAGGTTTTCTGGCTGTTGATCATTAACTCATGTGACAGACGTGATTGAATGGAGGATCCTTCTCAGCACAACATTGGTTCTATTGATAACCCGACTTCTGCATTCAGATGACTTATACCTGGATATGTGAGTCTGTGTATTTTTGAAAGCCGCTGGCAAGGAGAGGATTATAAGCAAAATGAAAAGCTGTGTACTAACTGTTTCTGCTTATTTTTTCATACGCTCTAACAAGCTAAAATACAAAAAGGTAAGCATTTCCTCAGTAATTCCGAAAAGGCTGCTGCTTTTCTTCTTCATAAGTAGAAAACAGGAAACAGCACATTGTACTGGAAAGAAAATCTCATTTGGGTGTATGAAAGAACAGTTAGATGGTTATCTTCACAGTCTGACAGTCTGAGGAAAGAAATGACAACATTGTATTATAAGGAACTTTTCATTGAAGTAATTAGAAGCAAGAATGCTAGTACAGGCTGACAGACTGTGAGAAGAACATAGATTCCTGGTCAAGTTTGCTGAGCTTAGAGGCTCCTGATGAACTTTGGTGATAGTAATTAACATAATACTTCTGAGACATTTTCAGCCTTACCAGAAATTATTTTTTTCTGCCTTGTTCTTCTTTCAGACAAAATAATAATGTTTATCACTTGGCCAGCATCTTCCATTCCAATGGGTCCCCTGGTTCTTAAACAATTTTCCTATCTCTACATTACATGTGCGAATATGTGTCTACACAGAGTCATTTCAGCAATTGCCAAAATTTTCAGCAATCCCATGGGGTAGTACAGTGCAGCTGTTCAGTATTACTTAGCAAACTATACCATGTTTGGAGGTATATAAAGTAAAAAAAAAAAAAAGTTGAAATGCAAAGCTAAAACTCTAAGAAGAACCGTCAAGGCAGAAATGTATATACACAAAATGATTTGCTCAGCATATATTCCTGCATCTAATGTATGAGTCATGGACTATCTGGGAACCAAGACTATCTGGGAGTGTGAAATCAGTTTATATTTCTTTAATCTTTTTAAAAAGTTTCTATCTATCTATCTATCTATCTATCTATCTATCTTGAATAGCCCTTATATAAAAATGCCAGAAGTTATTTCAGATTTCAATTTTTTTTCTTTTTTTTTTGGATGAGACTCAAGTGGAGTCAGTTTTAAAGTCCCTTTGAATGTGGTCAGCAGTAGGGGTTCTTGGCACTGTACTGGGGTATCCATTCAGGACTGATGCAGACAGATGCCACTTCACTGAAGTAGCAATATGCTTCCTGTAGGAGACTGAATTTCCCTTAGAGGTCTCACTTATGGACTGGCCATGTTTGCTATTTAGGTTTTTAGCAGATGATAAGTAACTGTGATTAGCCATTCAGATTTCATTTGAAAAGAAATAAAATAATTTAATTGCTTTAAAAAGATGCATACACACTCACAGCGTGGGAGCACTAGTGTAACTGGAATTTGACAAGTGATGATTACTTTCCCCAGCAAACAGTGCAATGCCTGGCACATAGTAGGCAGTGTCTATGAAATAAATGCATGCAAGATTTCAATTCTTGATGAAACGACCATTTTATTTCTATGGTGGTAAGCCCTTTTCAATGTACTTGGATAGATAATGGACTTTTTTTTGATCTCAGTGATATTACACTGTACTTAATTTGATATTGTTAATGTTGGAAGATTTCTATGTATGAAATTAATCAGAAGATCATCTGCATTTCTTTTTGGCAAAGTGTTACTAACACTTCTAGATGGATTAAACACCCAAGGCCAACCCTGCTCGTATTCTATGGGAAGTAGCCTGAATCAGAGACCTTGTTGTTTTTGAAACTGTATTTTAAAGCATATGATCCTTTCCTGTTTCATTCTCTCTCAAATCAGTTTCCTGGGCTTCAGTGGATATCAGAAATATGTATCTCACCCAAGGGTAACCATTACATAGGCTGTCCGGTTATGTAGGGCTTGTGCCTTCATTTCCAAAGACATATTCAATCAGGTCGACTTTCTCTTAAGGGGCACAGAAAGGGAGAATCGTCTGCTGCTGATGACATGTATGATATCTTCAGCTGGACTGATGTGAAGTGTATTCATGTCGGGTAAACTCATTTTGCAAGCTGTATATAGTGATGTACAGTGATTAGATGTATAAAATAAAGTAATAAGAATAAAAAATAGAATTTGAAGCTAAAGATATGGGAAAAAATTTTCCAGTTACCAGGAAAGCTCAAAATAAAATGAGGACCTGAGTTAAGTGTTGGTGGTAGTAAGACAAAGCCATGTGCAAATGACAGCAGAGTAGAAAAGATAGAGTCCACTGAGAAAGCTGCTTGGTTGTAAGAGAGGGGACAAATACATACAGAGAACCTGAGACATTAACATGGCTGATGAAATAATAAGACCCTGAGATATGGGGAATTACTATAACAACTTCCTGCTTTATCTGCATGCCATTTTGTAATGAGCCCTTCTACGTCATGACATGACGTAAGTGGCTCCTTATTCCTTACAATGAGAGTTGAAAGAGAGGTTGACTTGATATCTATTTGCTGACAAAAATAGAGTGGCCCATAGGTTAGTTGGTGATGAGCTTGAACTTCTCTTCATGTGTTGGGATGCTTTAGTGTTCTGGTGTTTTTACTCATAACACTCTGACACATGAAGTTTGGGAGTCTTTCCACAACACTCTGAACCAAATGTGTGGGAGTCTTTCCATGCCAACAACCATTTCTCCCAAGCACCAGATACCAACTGGACGTCCACTGGAAGGTGGATGTGTAGCAGTAGCCAGATGCCATTGCATGGTCTGTGTTACTTGGTTGGTTCAACTCTGACACAAACTACCCAGAGTTAGTTTCAAACTACAAATTTAGGAGTTCAGTCCCACAAGACTGCCCTCATTTCAGATTCCAATCCCAAGTATTTTCTTTAAGAATTATATATTTATTATATTGTTCTTTAATTTGCTGTAGGGCATGTGTGCTCAAGAGAGGGAGAGAGAGAGAAAGCAAGCCAGGTCTGGGACTTGAACTGTGATTGGCCATGTGGGAGTCCAGTGCTTCAAACACCATGCCACCTGCTGGTCGCAGTCATAAGTATTGAATACTCAAGGTACCCACACTCTGCTCAACCTGGCAACAAAATTGGGTTTCCACAATTTCCTCCTCTTTGGGCTCAATAATTACTAGAGTAACTCTCAGAACTAGGAAAACATATTACTATCGCTGATTTATTATAGTGGACACAAATGAATAGTCATATAAAGAGGTACATAGGATGTGGTCCAGAAGAGTCCCAAGGACAAACCATAGTTGATCTTAGTCCAGATTCCTGGTACAAAATGTCTAAAATTCTTAGAAGTTCCTAAATTACAAGAAAGAGAAAAATCTTTTGTTATTCATAATAAGCCACTTTCAACTATACTCCATAATTAATAAGCCCCGTAAGCTTCAAGTTTACATAAATTAGTTGACTCTTTGGGGCCCCTTAGATAACTAGTGGCCAGAGAAACCAAGTCATTAAAGGATTGGAACTTTGAACTCTAGGGAGAGGAGAGAGGTTGAAGACTAAGTTAATCACAGTGACCAATGATCAATCAACGATACCTGTGCAATGGAGCCTCTAAAAACCTCTAAACAATGGTATTTTGAGAACTTTGAGACTGGAAAGCACATCCACATACCAGTAGGCTGAAGCACCTGCAATCTGGGCTAAGACCAACTATGTCTGTCTTACTATATCCTAATATGACATAATTGATATCATGGATTTGGGAAAAATAAACAAGCCATGTCCTTGAAAAATAACATTAACTTTCTGTATGACCTCAGTTGTCTTTACTCACCCCAGTATTTAGGTGTTGCTCAGTATGTTTATGTCACTTCCTGCCCCTCTATGAGTTTATATTTTAACTCACACAATTATTTATTAAGGTCTTACCTTAAACTTACTTATTTTTGACCATGATTTTCATTGGCTCTCCCAATATCCATGAGGCTGGTTTATGGGATCAAGCCTCCTTGCACATTGTGCATTTGGAGAATGAGGGTCAAAGAGTGATATCCCTTCTGATAAACTTAGCTCTATGTTGGGGGCTCCTGGATCAATCATTTCTGTGGGAGAAGAAAAAAGTAGGGAGCTCACCTGGTCAGCCAGTCTTCTCAAACTCTGTCAAACATTCCTACTTAAATATTTCATCCTTATCTCAAGAGTATTACAAAATATGTGTGATGACTTGGAGGTGAGAGGGAAGATGGCTGATAGACCACATTTGGGGACCCATAAATAATGTAGGATATGGAGAGAATAAAGAACTTGAGAAGAAAGGGAGAAGAAGGGCTAAGGAGTTTGTTTCTGTGGTGGCTCGTTCCCTGACAATTGAACTAAGCTGGAAGTATGTTCCTCCAAATCCTTTTCATAGTGCGGTTCCTGAAGAGTTGGAGCTAATTGCAACAGAAATTAGACATACCTTTGGAAGGTGGACATGTAGCAGTAGCTAGGTGCTGTTGTATGATCTGCCAGTTAACTGATTGGTGTGGGGCAGTAGCCAGGCCAACTCTGGGCTCATAGTTTCTTTCCCTTCCTCTACACTCCTTCAGCTTCCCTGAATCCTGTCTTTGGCTCTGTGGGGAAGGGCATCTATTATCCTGCTGTAAGTCAGATCAAGAAAAATGGAGATGTTGAGAGAAATGAAGGTCCCAGTTTGTCATTTTTAATTCCTCAAAGTTCAGCTTGGTTTTGCTTTCTCACAATTTATGACCATATTTTCTTCTGTACTACTGACTTCAGATCTAGCCCTGGAGGCAGAAGCCACAGCTTCCACAATAGCACATGGTTCAATCTTTACAATTAGTTTTCTATTATGTGCCATTCACCAGGGCTGTGCTTCTCTGAATGAATTCTAGTACAGCTTCTCATTAAGTCAGTACCTATCAGTTTAATCAGTTCATCAATTAGCCATGACATTAAATTTTTTTCTCTATGTAAAAATGTAAACACAAACTAAATAGACTGTCTGCCATTTTCGTTTTAAGTTGGGAGTAGAGGGAGAGAGAGAAAGAGGAAGAGAGAGAGACTGCCAATAGGCTCTCACTATTGCCATCCCAGCCTTCCAGTTACCTAGAACCACAGGCATGTGCCAGTGTGCCCAGCTTGTTTAAGTTGATCTTGGCTCTAAGCCCAGGTCTTCAACTCGAGTCCTACACAGTGATGCCTTGTCACATGCACCACCGTGGCTGGGCCTGATTGGCCAATTTTGTTTTTTCTTTGAGAGAGATGTGTTCTATGGGGCATGTGTGCTTGCCTGAAAGACAGAGACACAGAGACAGAAAGCAAGAAATCACTCTCCCACGGGAGACAGCCTTGCTGCAGTCCCTCTTCCTTCATTCTTCTCTCGGGATTTTAGGCATGCACACATATGTGTCTAGCATGAGTTTCAAAGCCACTGGGTCTGGGACTCAAACCATGGTTGACTATATGCGAGTTCAGCAATACAACCATTATGTCATCTGCTGGTCCCCTGATCTGCCAGTTTTAATGACTCTGTAACAGTAATTCTTGGCTGAAAAATATTTCCATTTTAAAGAAATGTTTTTCTGTAGTCGAGCATCATGTCCAAGAAAGTAAATTTTGTAAATCAGAACATCTGGGGAATTATTTTTCCATAATAAATATAATTTTTCCATAATATATATTTCCATAATTATATATATACACAAATTATATATACATACAAATTATATATATAGTTTTATATATATATATATACAAATTATTTATATATATATATACACACACACATACACACATACACATACACTACACACTATACACACACCCACACACACACACAGCTTTAGAAAAAAGGTACTTTTTCACGGGTAGCCAAACTCTGAACCTTAGAACATCAAGCAATAACATTTGAAAAGAAATCACTTTGGATATTTGAAAGCTCTAATATCCACCCTGCTCTAGAGGTCATGCTATTCACAGCCTAATCCAACAAATAAGTCTTCTTCCTGTGGCTGAACATTTTGACCTGAAACATATCTTTTCCTTTTGTTCACAAGGAATTCTTGTTTAAAAATAGATTCAGATCCAGCTCAGGTGGCACAGTTTGTAGCGTAGTAAACTGCAGTGCTGGTGACTGTCTGGCTGACTGTGCGTTTGGATCCCCACAGTGGTCTGAGAGCGTGCTGAGCACTTATGGGACACCCAACCTTCTGTGGAGACAGAGGGCTGGTAAGAGGGGTTCGTGGTGTGATGAGACCCTGGTAAGGGTGATTTCTCTCTTTTATGCTCACATGCACAAGCACATGTCATATTTATCATATGTATCTATTATATGTAGTATATAATGCATATCATAATGCAAAATAAACTTGTTAAAATATGGCTGCCAAGTACTTTTTACCTTAAAGAATATTCTTAGGAAAAAGTGAAATCTAGCAAAAAGACAACACTGACTCGAATCATTAAAAATAATAAAACATTCAGTTCTAATGTCTGGTTGCAAGTGTTACGCTAGCAGACAATCCAATATTTACATATTTGAGGTTTAGAAATATTTTTTAGTTAAGTTTAATTTATAGTATACAAATACGGTACTATTTACTTCAAACCTGGAGACTTAGTAAACCTAATGGAAACAGCTTATGATAGGACCATATACACAAGAAGGAAGATTTAATCTGTTGAACAGTGGGAAGCACTGTAGATTTTCGAGCAGGAAAGTGATTTTTTCTTTCTTTCTTTTTTTTTTTTTTAATGAGAGATTTTTGCTATAGGGCATGTGCACTCACCAGAGAGACAGAGACAGAGAGACAGAAATTGAGAAATCATCCCCCAGGAGGTATGGCTATGCCACAAACCCTTCTCCTCCATTCTCCTCTCAGGATTTTGGGTATTGCATGTACACATGCCCAGCATGAACTGGATCTGTGACTTGAACCACGGTTGACTACATGGGAGTCCAGCAACACAACCATTACACCATCTGCTGCTCCCCAGGAAGGTGACTATTTAAAAAAGTTTAATCCTGTAGGAATATGAGAGATGAGTCACAAATGATATTTGAGCACAAATGTAATTAAATAAGATGTTATTTCTATTGTCAAAATAATATATTTTCAGAAGAAATTTGGAAACCTCAAATAAGTAGAAAGAAGGATGTAGAGCACTCATTAGATGTCTTCTTTGAATCTCTAACTATGTTAACCATTTTGGCATATTTTCTTCCAATCTTTTTTCCTATTTTTAGTTACACAGGTGTAAGCATGATGTGTTCATACTTCTTATTCTGATTTTTTATTTAATGTTGAACATCTTTGAAATATGTCAAAGATTCATACTAAACTTCAATAGTGTTTAAATTTATTAATGAAACTCAAGCATATATTTTTATCTTTCTTTTTCAAAAGTTTATTAAGGCACAATTTTGTACAGTAAGGCTTCTCCTATATGATATAAACAACTTGATGAGATATGATAGATACATACACCCTTGAAATTGCCATTATAATCAAGAATTTGAACATTTCCATTACCTCCAGAGGTTTTATCATGGCTCTTTACAATCATTTTTCCCCAGGCAACCACTGATCTATTTTATACCGTTGCATGCATTTTCTGGAATTTTATATAACAGACTCGTATAATATACACTCTGTCTGGCTTCTTTCATTCAACATAATGCATTTGAGCATCATCCATGTTACATGTATCAGTAGTCTGTTCTTTTTTTTTTTTTTTCACCGAGTAGTATGCTGTTGTAATACATCATTTTCTCGATAAAATGTGAGAACAACAGAACCACTCTCAGATTCAGATGCCAGGCACCTCCTATATATGAACCTCCTACACATTGAATTTACAGTGTCTGTGCGTCAAATTAGTACTTCAGCATAATTACATCTTTTATCAGTCAAAGAATTGAGGTCACTTAACAAATAATCAGATCCCCTAGTCTTGTGTTCACTCATCCATCTATGTGATATATATACATTTTCCAGGCCCTTTTCTAGGTACTTGAGATGAACCAATCAAACCGATAAATGTTTTTCCTTGTTGAAATCATATTGTAATGGAAAAATATGGACAATTTTGTTTATTAGAATAGTGAGCACGTGAGCAACAATAGCACAATGAAGATGCTTGTTGGTAATACGTTTCACGTAAGAAAGGAAAAATGGGATTCAATAGAGCAGAGCGAGAGTGTCAGAATTGTGTTTGGGAAAAGAAGTAAGTTGCAAGATTTAATAAGTGATTGGGTTAGACCTCACTGAGGTCTAAGTTTTAAAATCTGACAATGTCAAGGATCTTCTTTCCACGACATTTTCTATGTAATTCTTTGTCAACAGTATGCAGCTATGTGTATTCAGCTGAGCAGTTATTTCATATTTTGTTTAATCAGAGCTATCGTGGAACATTTAGATGGATTAGTTCTAATTTTCCTTGTTACATTTAGTGTTGTAAATAAAACTCTTGGATTATCTTTGTTTAGGATAGATCTTGAAGAGGAAAATAATTGTAAAAATATGACAAACTTTTCCTTTTTTCTATATTTAAATGTTGTTTTATTATTGTAATATGAACACTCCTTAGATATATAAAATCACTACTAGATTCAATTTTAAAAAAACTTTTCTTTTTTTTTTTTTTTAGGGTTTTTGCCATAGGTTGTATGTGCTTACTAGAGAGAGACAGAGAGAGGGGAAGGGAGAAATCACCTTCCAGGGGAGATGGCCACACTGCAATCCCTTTTCCTTCATTCTCCTCTAGGGATTTTGGGCATGCACACATGCACAGGTACTGGCATGATTTTTCAAGCCTCCAGGTCCAGAGCTACCTACCGTGGTTGGCCGTGTGAGAGTCTAGCACTTTAGTCACTACACCATTTCCTGGCCTCCAACTTAATTTTTAAAAAGTTGGGCCAGTAGGTGGCGTATTGGTTAAGGTACTGGACCTCTCTTGACCGATTGCATGGTTTGAGTCCCAGACCAGGTATCTTGAAAAACACACCAGGCACATGGATGTGTGCCAATAATCCTGAGAGAATGTCCCGACCCGGTTCGGGTGCCACGTGTCCCGACCCGGGGGGACAGTCGAACAGGTTTTCTGAGGGAAGGAGTGAGAGCCGGAACAAGTGGCGTAGTGTCACAGCATGGAGACGACGCAGTGTCACAGCTCTTCAGGGTCGTCCGAAGACGATGTAGTTTTACAACTCTTCAGGGTCTTCAGGGTCGTCTGGAGACTGTGCAGTGTTTCAGCTCTTCAGGCTCTCCAGGGTCGTTGTCTTCCTGGTCTTCTGTGTCGTCTTTGTTGTCTTCCTGGTCGTCTGGCTATTGTGGGCCAGGCATTGTGGTTATATACACGCTGGAGGGCCGTGATTGGTTGAATGAAGGATCGTAAAAGGTGGGTTATGATTGGTTGTAAACGGTGGGTCGTGATTGGTTGTAAATGGTGGGTTATGATTGGTTGCTTTTGGACCAATCATGAGGTGCCGGATATGCAAATCTGAGGGATTCTAGTGGCCAATCAGAGCAAGGTTTCAAAGGTCAGGTTTTTTGGGGGAACCAATCATGGCAATTGTTTTGCTCTCTGAGAAACCTCGGCAGACTCACTGGTGCGCAGCCTCCCACAAGAGAAAAATGGAGAAGAGATTTCAGTGTGGCCATCCTCCCTGGGGAGTGATTTCTCACTGTCCCTCTCTCTCTCTCTGTCTCTTTCTAGCTCATGCACATACCTTTTGGCAAAGATCTTTAACAAATTATTTTATTCTTGAGAGAATGTATGCATGTGCATGAGCTAGAGAGAGACAAAGAGAAGCACCCTTGGCAGGGTCTTGTCATGCTGCAATTTGCTTTCCCTAGCATTCTAGCTTGTTAGGATCTTGGGTTTGTGTGCATGTGCCTAGCATTTTTTCAAACTGACCCAGGGATCCAGACTCGCTTTGGTCTTATGGCTTCCAGTGCTGTAGTTCAGTTTACGACGAACTGTTCTACCAGACCAGGCTTCAGTTTTTTATTATTATTTTTTAATATCAGAAGGCATGTGGGTTTGCCAGAGAAAGATGGTTAAATCAACCCTCCTCCCCAATGGGGTGTTGTCTTGCCACAATCCTTTCTCCATTTCTCCATCCCATCAGAATTTTGGGGCATGCACACATACCTATCTGGTTGTGTGTGTATGTGTGTGTGTGTGTGTGTGTTTAAACTACTCCCCAATGGGGCATAGTCACTGCAATCCCTTCTCCCTTTCTCCATCCTGTCAGAATTGTAGGCATGCATGCACATATGATCATTAAGCCAACAGGCTGGAATTTGAATTGTAGTTGGCCATGTGTCATTCAGCCCCCTTAACTGCCAAGTTATGTGGCCAGCCTGTGGTAAATAATTAGGCCTAGAATAATCACTGCCCCATTCCTGCCTAAAAAAAATCTTAAAAGTAAAATCTGAAGTGATTAAAGTGTTTATTAGTAACTTAACTGCATTCTAGAACAGAGCTCAACAACATTTATAGGAATACAAGAAGATCCTGTATCCAAAAAAGATATAATTGAATAGCCCATTATTGTGTTGATTATGGAAATACCTAAAACTGGGTGAAGTTATAAATAAATAGAGGTTTATTTAGCTCATGGTTTGTAGGTCCAGCATCCAGGGGCCAACTTCTGGTGAGGCTACAACGTGGCAGAGGGCAGGCTACTGAGCCGAGCGGTTGGGCATAAGTTTCTGCTGGTTCTGGTCACATTTTCCTTCTTCTGAACATACCAGAACTTAATCACAAGGGCCCCGCCCTAACAACCTTGTCCCACTCAAAGGCCTCATTCTCAGACACCAGAAAAGATCAAGTTTTCACTTTTTAAGAATACCATTCATGAACTTTTGGGTATGAACCAGTATCCAAACTGTAACATCCAGTATCCAGTCAAAGAATATCAGGCATGCAAAGAAACAGGACACTATGACTCAGTCAGTCTATTGAGACTGAACAAGAACTGACACAGATGTTAGCATTTCCACATACGAAGATTAGTTTATTAAACTATGTCCTATGTACAAAAAGTTAAGTGGAGACATAGATGAAATTTTAAAAAGACTAAATTGGGCTTTTAGGGTTTAAAACTAATGTGTAAGATTAAAAAATTCACTGTATGGGGTTAACAGTGGAGGAGACTGCAGAGGAAAAGATTAGTAAACTGGAAAACATTGCTATAAAAACTCTTCAAAAGAAAACAGAGAAAGGAGGGATTGAAAATAAACAAAAACAGCATCAACTAGCTGTGAAGACATTTTCAAGTAGCCTCATATATACGTAACTGAAGTTCTTAAAGTTGGGGAGTAGGCAGAAGAAATATTTAAAGAAATAATGGCTGAAAAATTTCTAAATTCAATGTATACTGTAAACCCTCAGATCTAAGAATTTCAAAGAATCCCAATGAAAGAGCAAGAAAACAACCCTAAGGCACATCACAACCGAATTGGTCAAAAACAGTGCTAAAAAGGAAATATTAAAAGCAGCCAGAGAAAATGTCACATACGTACAGAGGAACAAAGACAAGGATCACAGCAGATTTCTCTTTGGACGCAGGATGAGTAACGCCTTTAAAGCATTGCAAGAAAAAAGTCCACTTAGAACTCTATACCCAGCAAACATATCTTAAAGAAAAGGACTGCCTCAGACATACAAAAGCTGAAAGAAGGAAAAAAGCTATCACTAGCAGACCTGCACAAGTGAAATGTTGAAGGAACTTCTTCAGGTAGAGTAGAATAAAAACATGGATTAAAAAACAAAGGAAATAAAGAACAATGGTTATTATAACATCGGAACATATGTTAGTTTTTTTCTCAATCTTTAAACATGTTGAAGCCATAATTACATACCCAATCTCATAGTGATAGACATCTAGATGATCTGTAACACTTGCCTAACACTCCATAAATTGTGATATACCTCTTTATATTCTCTGTGTGGCTATGTAGTATTTTTGAGGACATATACTTCTTGAAAAAATACAAGAAGAAGGAACTTCTAGATGACAAAAGCTTTTTTTTGCCAAGGGCTCTTGCATTTAATAGGGAAATTAGGAGCATTCTATTTGACATTGGTAAAAAGACAAGTATGACCACTTTGACTGTTACTGTCCAACACAACAATGCAGGTCCTGGATACTATTAAAAAGAGGTAAATAAGACTTTCATTTTTAAAATTTTTAAATCATTTATCTATTTAGGTTTTTTTTTTTAGAGAGATTTTTGCTATAGTGCACATATGCTCACCAGAGAGACAGAGAAACAAAGTGAGAAATCACCCCCTACCCCCTGGGTGGATGGCCACATCACAATCCTTCCTCTTGTGTTCTCTTCTTGAGATTTTGGGCAAGCATGCACATGTGCCCAGTGTGAGTTTTAAGCTGCTGGGTCAGGGACTCAAACTCTGGTTGACTACATGGGAGTCCAGCAACATAACCATCATGCCATCTGCTGGTCCCAAGACTTTTATTTGAATAAGGCTATTTTTTTTTCATTATTTGCAGATAAAATATAGAAAACCCAAGAGAAGTTGTAAGATTCCTGGAAACAAAATTCAATAGTATTTCCCCTTACCAATAATGACCAATTAAAAAATGCAATAGATCTGATTTGCAGTAGAATAAAAACTGAAAAGTACTCAGTAAACAACCTAATACAATGTGCATAAGACCCTAGAAGACAAATATACAAATATCTATTGAAGGACATGAAACAATGATAATGGAGCTTATAATAAGTGAGCTACATCATAGTCCTAGTTGGAATGCGTCCCATGTTAGAGACTGTTTTACTGCATTTAGGGGTCAGATGGTGGTGCAGAGGTAAAATACAACGCTCTGTAAGGCTGGCTCACATGTCAAAGTTCTGTGTTTGCACATGGAGATCACCCTGGGTATGCTGGACACATGCGTGCCCATGGTCTGGGACTGAGAAGGATCACTACTTTGAGATCCTATTGTGGGGGTCTCTGTCTTTCTTATTCATGGAAGAAATAAATAAAAAGATTAGGTTTTGGGGCCAGCAGATGGTGTAGTGGTTACGTTGCTGGATTCCCACATGGCTGACTGCAGTTGAAGTCCCAGATCCAGTGGCTTGAAAAAAGTGTTTGTGCGGGGACCAGCAGTTAGTATAACGGCAATGTCACTGGACTCCCACGTAGTCGACTGCGGTTCGAATCCCGGACCCGTTGGCTTAAACTCACTCCAGGCGTGTGTGCGTGTGCCCAAGATCCCAAGAGGAGAATGGAGAAGGGATTGCAATGTGGCCATCCTCTCTGGGGGGTGATTTCTCACTTTCTGTCTCTCTGTCTGTCTCTGTCTTTCTAGCGAGCGCATGCTCCCTATAGCTAAAAACCTCTCCAAATAAATAAATAAATAAAAAGAAAAGGAAAAAAGTGTGTGTGCATGCCTAAGATATTGGGACGAGAAGGGAGGAGAAGGGGTTGTAGCATGCCATCCCCCTGGGGGTAATTTCTCATTTTCTCTCTCACTGTCTCTGTCTCTCTCTCCCTCTTGAGCACATGTGTTCTAAGGCAAAAACCTCTTACAAAAAAGATTAGGTTTTACTCAACATTATTATATATATTTAATACTAAATTAATGTTGATAAAGAACAGACATGTAGGATTACCTTACTCTGGGTATTAAGACATAATACAAAGTCATAGCCATAACTACAGTATAGAACTGGCATCAGATCCAACATATCAATAGCAGTATAGCAGGGAAAGGAATGGATTATTTATGATAAGATCCCCAAGACAAATGAAAAACCAAACAGAAAAAAAAAAAAATTGGGGGAATGTCTTTGTAGCCTTGGGATTTGGGAGGATTTGTTAATAAGAAAAAAACAAAACCCCCAAATGTGGCAATATTAACAGATTTGCATCAGAATCAAAAATTTCTGCCCAATGAAGAACATCACAGAGTTAGAAGTTGGTGACAGCTGGAGAAAATATTTGTAAACTAACAAGAAAAATTCAAGAAATGCAATAGGAAAAAGAGCAAAGGTGTGGGAAGAGGGTGGGTGAAGGAGTAGAGTCGGAGGAAGGACATTAAGGAGAAAAATAGAGAGGGGGACAAATAAATGGGGTATTATCTGTTGAAGATAACTTTATTGTACTATCAACTGGACTGGGGAGAAATGTACACATGTTGGACTATTCACTTTGCAAGCTAAATAACGTAATTGAATGTATAAAAGAACTTAAAATATAATAAAAATTAAAAAAATAAAAAAGAGCAAAGGATATGAAAGACTCTCTTTATCTCAATATTAGTTTTTTATTTTTAATTGCTAGAGGGTGTGTTCACTCGCGAGAGAGAAAGAGAGAGAGGGAGAGAGGGAGAGAGTGAGGGAGGAAGAAGGGGAAAGCAGCCCCAGTGGGGTGTGATCACCCTGCTATCTCTCTTCCATTTCATTCTGTGGGGATTTTCAAGCCTGATGGATCAGTACTCCAATCACAGGCAACCATACACAATCTGACTTCCCTTAACCACTAGGCTATGGGCCCAGCCCCTCCACCTCAATATTAATCAGAAAAATTAGTATGTTACTGCAAGCAACTTAATAACACTGAACAAAAATGAAAAAGCTAAGTAATAGCAACATTTTTTTTAAAAAGAATTATTTAATTTTATTATTATTACTATTATTTTAAAGTGACGAGAGGGAAAGAGAGAAGGAAAGTGAGAAAGCAAGCCTCCAGGTCTGGGACTTGAACTGTGGTCAGCCATGTGGGAGTCAAGTGCCTTAATTGCCATGCCACCTGCTGGCCCTGGTAACATCAATTTCTGGGAACCATAAAGGGAAACTAGACCCTTCATGTTCTCTATAAATTGGAGATACTAATTTGGAAAATAATGTGGCAGAAATAAGAATTTAGGACTTTTCGTATTTATTTCCATATTGTTTCCCCCAAAATAAAGTGACATAGGTTTGATACTCTATCTCTTTGAGTAGTTAAGTTTATCAAAAATTATATCACTTATTTCCATTTTTTAATTAATAGCAAAGCTGAATATTTTCTGATTTGTTAATTGATTTCCTCTTTTTTTACTGTCTCCTTTACCCATGCATCTTTTAGGAACTTGGTGTTTACTTATTTATTCATATGAACTTTCATATAAAAGTATATTTTGATATAGTTTTATAAAAATATTTTGACTGCTTGTATTCATCACTGTGAGAGAGTTACAATGACTCCCAATTATCAGTTATATGAGGAGTCTTCAAAAAGTTTAGGGATAATGTACATGTGAAAGAACTGTGCATGGTTTCAAAATTTTTTGCACCAAAATAAACTTGCACTTTAATTCCATTTTTCATAAACTTTCTAAAGTCCCCTTGTGTGTATATATACACATATAAATATATATTGTTTTTTTTTTCTTGAGAGGTTTTTGCCTTAGAGTGCATGTGCTCACTGGAGAACAAGAAAAACAATGAGAGGGAAAGTGAAAAATCACTCATCAAGGAGGATGGCCACACCACAATCCCTTCTCCATTCTCCTGGGATCTTGGGCATGCACACACATGTGCTTGGCCGCCGGGTCCGGGACTCAAACTGCAGTTTGCCATGTGAGAGTCCGGCTATGTAACTGCTATGCCATCTGCTGGCCCCCTAGTACCCTCATGTATTGACTGCTGGTTGGTGACAGCTATTTAGGAATTTGCCAGGCTGTGCTCCACATGTTTTATACTTCTTATCCTAGGACCCCAGCTCATGCTGGGAAATGATTTCTTTGTGCAGAGAACAAAAACGAAGAGACCTGGTGGAAATTCATAATGACTCTTAAAGCTCCTGCTCTTAACTGGCATAGTCGGTAGTGCTCACTCATCATTAGCCAAAGCAAGGAGGGGAAATCTGCTTTACTTCCAAGGATGCACAGCACGTCACATGATGAGTGGAAATGGATTATCCCCTCCCTGGGAGTGGAGTAATGAATGATAGAGAACTTTGATACAACCTATATAGAGCTTATTTGCAAGTGACTAATTTTTTAAAAGAAATTCAAGTCATTTTATTTCTACCCTGCAATGATGTGACAATGGAATAATGGTATCTCAGAGGAAGGATATTTTAACAATAAAAATTAACCCTGGGAACAGCAATATCCTGTTGTAACTTCTGGAGGTTGTAGCCTCTAGTTCACTTGGGGTGTTTAAGGAAGAAGGAAACGTGGCAAGCCTGCTGGTTTGTCTGCTGGAGACTGGTAAGGCTAGCTGGCTGTCTACAGTAGTACTGGAAATTAATAGCACCTGAAGAAGGAAGCTGAGATTTCATAGTCAAGAAGGGATTTAAGCACAGAAGGGTATATCAACTTTGAGAGAACGTGGCAATTTTGGTCTTCCTGGGGGCATTACTTTGGGAGAACTTCTGTGTGCCCAACAGGAACCAGTTCAGAAAGTTAAGTCAGGCACACTGAGGCGTAAAATTAAAGGAAAAAAAAAAAAAAAAAGAAAATTCTACTTCAAAATACAGTTTCTTTTTCTAGTTCCCCAACTTTTTCTAATTAATAAACTTCTTTTATTGTGAGTAAGTCTGATGTCCTCACAACACCCTTGCACTAGAACTTCAACACTTCGAAAACACTTGTGGCAAAATATTAGCACAATCCTCAGCTCTAAATCTGTTCCACACAGCAATTAAGTGTTTGGAGGACTGTTTATTTCAGCAAGTATTTATGGAACACATTCACATACCAGCTCTATGTGGAGTACAAGGACACACAAAGGAATAGAACCTGTTCTCTAACAAGCAGATATGAACACAGATAATTATCTTTTTTTTTTTTTTTTTTTTTTTTGAGTTTTTTGCTATAGGACATGTGTGCTTGCTGGAGAGACAGAGACAGAAAGCAAGAAATAACCCCCAGGGAGGATGGCCATGTCACAATCCTTTCTCATCCATTCTTCTCTCAGGATCTTGGACACACATGCACAGGCGCCCAGCATGAGTTTTAAGTCGCTAGGTCTGGGATTCGAACTGCAGTTGACAACATGGGAATTCAGCAACATAACCATTAATGCCATCTGTAGGTCCCCACAGATAATTATCTTTGAAGGCAGACTGCTAGACACTATAAGAGAGCCCAGAGGAAGGGCAGATAAACTCAGTCTGGAGAATGGTGGGTAGGTGAAGTTTTGTAGCAAAAGCAACATATTCAAACAGGATCTTGATGTTGAGGAGAAGTTTTCAAGGTAAGAAAATGTCGGTGAGGAAAGAAAACAAAACAAAACTCATATGACCAGAGCACAGAGAATGGGGACAGTATAGATGAATTTGCAGAAATAGACTGGGGCTGTGACAAAGTGTGGATTTATTATTATGTGGGCAAGAGGGAGACATGGAGAGTGTTTGCAAGCATACATATTGTAGAGATCTGTGCTTCAGAAGACAGCTATGGACAATTTGAAGATATATTAGAGAATAGAGAATAAAGAGTTTGAAAGTTATGAAACCAGAAGGAGGCTAATTCCATGGGCCAGAGAAAAATTAATGAGTCCTAATGAAAGCAGTAACAATGTAAGTAGAAAGAAGGAGGAGGAACTCAAGGGGTATTTCAGAGGTGTAATTGACATGGGTTGACACCAATTTGGATATCAAGAGGGGAATCAACAATGGTTGAGATTGCTGGTTTGGATAAAAGAGGGGGAGCGGGACTAGCAGTTGGCATAATGGCTATGTTGCTGGACTCCCATGTTGTCGATCGCAGTCTGAATCCTGGACCCAGCAGCTTAAATTCACACTGGGTGTGTGTGTGTGCGTGCCCAAGATCCCAAGAGAAGAATGGAGGAGAAGGGATTGTGGCGTGGCCATTCTCCTGGGGGGTGATTTCTGTCTCTCTCTGTCTTTCTGGTGAGCACATGCACCCTATAGCAAAAACCTCTTTAAAAAAAAAAATAGAGGGAGAGATTACAGGAAGGACAGGCTTGCAGGAAAGGGAGTGCGGGGGAACACAATGTCACCATCCCAGAAGCCCTGTTAGAAGATGCCTGGGCTAGAATATTAAACACCTAATCGTTTTCCACGTATTATTTTTCCATCTCTTGGTTGAATTTCAGGGTGGACCCAAATTATCTTGACATCATAGCATTTATGTTGAACTCACGGTATAGACACAGACATAGAGGTCTGTAGCGGGGCCACTAGGTGTCCCTCGGTGCATCCACGAGGCTGTCCACCTTGTGACCTACGGAATGCTGAGTGTGCTGGGTTCTCCTGGAATACTTAGGTGACTTACGGTCCTGGTTGGTCTTGGGCTAGGTACACTGCGGGGACCGCGGAGGCTGCAGTGCCCCTTTTCTGAGAACAGCTGCATCGCCTCTCACCTCCGCCTCAGCTTTTCCCTGGGCGGCTGTTCTATATGCAGAGAGATAGCAAGCACTGGGGACAGGTGATGTTGCTGACTGCGAGAGGAACAGACCGACTTCTCCAGGCTCTTGTTTGCGCTGGCAGCTAAAGTTGTTAATTCACTCCTTGCTCTAATTAAAGTTAGAGTTTGCCAGGTCCTTGGTCAAATGTTTCTTCAGAATAAACATGAGTGTCTTGTGATGGAACCGACAGGTTTCCTTAATTGTTATTGGCACAGGCTGATTTCTGATTTTCTTCCCTCTAGGATTTGGATTAGAAAAGTAAGCATAGTTTGAACATTCAAATAGAAAAAAAAAATAATTTTGTTGTTTTTGGTCTTTTTGCCCTCACATTTGTTTCTTGGAAGTGTCTGGAAAGAGGGATAGTCCCTATTAGGCTTCATCCAACAAATAGGGTGTCTTCTGGCTTACCTACAGAATCTGTCTATTGCCCAGGCTAATAAATAAATAAATAAATAAATTGAATAAAAAAAAAGATGTAAAAGGGAAAAGATCATGAGGGAAAGCAGGAGAGGATCATGGGAAGGAGGCTGAGGGCTATATGAGGAAAGAGCCGTGCCAGATCTGTTACGTGGGCCTAGAAGCGGATTTACCTTAAGGTTCAGGGCCTCCCACATTCTTGAGGGGGGCCCTAGCAATGTGTTGCCATAACTATGTTTTTCTAAAAAAGACTATATTTGTAGACTATATTTGTGTATCCTCATTCTCAAAAAGGGTCCCCAAATTGTATAAGCTATAAGCTCCATGAAAGCTGAGTCTACTCTAATTTATGCACTTAAAAAAAGAGAGAGAGAGACAAAGGAAAAATTCTAGTGTGTAGGAGTTCTTTGCACTGTCTCTGTGCTGCACGTTAGCTTTATCTGGCTCACTGACATCCTGCAATTCTAAATGCGGCTATTTTCAAAGCAGGAAAGTTGGGAGGTTGAGTATAGAGGGAGTGGGAGACAGATTTTAGTTGGCAGGTTTGGTTCTGCCATTTGCATAATTCTAGATACACAAATGATGAAAGCAATGACTAATAGTTATTGTGATACTGCCTTAATTATTTCAAGCCAACAAAATGGTAATATGTCATTTGACGCTAGACTCGTTATGCCTGCTCTGTTTTGGATGTATGTGTGAGCTGGAAATTAGTCACCGCAGCATTCAAAACACTATTTAAAAAAGAAAAAAGGAAAGACAAGAATGTGAGCATGAAGGTGAAAATGCATCAATTGCCAACATAAAATCAGATGAGACTTGGCAATAAGCCTAGGGCTTGTAGGGTTTTGGACTCTAGCTCAGTCATTCAGAATTGGCATTGAAGTGTCATTTTTCCAGAGGCATAAGCAGAATGACCAGGTTTCCAGAGCCTCTTCAGCTGTATTAATTCTCTTCCGTGTATTATTAATTTGTCATGTCATACAGTCTTCTTGTTGGGAGCACATTTCTGTTCGTTCTGAGTTCTGTGGAATTCCCATGAGATGTACTGTCCGCTTTATCAGCCTGGTCTTTCCACTGGTGACGCTGAGGCACGCATGAGATGAAGATGCTTGTTTCTTGTTAGCTTCACATTCAATCAGTAACTAGGACAAAGCTCAACAGCACTGGTAGATTTGTAAACCCTATACCCGGCTGCTGGGCCTTTTTGCTTTAATTTCTTTCTATAGTGTGTTCAAGTGTGTGTGTGTGTGTGTGTGTGTGTGTGTAACCTGCAAGTTATTTTTAAATAAAAAGGACCAGAGAAAAAAATGTGTTCTTATCTCAGCTGCCTCAAGTCCCTGAAAAGACTCACAAGGGCTATTTACTGGTGATAAAATACAAGTGCCTTGTTGTGGGATGAGATCAATAAGTAGTGTGTTCTCTGGACTTACTGCTGAACTGCAAGGAGATTAAGTTTGCTCTGCCTTCACTGAGAATTCCTCTCTGGGTAGAAACAAGCTGGTGTGCGCCGTGTAGGTCTGGGGCTGAGTTATGCTGCTGGGACAGATGTGCTGCCCCTGTGGCTCTGACGCTTTACAGCTTCTCTTTGGTGATCAGTACCAACGTCACAGTACTGGGCAGTTCAGTAATGGTAATCCTGGGGCTCGTTCCTTCTGGAGACATCTGCTCTTCTGCTTTTGCCGCTTGGTTTGGTGTTGCTCTAAGCATGCTGTTCATTTGCATTGACAGGGCTACCAAGGCTCATCCTTCATTTGAACTATGACTATGGAGTGAAAGAGTCAGGTTTCAATTAATTTCGATATTTCAGAAATGCCTGAATGGCGGCTGGTTGGGGCAGGGAGGATGCCTAGGCTTATTTGCAGTGCAGAATATAAGCAAGTCTGTGCTGTGAGGCTATACGAACATCTGCAAAATGGGCTCTTTATGTTTTTTAAAAAACGTGCACTGTAGTGGAACAGAAGCATAATATAACCCATTAGCATTAGTGTCAGCATAACAGCCTTTGAATTGCATATTGGTGGGAAAATATTGATAGCAAAGTGTAAACAACTGCAAATGGGAAATGCAATAAAGCTCTCCTTGTAGAACCCGTAATTTACAATTAAATAGGCTACACTGAAATGATATGAAGTAGAGGCATGCATGTCCAAAATAACAGGGATTTTAAATGAATGTTTGTACTTTCCCATGGACCCACAGAAGGGTAAAAGGAAAAAAAGAAAGAAGTAAAACAAGCTTCGTGGATTGTGTACCTAGCGTATGACTGATTATTGCACAAATAATACTGTTAATCAGACTTTGGGTTCGTGCAAAATTTTCAGAGGTTAACATTATATACCTCATTCAATAGTTTGCTGATAGCAATAAGACATTTTGTCAGCACATTCATACTCCCCAGTGAAGGAAGATCCAATTGAAGAGGTATTTTTCTCATACATATAAGCCTAGGTTTTTTTTTTTTTTCTTTTTCTTTTTTTGAAGAGGTTTTTGTTATAGGGTGCGTGCGCTTGCCAGAAAGACAGAGAGATAGAGAGACAGAAAGTGAGAAGTCACCCCCCAGGGGAGGATGGCCATGCCACAATTTCCTCCACCCTCCTCTCGGGATCTTGGGCGTGCGCGCATGCGCTCCCGGCATGAGTTTAAGCCACCAGGTCCAGGACTCAAACCGTGGTCGACTACATGGGAGTCCAATGACATAGCCATTACGCCAACTGCTGGTCCCCATATACAGCTCTATTTTTACATGAGAAATATCTGGTTTAGTCTAGTGAATTTACACCCACTCTAACAAAATCCCTTTGACTTCCATTTCGTCTCCTATACATTAATAGAGTTGAGCTAAATTAGTATTTTTCAGTCTGTTTCTATTATCCTCCCCGTGTCTGTACCTGGCCAGTATTTCCAACCAGGTACCAGAGCTATCAATAATTACTCCTGTGTCATTGTAATAAGGTAACAATAGGTGAGTTACTCCCCCAGGTCTTTGAAAAACTGTCAGCTCAGTCTATTTTATTATGTGATTGCTGAGTTCTTGGAAACAATAGTAGTATAATTTTCATCATTCTGAGGTGAATGAGAGGGTACTGGGAGGAGAGAAGGAGGAGACTCCGTCTAGTTCTGGTACCTAGTTGGAGATACTGGCCAGGCTCAGACTGGGTCCTGAGGCCCATTTGGAGTGAATGCTGTCACTGAATCTCCAGGGTTGTTGCTATTTCCTCCTTTGGACACCAATTGTGGAGGAGGCAACTTCTGTGTTTGAACCCCAATATCAAAGGTACAGAACTGAATCCAGCACTGAGAGCCATTTCAGGGAGATACCATAGCTCCTCCTTTAGCCCAAGGATCATATTGTAGTTTTTTTTTTTTTTTTTTTTTTTTTTTTTTTTTTTTTTCTGAGGCTGTGGGACAGGCTGGTCTGGATATAGACCAGAGTTGTACCCTGGTCTGTAGATACGCATTGAGGAAAACACCTCCTGGCGTGTTTTAGTAGAAAGCACTGTATCATCAGCAGTCTAAGGCTGACAAGCCCTGCATGATTCCTGGCAGCCACAGGGGAAGTAGTTGTGTGGAGGAGAAAGTTCCCAGCACTGTCTTCTGTGGCATGTATCAGTGGCATGATCCACACTGCTGCAGGGTGTTCTCAGGCATGGTTACTAGCTGAATGGAGCATTCCCGGGGAAAAGCTTCTTCCTCCTGCACCCTGAGAAAGCGCTGCCGAGTGACAACAGGGTGAATTTTGGTCCTTCAGCAGGTTTCTGGACTACTGGTTCTCCACTGAGTGTATCAGGTACCATCAACAACAACAGTGAATGAAAACATATTTTTCATTTCCTTTCTAGGAGCTAAGCTCCTTGGAGAGAATAAGGTCACAGGATTTGGGGCTTATCATAGGAAGATATTCTCAAGGTAGCAAGTGTAAGACATGGTCATTTCAGTTGCATTTTTAGGCCAAGTGGCCTGTTTTTGATCTCAAGCTAATGAGGCAGGACATTCTGGGTAAATCCATGTGTGATAGATCAGGTTCTAATAGGTTAGTGATAATGTCTCTCTCTCTCTCTCTTTTTTTTTTTTTTTTTTTTTTTTTTTGAGATCTTATACCAGACTGAGGCCAAGGACCTCAGGATTCCTAAATAATCCCTATGGTCGGGGTCATTTTACTTGTCCTTGGGAGAGAACCACTAATGCCCTCCTTACCTCATATTGGTCACCAGGAACGGTATGAATAAGGGAATCTGCAGTCCATGGAAATGAGCTTAAAGGAAAGAGAAATTAAGTATGGGAGCAAACACGATGAGAGCATGTCTTTGTGCTCTTCCTTTCTGTCCTTCTGGGTATGAGAATCTTCTGATTAGTCAGAGCTGTTCTTCAGGACAATTAGGGTTGTGACAGCAACAAGGCGCAGAGAAAGCAGCAGCCACTGTTGTGTTTATGACCTCCAAACAGGGCCTTTAAGCTCCTATGAGGAACAGTAGCTTTCTATTTTCAAGAGCCAAATCCTATAGAATCTAGGAAAAACATCTCGAGATTTCAAAGGGAGGATGCTGAAGAAAGCTTGACATATAATTTAAGCAAGAACAATAGATAAAGTAAAAATGGTAGTGCTTCTAAACTCTAGCTGAACATTAGAATCATCTGGGGAGCTATTAAAATGCCTATCCCTGGGACCCGCAGATGGCATAATGGTTATGTCACTGGACTCCCATGTATCAGACCATGGTTCAAGCCCTGGACCTGGTGACTTAAATACCAGGTATGTGTGCATGTGTGTCCAAAAATCTCGAGATGAAAATGGAGGAGAAGAGAGATTGCTGCATGGTACCCCCCCAACCCCACAGGGTGATTTCTTGCTTTCTGTCTTCCTATCTCTGTCTTTCCAGTTAGCACATGCACCCAATAGCAATAAATCACTCTTAAAAAAAAAAAAAAAAAAAAAAAAAAAGCAAAAGCCTATTCCTGGCCTTACCATAGGCCAATTGAATTAGAATCTCTCAGGATGGTCACTGAGCTTTGGTACTTAAAACCAAAACCATAACTGATCAATAAAGCCAAACTCTCTAGATTTTTCTAAAGTGCTGGGAGGGTGAAAACAAGTAAAGCTGGAGAAAGGCAAGGCCATTCTAATCTGGGGGAAGGCATAGTGTGCGCTTGGAGGAGGTGTTTGGTGTGCTCAGAAGCAATCTGGGCAGAAGTTGTAGAAAAGGTTAATTTCAGCTAGAGCTGCTGCCCAGCCCAATCTACTGCTAACATCAGATAGTTGTGTGTGAGTTGAGTCCAGTGATATTGTCGTGTGATTATGTGACCCTCCGAGGACTCATACTGGCATAGTACTTATTCCGAGAAGGACATTCTGTAGTCCAGTGCTTATAGGCCATCTGAATTGAACAGCAGAAGGGATGCTCCCCTGTGTCTGGACCTTGCTGTGTCCTATGTGCCCTAGTAAACATTCCCATTTTCAATGGCACCTGAATTGGAAGGAATATGTCCCTAACACCTTGAGTATGGTGAGATGCAAAAAGGTAACCAAGCCAAATTGAACTTGAAGGGGTAGGCTATTCTGTGTTGAAACTCATTTTTCATTATATGAAGACAGGTGTCTCAACAAAATAAAATGATGAGTACTAGATTTACTTCAGGAAAAAAAAAATGAATTGTATGAGTGCAACCTCCCCTAACTAGGAATTGCCATGGTGATGTTGAGACAATGCTTGATGTCCCTGGATATATATTAGGATTTTGCTCCCAATTGATGAAGTAGAGGTACTCTTTTTAAAGGAACATTTAAAATTATAACTAGCAAAATTGAGTGTAAAAGGAAAAAAAAATACAGGGACCAGCAGTTAGCATAATGGCTATGTCGCTGGACTCCCATGTAGTTGACCGCGGTTTGCGTCCTGGACCTGGTGGCTTAAAACTCATGCTGGGTCCGTGTGCGTGCGTGCCCAAGATCCAGAGAGGAGAATGGAGGAGAAGGAATTGCAGTGTGGCCATCCCCCTTGGGGGGTGATTTCTCGCTTTCTGTCTCTCTGTCTCTCTCTGTCTGGCGAGTGCATACACGTGCCCTATGGCAAAAACCTCTCCAAAAAAAAAAAAAAAAAAAAAAAAAAAAGGAAAAAAATACAAATGAAGATATTAGCATTAGCAACATTTCTACTTTTACCACCAAATTATAAATGGTAGGACTAGTTTTGTATTTTTAATGTGATAAAATGGCTTTTAAGGGCAAATTCAAAAGGCTTTTTTTTGCAGACAATATTAAGGTTTCTAAAAAATTTATGATGAGAAAAAATATGGAAAGATTATACTAGTCATACTTACATGACTTTAATGCTAATAAGATGATAAAATATCAAGGTGTGTTTTTTTACATAAAATATATTTAAAGAAAGAAAACTGTACTAGGGAATAATTGGGGATTATTGAATCTTTCTCAGTGTCCATGTGTAATCATTATGAACAGAAATGCTTTCAGCCAGAGCAGGAGGTTTAATTTTTATGAAGAAGGGGGCCTTAGGAATGTCACGGGTGGTGGTGATATTGAGTGGGAAAACAGAATTCTCTGTTCCTTGTGCCAAGTAAGCTGCCTTTGAGAGCGACAGCACTGCACCTTCTAAAGTGCTGCTGGGGCCAGTCATTCCTTATTGGAAATGAAACTATGCTACTATGAGAAATAGTCTTACTTAATGAGAATATAATTATTTTTCTTGTGGTTCCTGACAGCCATAATATGAGCGACTGAGTGTGTGAAGTTGTTGGCAAACATGGGAGTTGGTCTGGCAGTTCCCTGCTGCTCACTTTTTTTTTTTTCATGTCTCAGATTTCTCAGCTTTATGCTGAGACAGTTATTTCAATGGCTATCACAGAGTTTTGCCAGGACAGTCAATAAAAATAGCGTAAAGCATTGAGCAGAATATTCAACTAAAAATGATTCCCCCAAATTGGGGAACATGAAGAGAAGGGGTTAGTATCTCCTAAGGAACTAAGGTGAAAATAATCCGAAAACTATAATTTCAGAGTTTTGCCTTTTCATCATTTTTTTTTCTTTTTTTTTAAATGAAAGAGAGAAAGGCAGAGAGAAGAGAAAGAGAGAGAAAGACATTGCTACAGGGTCTCCACATCATGACTCTTCTTGCCCTAGCTTCCTTGTTAGGACCACAGACGTGGGCCACCACACCCAGCCTAGTTAGGTCGGGCCAGGGACGGAATCCATGCCTCCTATGCAGCCTTGCCTTCATGAAACTGTGCCTTCCTACTGGCATTACCATGGCTGGGCCTTGCAGGTATGTTCTTCTTACTAAATAAGAATACCCTTTAAAATTAGAATATCAGATAAACAAGTGATTTTTAAAAAAGAATGATCTATTTGTGAATTATTATGATTTAACTTGCTATAGGGCATGTGTGCATGCACTCTTTCTCTCTCTCTCTCTCTGTCTCTTGAAAGCGAGAAAGCAAGCTGCCAGACCCGGGACTCAATCTGCTGTCAATCATATGGTACTCTAGCACCTTAATCACCATGCCACCTCCTGGTTCCAAACAAGTGATTGTTTTATTTATTTATTTATTTATTTATTTATTTATTTATTTATTTAAAGTATAAGTATATCCTACTTAATACTTGAGGAGGCATACTTACATTAAAATGTAGGATATCTTGTATTTTATCTGGCAACCATGTACAGATGGCCACCTGTGAGGTGAAACTTGAGCAGACCCTCAATGAAGTTTTCTATGAGTAAAATATTATCTTATTCCCCAGTTGCTCTTATCTCTGATTATTCCACTGTTAAACCATTCCTTGGAATTAAGGCATAACATCCAAGAGGTGTTTATGTTTTTTAAAAGTATTTATTTTTATTTATTATTGTTATTTAATTTGCTACAAGACACATGTACTCACCAGAGAAAGAGAGAGAGAGACAGAGAGACAGAGAGAGAAAGAAAAAGAGTGAGAAAACAAGCCACCACATCTAGGACTCAAGTGCCAGTCAGCCACGTGGGAGGCCAGCTCCTTAACCACCACACCCCTTGCTGGCCCTGAGGTCTTTGTTTCAATGAAACATATCACATTTCACATTATTTTTTCTTAGTTCACCAGAGGCTCATGTTATGAATCTCTACCATGCTGCTGATGGCTACAAAGAAAGTCTTTTCCAACCTAGTTTTAGCTTTGCCTATTCATTATTTAGTCCTGAGTGGAGCAGACAATATACTTAAAGGCTCAGAATGACCTAAAGGTGTTGGAGTGAGGATTATTCTTGGAATTATTTTTGTGGTTACGGTCTCAACTTTTGGTACCTTGGCTTCTTTTTAGCTGTTTTCCCCAGCCCTCGCCCAAGGTGTGATTTTCACATACCACATTTTTCAAGTTCCTCTATGCCTGGCATTGTACCAGTGTTATGGATAAGAAGACTAATGAGGTTGCAGTTAGAAATAGCAATAGAACAGATAATCCTGTTAACAAAGACAGCAATAGAAGTAGATGCTGTGGGAATACATGAGATAAACTCCCAAACTAGATTGGGAGCTTAATGGAAGACTTTTGGAGAGGCAAATGTTTAATGAGTTCAGAATAATAAAATAGGATTTGGCCAGATGAGCATTGTAGGGGAAAGTGGGAAGAGCCTTCTAAGGAAGGATTTGCACATGCAGGAAAACAAAAAGGAGAAAGCCCAAGTGTTCAGAGAATTTTAAGTATGGGCTATGCTGAGATCTGGGGTGGGGTGCAGGATGGTGAGAGGTATCTGGCTCAGCAGAAGACAGAGACATCATGGGGATGTCTCTGTTGTGCTAATACCTCATGCATATTTACCAAATTAAATGGACTGACTAGGCCTCTGCCTCAGTTCAGTGTTCATGGCTATTTTCATGGAGATTAGAGTGTTGTTAACAATTTTGGGAAGGATCCTGTGTCATCCTGCTTGGCTTTTTATAGTCCCTCCTTGGTCACGACAGTGATAGTGGTGATAGTGTGTGTATGTGTGTGTGTGTGTGTGTGTGTGTGTTTATACATAAGTAGAAGGTTATTTATGGAATTACTGAATTAGCTCCTTATGCCAAAATAGTTAATGATAAGGAGCCCAACAGTGCATCCCAAATGCCTTTCAAGTGTTTCACTGGCTTGTTTCTGCTACCATATTCAGTTACCAAATGGAACTCTCCTTATTACTGATGACAAACTTACTAAAACTTAAATTTGTCACTTGCTTATAGGACTAGAGAGTAGACTCATTAATATTGTTAATTAGACTGATTCATATTATTATGTTTGGTTTTGAGAGTTTTTTTTTATTTTTTTATTAACTCTAGGGCATATGTGCTCGTCAGAGAGACAGGGAATCACCCCTCAGCAGGGATGGCCATGCCACAATCCATTCTCCTCTTGGGATTTTGGGTACACAAGCACATGTGCCCACATGAGTTTTAAACTGCCAAGTCTGGGAATCAAACTGTGATCAATTACGTTACATGGGAATCCAGTGATGTACATTACATCTGCTGGTCCCTGATTCATATTATTATTTTTTATTCATATTATTTTGAAGGAGCTAGCCTATAGCTAGTGGCAGTCCCACAGTTCAAGTTTCCTGTTTTCTTAGAAAATCTTCATCTGTGGCGTCATGTCAGGCCTCCAAGGTGAGTTTCTGGAGCAGTGGCTCAACCAGGTGATAAACAGTAGGGAGAGGAGGTATTCATTGCTTCTAGAGAGGACATAAACGTGGGGGCGTCTGAATTTCTAGGGGCCTTTGGTAGCACTCTGTCACAGGGCAGTGTTTTTTATCCCAGGCTCGCTTTGACTCTGTCTGATTGCCCTGTCAAGGTCCTGGCTGGTCTGTCTGTATTGCTATCACATCCAGGATTAGCTTCTACTAATTGCTGGATGATTGTTCTATTGTTTTTGACAATGCCCTGGGGGTATGACTTGTTCCAAAGTCTGATTCAATTAAAGTCAGACCTTTTGGCATAAGTAGTCTTTGAGGCCTTCTCTAACTCTGGGAGGGCTCTATGTAGCTTTCTCTTTCAGTACTTTCCTCTTATAAACTTCTGGAGGGGTGGAGAAAGTAGCCTAGAGTTTCTTTTGTGGCTATCAGGAAGCTACCAGCCTTCTTTGCTCAGCATCAAGATTTCCATAGTCTTCTCTAATGCCCCAGGCTTACAAAGAACTCTGTGGTCTAACCCCCGCCTGTCTCACTGAGAAAAACTCTTTGCTAATCTTCTGGAGCTGGGGTTCAGGCACAGTGGCCCATTTCCCACAGAGTAACAAAGCTGTTCTAAAGTAGGCATTTGGGGATGATATGTAGTGTCTGGGTTCTCAGTTTGTGTCTTGGTCATCTCTCATGAGCCAAGGAGAGGGTGATGAGAGCCCAGTATTCTCAGCCTGTAGTACCCACAGAAGTTTCTGTCCTCCTAGTAGGGGCTGCTAAAGGAAAAGAGGGAAAGGAGCCCCAGACTTCTCTGCTACTCTTGCTTGGAACAGAGTTTCTGTAACACAGACGGGGGTGGTGATGATATGATACATGCCGACAGACTGCCCCTTCCAGGAAGAAGCCATCAGGGCAGCCCGTGGAGGGGGTTTGGGGAGTAGAGGGGGAGGCGTGCTTTTTCTTGGCTCTACCTGCCTAGAGCAGTGCTTCCATCACAGTGAGCGGTCTTTACTGAGATTCATTATACTTTCTTGACAAAAATAAATGTTTATCTGTTTGCCATATGCCTTTAGGACAATTTCCAGAGCCTTTACATTGCTGTTGTTTTTTCACATTGTAATGTTCTCTAGTGATGGTTGGTGTGCTGAGGGAGAGGATCCTCAGAGATCTTTATACCACCATTCAGAAATGTTTAAAAATATGTCATAGATTTCATCTTGAAGAAGAGCCATAATTTATTCAACTTCTCTTTTGGTTTTGGGCATCTTGATTTCTTCACAACACTGTAAAAATGTTGCAAGGTCGTCAGTATGGTTTGACCTTTACATACATCCTGAATTGTTTTCTTAGGCAAATTGCCTTGATTTTTTTTTTTTTTTTCTACAGGGCACGCATGCTTGCTCCAGCTCTGTCTCGCTCTCCAGAGACAGAGACAGAAAGCGAGAAATCACCCTTTGAGAGGATGGCCACACCACAATTTCTTTTCCTCTTGGGATTTTGTGCACACATACAGACATGCCAAGCATGAGTTTCAAGCCACCAGGTCTGACACTTGAACCATAATCAGCCGTGTGGGAGTCCTGCATCATAACCATTATACCATCTCCTGGTCCCAATGCCTTGAAGTTTTATAGATGCTTTTAAGCTAGCACCTGAGTGGAGTCTCGCTAATGAGGGCTTAATCTACTGGGGTTGATGGTAAAATATCTTAAATCCTGTTTTCCTGATATCATTTCTGTGTAACAGCCAAAAGCTGATTCCTTGGCTTCTCCTGGTTCAAAGATCTGGACCTTTGGTCTGACCTATTTCATTCCATTTCCTTTATGAAAGCCTGTTTTAGTCTTCAGATAATTTGGCTAGAAAAAGTGAATATTGAATTGAGTTGAGTAGTACCCAAATTTCTTAAATAAAAAGTTTAACAACCCTTGCTTTCTGTCTAAAGTAAGAATTGTTCCTTTATAGTTTTGGAGAGTTGAACAGGGATTCATAAAAGTAAACTTTTCCATTTTACAATGATCTAATTTCCTCTAAGGACATGCTGGTACTAATCATATCTTAAAATTCGTATCCTCTACTATTAGACATTGCTCCCTGCTAGTAGAAATGTGCCACAATAATCAGAAAACAGTAAATCTAAAATAAGAACCACATACCATTGAAGGTATTTTTAAAATTTTCATATTATTTCCACATTTTACATAAAGCCCCCATCATGATGTATACTATATATATTATATAATTTTCTTAAAAAGAGAACTTTACGTATTTTTTTGGTCTGGTAAATGTTAAAGGTATTTAAAAGAAAGGTATAGTTATGCTTTAGGTATGTCATTGGCTAGGCTTTATTGAGAAACTAAGATTCCTTGACTTACGTAAATACTCGAAAAGACATACATAGGGCCAGCAGGAGGCATGTGGTTAAGGCACTGGACTCCCATACAGTTGTCCATGGTTTGAGTCCCAGATCCAGTGGCTTGAAACTCACGCCAGGCATATGTGTGTATGTGCCCAAAATCCTGAGAGGAGAATGGAGGAGAAAGGATTGCAGCATGGTCATGCCCCCAAAGTGATTTCTCACTTTCTGTCTCTCTGGCGAGCACATATACCCTATAACAAAAACCTCTTAAAAAAAAGATATATTCTGTTGTCATCATTGTCTATTTCCTTATTCTCTATTTTTTATTTCTAAATTATTGAGGAAATAATAATGTAGCATTAATCATCACCCTTTTGGCACCCTACTTAAAAAAACTTCAATGTCTATAAGTAACATTTCTTAATCTGTCATATCACATTTGAATACTGCTCTAAATTTATTGTTTCCAACTCCCTTAAACTTGCTTCTCTAGCTAGTTTGGTCTATTTATTTTCCCCTCAGTTTGTGATGTTCAGTCTCACCTCTTGTTTCTGCTTATTCTACCTCTCCCATCTGGATTGCCTTTCTAACTTATTTCCATTTGTTATTCCTCACTATTTTTCAAGGTATAGCATAATAACATGGAGAGGTTAACCTTTCCAGATATGAGTACACTTAAAATGGAGTATCACTTCATCAACGGCTCAGAAAAGAAAGGTAAGATCTACATACATAGAAAATTTGGTATATGAAAAAGTAGCTTTCAAATTAATTGAAAAAGGTTGGGTTATCCAAATGATCACCTATGGGGAGGAAAATATAAAGATGTAATTTTACTCCCTCATCATGTTAGGAATGAAGCTCTACACATCGGGACTCCAGTTTAAATGAGAGGACTTCTTTTCCGTAGTGTAGGTTCTTGGTTTCTTTTGTCTGCCTAAGTCACTCCTCCCATGAAAGACGGTGTGACTTACCTGACTGAGGAATTTTGGAGAAGGATATAAGCAGACTCAGTTCAGCTTCTTTAGGGCTTCTCTCATTTGTGAAATGAATTGTTTCAAAGATATGCAAGTTCTCCCAACACACTGAGAGGACCACAGTTGTCCAAATCTGCCGGAGACAAAATCTAAATTTACTTAAGGGATATGATGGTGGCAATAGGCTAAACCTCATTCTATAATTTAACCTTATCTTCAATAAAATTGATTTAAAAATAATCTTGTTGGGGCCAGCAGGTGATGTGGTTTCAACACTGGATTCCCATATGGCCAACCATGGTTCGAGTCCCAGACCTGGTTGCTTGAAACATCTCACCAGGCGTATGTGCGTGCGTGCCCAAAATCCCAGGAGGAGAATGGAGGAGAAGGGATTGTGGCATGGCCATCCCCCTTGGGGGTTGATTCCTCCCTCTCCCTGTCTGTCTTTCTGATGAGCGTATGTGTCCTATGGCAAAAACCTTAACAAAATCTACATTTCTTTGTATCAGTTGTCTTTGAACTTAGAGGAGTAGAGGAGCATGATTATTTATCACTCTAAAATCTCAGTTCAAAACTAAAAAAGTAATTATAAAAAGAAAAATATTCATGAAACTTCTCTCCATTAAAGTGCAAGAGTCCCCATCAGTGAAGTTCATTGTGACACCTATTACTTTTCTTCTCCCAGCATTATCCATTGATATCCACCTTTGACATTTATTTATAGTCAGGTGGCATTATAGTTTTACTCGTTAAGAAGTCTTCAGTAGAGTGTGAACTTGTTGAAAGAAGATAGTGTCTTAGTCATCTTTGAACACCTAAGGTGCTTTCCAAAGAAAAGATGCTCACCAGACGCAGTGATATCAACTGTACCAGACAGCTCTTTCATGATTGCTGCAAACTAGCACCTGATACAGTGACTTCTCTTAAATAATAATGTTATTAAATTTTTTTTACTTTGTAATTTTCAAACTGCATTTCAGATGATATGACTTGCCTTATTTAATCTTTAAAGAATTCTGTGAGATGGGCAGAACAAATCTTATTTCCATTTCTTAGATGTGACAGAGAGGTGAGTTACTGTCTCAGGGTCATAATGCTTATAAATGACATAATCCAGTACTTTTAACTCCTAGGAAATAATTCTTTAATCTTGCCACAACTGTTTCTTATACGAAGGTAAGAATCTCAAGTGACCTTCAGGAAAAATAAAGAATTCCACAGCATTAGTGACATTTTCAAGGGACTAGTTGATATTTGATGTGAAATTTCATCTGACATGTATGCAACAGCTTTAATTATTTAATCAATTTAATAGCAGAATATTTAAAGCAGCAACAAAAATCACTGGGCATAACCAATTCCATCCATAAATCAGACATTTTGCCCCTCAATTTTCACTCTTCAGCTCTGTTTTGTGAACTAATTGGCAACACTTGATGAAAATTTAAGATGTAGACAGATTATAACAGGTGGAGGAATCTTATCTTCACAAGAAAATTAATTTATACACACACACACACACACACACACACACACACACATATACTCATATTCATAGCCTCTGATTCTGCCAAAAGAAAAAAAAAAGAGAAAAGCCCCAGCAGTGTGGTTAGCTGCAATTATGGCTAAGTATCATAAAACAATTTTGGCATATCATGGCGCCCACAGGAATCACAGTAACCTCTCAGCTCTTGGTCTTCTAAGCACGTTTCAATCTCATATGAATTCATCCTTGCAAGTTTTCTTTTTGCAGTTTTGTTTGTCAGAAAAGTAATTTGACTACATCTTGCAACTCGTTTTGTGATTTGGAGATGTCGTGAAAGCAGCTATCTTGCAAGCTGGACTGGAACAAAGTATGTCAGTATGATTTATAGGAATTGCCGTGACTGCTACAATGAATAGATAACTCCGTAGATGACAGTGTGTATGTTCCCATGCTTTCTCACCAGAACAGTTTCACTCAGAGTTCCCGCTTTTATTTTAATGTGTTCATAATTACATGGTTATTAGCGAATGTTTGAGTGGAAGCTGTCTCGGATGACTTTGTGCCTTCTTTTTGGCAAATTCTGACATTTTTTTTCCTGGCTTGAAAATTGCAAACAAACTTCTTTGAATTTAAACTAGACTATAGGCCTAGCTGAATGAGCATCTCTCCAAAGTGTAATTTGGAGTGTGTTAGGCACTCTGTATAAGATAAGATGTGTAATGTGTACTAGGTAGGAAACTAAAAATTGGTAAGGCCTCATCGTTCATATTTTCATATAGTAAGATTGAGAAAAAAGGAGGACGTTATTATTATAAAGTGTTCTATTTAATTTTTCAGGGAATATGAATTAGTAAGAAGGCATTGTATATGAAACAGTCTGGTGATTGTTTAATTTTGAAAGTGATATAGCTTCAAATAAAAAATGGTATGTTTAGCAAACATTTCTGCCACTTATGAATTGATCCTTGTGTTTTATTTTTGCAGGTTGGGTTGTCATAAAAGTAATTTGACTACATTTGTTTCTCTATCTAAAAACTGAAATTTTTTTCAAAGCAAAAAGACTAGCACTATATTGTATATTCAAGAAAAGAACATCCATTTCTTTTTTCTCCCTTCAGAATAAAAATAGATAATTATTCAAAAGCAAATGCTCCAGGCTAGCAGGTGGTGTGATGGTTGAGGCACTGGATTCCTACATGCCTGACCACAGTTTGAGTCCCAGACCTGACGGGCGGCTTACTCTCTCACTTTCCCTCTCTCTGGTGAGTGCACATGCACTATAGCAAATTGGAAAAATAAATAAATAAAAATTAATTATTAAAAAAATGCTCATTGTAAACAATAAAATAAACCCAAGCTTCAAAAAAGCATAAAGAAAGTAAATAATACGTTAAGTCCTATCAGTCAAAGAGAGCAATTGCTAATAGTTTGGCGAATATTTTATTAGACACCTAACTATACATAAGCATATTTACTAAAATTGTATCAAACCAAAAATGTAATCTTTTTCTTTTCTTTTCTTTTCTTTTCTTTTCTTTTCTTTTCTTTTCTTTTCTCTTCTTTCTTTTCTTTTTTTTCTTTTTTCTTTTTTTTTTTTTGAGAGGTTTTTGCTGTAGGGCATGTGCGCTTGCCAGACAGACAGAGACAGACAGAGAGACAGAAAGCGAGAAATCACCCCCCAGGGGGGATGACCACACCACAGTCCCTTCTCCTCCATTCTCCTCTCGGGATCTTGGGCATGCACGCACATGCGCCCGGCGTGTTTTAAGCTACCGGGTCTGGGATGCGAACTGCGGTTGACTACGTGGGAGTCCAGCGACATAGCTATTACGCTAACTGCTGGTCCCCATCGTTTTCTTTTTTAAAGAATTATTTAAGTTTATTTGTTTTTATTATTATTTTCCAGTTTGATCAGAAAGAGAGAGAGAGAGAGAGAAAGCAAACCACCAAGTCCAAGACTTGAACGTCGGTCAGCCATGTGGGAGTCCAGTGTCTTTAACCACTACTCCAACTGCTGGCTCCAAAATATAATCTTTTCTATGTATTAAAATGTTGTGATTACTATTCCATATCAATAGGTATAGTTTTGTGTTATCTTTACCCATGGTTGTAAAGTGTTCCAATGTGTGGTTACTATATAAACACTACATTTAAAAACTATTTATTCATTTATTTTTAAGGTTTCTGCCATAGGGAGTGCGTGCTTGCCAGAGAGAGGCAGAGAGAGAGAGAAAGTGACAGATCACCTCCTGAGAGAATGGCTACATCACAATTCCTTTGCCTCTATTTTCCTTTCAGGATTTTGGGTATACGTGCACATGCGCCCAGCGTGCTTTTCAAGCTGCTAAGTCTGGGACGCAAACCATCCTTAACCGTCATGCCATCTACTGGCCCTGACACTTCTATTCTTTACTGATAGATTTTAAATTATTTTCAGTTTTTGTCCTTTGTAAATAACATAGATTATTTTGAATCTATGAATAACATAGATTCATAGATTATACAATTCAGTATTTTTTATTGGATATTTTCTATGTACCAGACATTATTTTAAGTACTGGTGATATAGTAGTAACACATTTAAAGTTTTAGTTGTTTGGAACTTTCGTTATAAAGAAGTCCCACAAATAAGTGGTTAAGATAATTAAAAGTAATATTATAATGTTAGAAGAAAATAAAGCAGGTAAGTTTGATCTTAACTAAGTGAGAAAGAAGCAACGTTACCTAGTGTAATGGGAGTTTGGCAGAAAACTGACTAATGGAGTCAGTAAGAGAAAATTTTTTCTCAGTCGTTGTCTTAATCATGATTTGGGGTGATCTTGGAGTGTTTGAATAACAGAAGTAAGGGTAATGTGGTTTGTGTACAGAAGGAGAGGAAGAAAAAAGAATGAATAAATAGGCAGAGGATGATCATTTATGGCCCCATGGGCTACAATTAGGAGTTGAATTTTATTCTAAGTGGAATATTCTCAAAATTTGAAATAGTATTTGAGAAATTGAAATGTAGTGAGGATGTTGATTTTAGGTGAAAAATCAAAGGAACCACTCATGTATCCATCCTGTCATTCATTAAATATTTATGGAGTAATTGTCTTCTGCCAGCCATGCTTTATGCCCTAGAACATCGAGGATGCTAGGGGTTCAGTAGTTCCTCAAACAGAAGAGCTTGCTCTTTCACGACTGACATTCTAGCTTCACTTTACATAGAATCTCTGGTAGCAAATGTATGGGAAAATTAAAGCAGGGTAGTGGCGTATGCATGCTACTTTCGGTAGGATGGTCTGGAGGGACTTTAAGAGAAGACTCTTAGCTAATGTTTACAAGCAATGAATAAATAAGCCAACCAATATTTAGGTGATGATTGTTCTAGACAGAGGAAATGGCGTAATTACCAAGTACATTGATCTAATTGATGGACTTACAAAATCCAGAAGACCTGAGTTGCCAGGCTGAAAGAATAGTGCTACAAAATAAAGAAAGATAGGTAACCAGAGCAGTTGAAGGCCATGGTGAGGATTTAAATTTTTGTCCTAAATACAATGGAAGGAAATTATTTTTTTATAGCAGGAGAGTAACATATTCTCCTGTGCTTTACGATCACCTTAGCTGCTGTGTGTGAAGGGAGAAATGATGGAAGTAGCAAGGAAGGTTTGAAGGTATTACAGTTGTCTAGGCAAGGGATAATGGTGGCTCTGACATGGTGATAGTGTCAGAAGTGATGAGACATTGCTAGGTTCCGAAAGTGCTGAAAAGGAAGAGCTGATAGGATTTACTGATGGCTTGAATATGGAGTTTTCAAGAGAGAAAGGAGTCAAGTAAGACTCCAATAGTTTGACCTTAAGTGCCTGGTGAATAGTGATGCTAGTTTTGGAGATGGGGAAGAAAAACAAGAAGAAATGAGGGGGAAAGAAGTGTTTTTTTTACTTTTTTTAAGTATATTAAACTACAGATGCCTATCAGACTTCTCTGTAGAGATAATGGAGTTGGCAAATTGAATATATAAGCCTGGAATTCATGATCGGGTACAGAGGTATGAGCTTGCAGACATTAATATTTGGATAATATTCAAAGATGGAGGAATAGAGGAAACCAGGAAGGCAATGAGTAAGCAAAGAACAGAGATGATACCTGAGGAAGGAGCCTGGGGTCTCCAACGGTCAGAAATCACATGGAGAGAAGAGCTGCCCAGGGAACAGACTAGTGGTGAGAGGGTCAGAAAAGGCCTCCTGTGTCTAAACGAATGAAGTATTTGGGAAGAAGGACCGTCAATGTGTCAGATGATTCTGGTCAGTGATTAGGAAGAGGACTGGGAAGTGATGGTTGGATTTCAAAATGTAAAGTTCATAATGTCCAAAAGAGGTTTTGGTCGAAGGTGTGGATGAAAATTTGATGGGAGAGGGATTGAGAGAGAAAACTGAGATGACAGAGAGTTTACAGGTAGTAAACTTCTTATTCATTTTCATCTGTAAAAGGGAGCAGACAAATGGAACAAAGTCTAGGGTAGAATGTAGCGTCGAGGAAGGCTTGTTATTTGGTGATCATTTTTTAATTACTGGAGAAATTATAGCACTTTAAACATTCACCTTAGAGCATAAAACTTTATGATTAAAGGGCTTCATTCTTGCTTCAGAGTTGGGGCCAGATTAAGTGGTGTGAGAGTGAAAAGATTAATTAGGGAGCTATTATATGAGTACACAGAAGGTACGATAGTGGCTTGACTGCAGTGTGAACAGCAGAGAAAAGAGAGAATACATTTGAGACAGATTTTGGAGTTTAAAATGGAAAAGATTTCATGAACCGCATGTAGGAAGTGAAGGAAATGTCATAAAATCTAACCACATTTCTTTCTGGAGCCATTAAGTATCTGGAGGTACCATTTGGTAAGACAGAAAATAATTGGTAAATTGACTAATTTTGTTGTGGGTGAAAGAGTTTTCTTTTTTGAAGTGCTAACTTTGAAATTGTATTTATGTATTATTAGGAGAAATTTTAAAAAGTGGAACTTTCAGGTAAAAGTGATCATTTTTAAAACATATTTCTAAACAAAACCTTCTGACAGTATTTGAGTTTCCCTATATTCTGGCCAACTCTGGATATTGTCATTCTTTTTAATCTTTGCTAATCTGAGGGGCAAAAAATTTGATATTTTGATGTATTTAATGTCTTTCACTATGGGTAATAATAGTTTACATGTATGTGTGTGTGTGTGTGTGTGTGTGTATTTCTTTTTTTGGTCTGTGTCAACTTATATACCATTTATTGGCTTCCTCAAAAACTATCTACTCAAGAGAGTAAACCTCATTTATTTTTCCAAATAGCCCATCAAGAGAGTAGGTGCCAAATGCTCCTCCCATACCTTTTTATGCCATTGTAATGTGTGTGTATCTATCTATCTATCTATCTATCTATCTATCTATCTATCTATCTATCTATCTATCAATCAATCTATCTATATATCTATCTATCCACACATACACACACATACTATATATACGTACTATACACACACACATATATGTAGGAGAGAAGGATTATTTGTTCTGACATGTGTATAATTCTTTCTATCTTTCAATATTTTTTCTTTTCTTTTCTTTTTTTTTTTGGGAGAGGTTTAAAGACAGAGAGAGACAAAGAGATAGAAAGTGAGATATCACCCCCCAGGGGGGATGGCCACACCGCAACCCCTTCTTCTCCATTCTCCTCTCGGGATCTTGGGCATGCACACACATGTGCCCAGCGTGAGTTTAAGCCACCAGGTCTGGGACTCGAACCGCAGTCAGCTACATGGGAGTTCAGCAACATAGCCATTATGCTAACTGCTGGTCTCTATTTTTTTATTTTCTTATCGACTTGTGAATGTTATTTGTGTATTGGAAACAATAATCATTTCCAAATATGTTACAACTTTAAATTTGAGTTGCCATTTATTATTCAATCTTATTTGCGGCAACTATTCCTTTTGTAATACGTTTTAAATTTTGTATAATGTCAAAACTGTCCATCTCTTCTTTTTTAAGTTCTTGCTTCAGTATTTGTTTATGTAACTTAGATGTCAGATTTCCTTTCAGAATTAGATAGAATTTGTATAATCTTCTATTCCATGTTTCGTTGGAAGCCTTTTCTAAGATAACTGCAAACCTCTTGATGGTTTATATCGCATAGCATTTTCTAACTTGATGAAAATCTGATTTTCTATTTTCTTTTTTTGTCTGTGTCAACTTATTTACCATTTATTGGCTTCCTCAAAAACTATTTACTCAAGAGAGTAAACCTTATTTATTTTTTCCAAATAGCCCATCAAGAGAGTAGGTGCCAAATGCTCCTCCCATACCTTAAAATGCCATTGTAATGTGTTCAGATATGCTTGGGGCTAATTCTAGACTCTTTATTCCATTTGATCTGTCAGCATAAATATGCCTTTGATTACAGTAGCTTTATATTTATTTATTCATTCCGTGCATTTATCGACAACCTACCATGTGCCAATCACTGTAAATGCTAGGAACTCAGAGGTCTAATTTTTTAAAGCGCTAAGTAGTTTTTTTTTTTAAGACACTTTTTCCCCCTGAATTATCTGTTCCTAATTCTGCTCTTCTTTTACTATTTGTATACCATGCTTTACTTTCTTCTTTTGGGGGATAGAATTTTTGCACAGGTTTGCTGATTCTTTTTATGTGCTACTTATTTGAGGAAAGTTCAAGACAAGCATGGTTTTTCCCCTGGTGGAGCTTATATTCTAGTGGGCAGTTACAGATAATTAACATAATAATATGTTTCAAAAGTTAAAAACAAAGCTTAGCCCAGCAACATAATTGTCAAGAAATAAATAATTACGGTGCAGTGATAGCAATTCAGAGATGTACTGTAGAGACAAAAGTCAGGAAAGACTTCTGATAATCTGATCTTAGATCTGAAAACAAAAGGGTGAGAGTGACCTGGCCATGCGAATTGCTACACCTAGGCACAGATGAATGACCCTGAGGCGGGGTGTCAGTAACTTGAAAGCAGGTGATACAGATTCTTCTGCTTAAAAGCCTTTGTATTCTTTAACCTTGCACTGCTATTTCTTCAAGAGGATATGTAATTCTTTTTGACCCAGAAAGAAAATCTACTGAAAAATGACATATACTTTGAAAATATTAAGTAGAGCGAAGTAAAAGTTATAAGAAAATTAGTGCCATATGACATATTTTAAAATGACTAGGTTAAAATTTGACTGTAATTGAAAAAACTGTTTCTATCTATAGAAACATAGTGACTATTTAAAATGAATGAATTAACTCTTAATAAAAATTAAATTTTAAAAAAAGAAAGAAAATCTAAGTTCAGTATAACATATTTGAAGTTTTATTTTCCAATTATTTTGGTATTTTCTTCCAGCATATGAATTAGCTACAATATATATTGGGTCTCTGCTTTTATTTTTACCACTTTACCTTTAATTTTTTTTTGTCCTGTTCCATTTTACTTCTGTATAGTTTTTTTCAAGCCTATCTCATATATTATGAATTTTGTTTTCTCTACTTTTTTTCTGGCTTTTCATTTGTTCTGTGGAAGACTTAACATAGTTTTCCAATGCCATACCCCCAATCCTGCCTTGATTTCTTGCCTCTCTTTTGCCAGTTCTCTTTTTCACCTAATGTCATTGTCATATCATCATATCATCTTTTCTTTTCTCTCTTTTTTTACAGACTGCTTTGGTTTTTCTAATTTCCTTTAGAGCTCTAAGTAGTTTATTTATTTATTTTTCTCTTCCTAATCACACTCTTCTTTTACTACTTGTATGACATACTTTGCTTTCTTCTTTTTGGGGGTAGAATTTTTGCACAAGTCCATGGATTCTTTTCTGTTTTATGTGTTATTTATTAGAAGAAAGTTCTGGGACCAGCAGTTAGCGTAATGTCTATGTCGCTGGACTCCCACGTAATCGACTGTGGTTCGAGTCCCGGACCCAGTGGCTTAAACTCATGCCGGGTGCGTGTGCGTGAGTGCCCAGGATCCAGTGAAGAGAATGGAGGAGAAGGGATTGCGGCATGGCCATTCCCCCTTGGGGGTGATTTCTTGCTTTCTGTCTCTCGCTGTCTGTCTGGTGAGCACACGCACCCTATAGCAAAAACCTCTCAAAAAAAAAAAAAAAAAAAAAAAAAAAAAAAAAAAAAAAAAAAAAGAAGGAAGTTCTCTCTGGTTGTGGTATTTGCTCATATTGCTGGCTAAGGCTTATTGGCTTCTCTTCCTGCTTCTCTGACTCCCATCTCCCATTTGAATACTCCTAGAAATTAAGCTGGAAGCCAGTCAGTGGTTCTCAAACTGTGGTCTGTAGACCAACAGCTTCAGCATCTTCTGGCAACTTACTAAAATAGAAATTCTTGGGACTTCACCTCAGACCTCTTGGGTATGAACTGTCTACTGCTCTGGAATTCTTTTTCATATACTCACTAGTAGACTTATTTTAAGATCTATTTTAGTAAATGAAACATATTCTCTAGTTCTTATCACTTCTGTTGTACTTTATATGTTTTATTGGCTGCAAATCCGACTGTGTTGATGATCTCATTGCATTTGCTGATAAACATTGTCACCAATAGAATGTATTGTCAGTTACAGAATGTAACGGTTTTTCACATAGACTCAAATTTGGAGGAATATTTGTGGTACTAACTGTATTCAATATGCTGCTATTCACATTTGAGGGCTAGTGGTTTATGTTTTGTGCTTAGAGTGATTTTTGTGCTGTGTAAGGAGAGAACAAGGGCTATGCCTCAACATGAAAACTTTTTTTGCTGGATTATCTGTTAATTAATTGGAATTTTTGTACTGGAAGATAAGCTTTTTGAATCTGAGAACATATTTTGCTCCATTGGTGGGGGAAGGGGATGTTTTGTTCTCCTATGCAAGAATGCACTAATTTGATGTGATGTCAAATTAAAAAGAGCCCTCATCGGGAAGGATGACAAAGGGATTTGGATAAACTTTTGAGGCTGATGGAAATGTTCATTATCTTGACATGTCAATGTTTTCATGGACGTGAAAAGTCATCACATTGTACACTTTGAATATAAAGTTTATTGCATATTAATTATACCTCAATAAATAGGTTTAGGAAGACCCATGGGTTTTGTAGGCTTGTTAATACAGTTTGCTCGTGCACATGGATCATCCCCTCTAAGTATGATTTTTTAGTAAATTTTACATGTCTCCTATTGAACAGAGGAAAGATATGGCATGATGTGGTGGCTTTTCTAGGACTACCGTTGTGATTCTCAGGTGTTTCTGATCCACAGAGAAGAAAGGACTGCAAGTGATATTGGCCAGCTCAACATCCATCCCAGGTAGTCCTTTCTACTCTGCTGAAAATGGCATGCTAAAACTGTATTCCAAGACCTTCCAAATATCAGAGTTTCAAATATGATTTTGGTTTCTTTCATCAGATGCTGCTGCATGAAACTTTAATAAAAAAATAAATGACTATAAGGAAAAGAGGTAGAGTATGAGAGCACAGGTTATGCAGAGTTGACCAGGCCCTGGGGCCAGCACATGAAGTGGTAACCTCCTAATGTGGAAATGATTTTCTGATCAAGCTGTCTCCCATCACAGTGGTAGCAGTATTGCCATCCTGTTAAGAGTTCGTATGGTTTTGCAGCCAACAGTGCAAATGGACTCCTGATTTATTCTCTTTCTGCAGTGGCAATGGTTGCTTTCTCACTCACAGCAGAAGCAGAATGGTTCTGAGGGCAAGGTTTGATCCTGAGGGATTATCCTTGAGCCTGCTCCTCCAGCTGTTCAATTTTCCTACATAAAACTCTTCCTGCTTATACTAGTAAAAGTAGATTCTGTTGCACACAACTGAGCCCTGAGTGATGAAGTAATTATATAGTGCCAGAAGTGGTTACAGGCACTAGAACATTCAAACAAACAAACAAACAAAAACTATATTGTATTTAAAAACTATTATGGTATTGAGTGAGCGGTTACTTAAATTATCACCTCTGGTCATCTGAATTAATATGTCTACTGAAGGCAACGATTTCAAAGAGAGCATGACTGCTGTGATAGGCCATTATGGAGGATCTGAGGAAGAAAAGGGCTTTGGGGTGGGTTGGATTTTTCTAAATTATGTTCATGAACAGAAAAACAAAACAAAACAAAAACAGAACAAGTAATAGGCTCGATATTTTAAATTTTCAGCTGTAGGAACTGTCTGAGAATCAGGGAACTACCACAACTGTCCTTAAAGAATCTCTCAACTTGTAGTCTCAATATTAATTTAGATGGAAATAAAATGGGAAGTCTGATGCTGCAGGTTGTTGAGTTTTTTTTTTTTTTTTTTTTTTTTTGTGAGGTTTTTCGCTATAGTGTGTGTGCGCTTGCCAGACAGAGAGAGAAAGAGAGACAGAAAGCGAGAAATTGCCCCTCTAGGGGGAATGGTCACGCCGCAATCCCTTTTCCTCCATGCTCCTCTCTGGATCTTGGGCACGCACGCACACACGTCCGGTGTGAGTTTTAAGCCACCGGGTCCGGGACATGAACCACGGTCGACTATGTGGGAGTCCAGCGACATAGCCATTACGCTAACTGCTGGTCCCCAGGTTGTTGAGTTTTAAGGCAGGATAAATTTACAGTTTTGCCATTTATTTTTCACAAAACTGAAAACATCATCCTGGGAAACACTAGGATGTTCCTGTGTCATTTAGGTAGTGTTTAGGAGCACTTGTACGAGGATTCATACTCCATACCCTTGGACCTTACTGAGTCTTTTGCCAGCATCAGCAGCTCCTTCTTTGCCCGAGATGTCACCCTTGCCTTGTTTGAAGAGCTTGTAACATCTTGTCTGAGGCAAGTCTCTTTCAAAGGGATGACAGTTCTTTTCTTACAGTATCCTCACAACCCTTCTTGCCTCCACACCTACAGCCTGAGTCAGATCCTTGCATGTCCCAGGGAACCATTGAAATGTCAAGCCTCAGAGGAAAAGGCTTATAAATGAAAGGATTTTGCTAATATATTTATAAAAGCAGAAAGCTAGAGCTTATGTGTGGGAAATGGATTTTTAGGATACTAGACTAAGGCTTTGATAGGGCTGTATTCATTGATATAGGACAATTACCAGAAATTTGGGATTCATTGTGTAGCTTGAGCACCTGAGTGGGTTGCTATTTGGTTTGATGGTGACTGAACCCTGGTTAATGGTGGTTTAAGCTAAATGAAAGTAGGAGGCCAGAAACCCCTGAGTATCATGAAAAAGAAGAGATGCAAATCTCAGGGAAAACAAACATTAGATGAACTCAGTTGCCCTGGAACTATGTTTCTCAGGAGTACTCAAATCATTGATTAATGCATTAACGAGGGCACTTTCTTGATAAGCCATAACTGTCTGTATTAATTTATTTATTTGGAGAGGTTTTTGCTATAGGGAGCATGCACTTGCCAGAAAGACAGAAAGAGACAGACAGCGATAAATCACCCCCTGGGGGGATGGCCACACCACAATCCCTTCTCCTCCATTCTCCTCTCGGGATCTTGGGCACGCATGCACCACGCACCTGGCATGAGTTTAAGTTAGCAGGTCTGGGACTCGAACCACAGTTGACTATGTGGGAGTCCAGCGACATAGCCATTATGCCAACTGCTGGTCCCCATAACTGTCTTTTAGAGGTTGGTAATGAAGACAGAACATGCTGCAATTCAAACGAAATCAAAACTTTGGTGGGAATGATAATTGGGCCATCAGAAAAGTCATAATGCATTTTTGTGTAGAAAAACAGAAAAAAACACATCATGGCTTTTCCAGTGACCTAGATGTTTATGTAGCAGAGGACAAGTGTGGCACTCACCTCCAGAAAGGGTAAGCATAGTTACCACGATGGGTAGAAGAGCAATAGTGGTTTGATGGCATGCATACGTGTTTAGAGGTAGCTTATTGATCTGGGGGCCATAGGAATTAAATAGATGAGCAGCTCCCTAAAAACTCAGTTTGTGAAGAGATGCCTGGCCTGAGACATCATGATAGTCATGACCTCTTCAGCCACTCCCAGACCTGTCAGGAAATAGACCCAGTTCCTCTTGAGTGAAAGGGAATTACTGTTTGCTCTCCCTGTGGCTTTGGATTCTTATTCTGTATTTCACCAGACGATTTCTGGCATATTTATTCTTCATAGCCAACATTAATTCCAACTTTTCAGTCATGCAATGATCTTTGAAGAAAGATCCTACCGATAACACCACACCTCCCCATTCCGTCAATGCTCTGCCTCCGTATCCCTCCTACTGGGGAGAAATGTTCGCATATTGAAATGTTCACTTTGTAAGCTAAATAATGTGATTGAATGTATATAAAAAATAAAAAATAAATTAATTGATTAAAAAATTCTAGTTAGCATTACCCTAAGATGTTAACACAAAAGTTAACATAAAGGTAGAGATAGAGTTTTATGGACTCAGTAAAAGGATATTTGTGCGAAGCTTACAATAAGAGGCTCATGTTGAAAACACAAAGATATAGGGGGTATGAAAATTTTGATTACAATGATGTAAATATTAGCCAAGACTGGAAGAGAATATATTTCAATTTTAACATCCAGTTAATTTTGAATAAAGATATTGTATTGGGTCATCGGGCAAGTCATGATGCATTTTTGCATAGGAAAGCATAGACAAACTTGTCATGACTTTCCAAACAACCTAATAGGTAATTGTTTTCTTCATTATATTTCTATCTTCTTTTTTCTATATCATTTTATAAAAAATAAGCAGAATGTATGTTCAGATTTTAAAAATATATTTAATTGCTTTGTTCACTTTAAAATTCTGTAAATCTCTGTAAGAAAAAATAAAATTATTTATTAAAAAATAGAGAAAGATTCTACCAAAATATCACAAGCACATACTTGTAAATCTTCCTCCCATTGCTGACGTTAAGGTAGTGATATATGGTGGGAAGATACTCAGACCTCTCAGAGATTATTAACCCTAGTTATGAGGTAATACTAATGTATGGGGCCATACTGCCCCTGTGGTTTATTTCTTATCATAGGGGCTTAATTGATTCTAGTGATAACTGCAATTTTGCTCAGCATCCACCTCAGGATATTTTTGGTAGGACCACATTATATATACTGGAGTTATTTTTCCAATTTCGGAGTATGGAATTTAAGCACACATACACACACACACACCACATAGTTGTCCCTCAAACAGAATTAATTCTGGAAACCCCCACAGATACAAAATACACACATACTCAAATCCCTTATATAAAATAGCATAGTATCTGCATATAACCACCACATATCCTTCTTTATTTTTTAAATCATCCATGGATTACTTATAATATCTAATAACAATTTAAATGCTATGTAAATAGTTGTCATAGTGTATTGAATTATTTGTTTTATCTTTATTGTTATATTACTGTTTCTTATAATACCTGTAATTTGTTGAATCTACAAATGTAAATGTATCTGTGTGTGTGTGTGTGTGTGTGTGTGTGTGTGTATACGTCCTCAGAAAAGTCATGACGTATTTTTCTATGCAAAAATATGTCATGACTTTTCTGACGACCCAATATATATACAACAAGTAACAGAATACAAGACAAGTAACTCTTCTCTTTTTGAGAAGTAGCTCTTGATACGCTATTAGACTGTAGCAGAGACTAGAGGTATAACCACAGATCCTCCAGATATCTGTGCAAACTGAGCTATTTCTCATGAACTGGGTAGTACCTGACTTACCAAGTCATAAATTCGGTCATAACCAGAAAGACTCCAACCTTATATTTTTATAATATACTAAACAGACCTAAGGGTTCTGCAAGTTTTTCTGATGCACTCTCTTCCCTTAAGCCAACTCCTAGACCAGATGGGAAGTTCCATTTGACCTGATAAACAAAAAGAATCAAGTCTGTTTATAGATGGTTCCTCATGACATGTGGCATGGGCTGGAAGTGAACTGACTGCTGAAGCATTACCGCTTTGCTCAGGGCATTACTGAAAGATGGAGGAAAGGAAAATCTTCCCAGTGGGTAAGGCATACTGATATGTCTAATGGTCTCTTTTGCCTACACACACACACACACACACGTACACAAATACACATATTCTGCTATCTTTCATACATATGTACATATGTATATATACCAGCCACACACACACACACACACACACACACACACACACACAGTCAGCTATCTCAGCTATCTTTCATGTATGTATGTAGTATGTATGTAGATCATGTATATATACTCTACATTTCACATATATATATAATATATATATAATATATATATATACACATACATACATACACACACACACACACACACACACATACATACTTGATTCATGGACAACCACTAATTACTAGTGGGTTGGAAAATACAAGGTTGCAGGATTGATGACAAAGAGGTTTGAAGAAGGGGTAGGTAGATGGACCTTTTAGGTGGACCCAGGGGCTGTTCTATATGACTGCTTTCCAGAAGATACTACTCTGAGGTGAAGTTCACATAATCAAGTGAACCTGAGAATAATGCCTGGGTGGCTTAGTGGTAGACAGATTATATTAAGTCCCTTCCATCATGGAAAGGAGTAATTTTGCTCAGTGGAAATGGATTATTCAATCTGGATTTGCCTTCTTTGCTTACTATGTTTCAGTTAGTGAACAGCTGAAAAATTATTAAATAGCTTAGTCATAATATCCCACACAATGTTTTTTTCTGACCAAGAAACACTAAGACTAATTTTGTGGCAAAAGAAAGAAGACATCAGGTTGATACTTATGGGTTGCACTGGAAACATCCATCCAGAAGCAGTTACCCATGTATAATAATAGAATAACCTACTGAAGACTCAGTTATGGCAGCAAATCAGAGATAACACCTGGTGAGACTGGGGTGCTCTCTGACAGCTGTGGTATTTACTGTGAACCACTGACTAACATATTTCTTCTCCAGTTAAAACACATGAAGTCTGCAAACAAAGTGAGAGACTTGGGAACAGCATCTCTCACTGTAACACCAAATGATCTACGTATGCAATTCTGCTTTCTGTTGGCGAAATTTTAAGCTTGGCTGACGTAAATGTCTAAGTATCTAAAAGAAGATTACATCCTACAGGAGATACCTATCTATCATCAATCATCTATGTCTATATCTATTTACTTATGTCAGAAGGCTTGTGTGCTTGTGTGTGTGTGTGAGAGAGAGAGAGAGAGGTGGGGGAGGGAGGGAGGGAGGGAGGAAGAGGACATTCCCAGTGTGGCATGATCATGTTGCATTTTTTTTTTGGTATTTTCTTATTTATTTACATTTAATCACACATATCTCTACAGTGTACATTTCTTTTTCCAGCATGAATACCATGCATATTAGTCAAAACAAAGACATTACTATATACATAATCAGCAGCAAATAGCTTTTCATTTTTTTGTCAATTAAATCTACTTTTTTCCCTTTTTCTGCCCCTGTTCTCACCCTCTATTATCTACTCCCCCATCCTCCTTATTACCCCATCCTTACTATCTCTGGTATCTACCATGCCCTCCCTGCTACTATTCCTTCCAAACTTTTGGTTTCTGCCATAGAGTGCAGACAACTGGTATACTGAATATGTCCTACTCAATACATGCTGGAATTCTTTCTCTAGTTTGCCAGGATTTTCCAAGCTGCTTGGGTAGGGATTTGAACTGCAGTTGGCCATGTGGGATCCAGCTCCCTATGTAGAGTTCTACCATTGCACTATGGGACCATCCTGCAAAAATGTAATTGGAAGATGCAACTATTCACTAGCCATTTTTGGAAAAAAGAGACTTACCCTGTGTTGGTTGGCAGCATACCTGACCCTAATTAGCAAGGAGAAACAGCAGTAGAAGTATGACCGACACATTAATATGTCTCTTGATGTCTCCTATTACTGCCAGTCTGGAGCTGGGAGACTGAGCAGATATGCATGTCTTCCACCTTGCATGAAAATGCAAAGATGGAAAGTAGTTGTGTAGCTCAGTGGACATAAGTGACTTTGTAGACAGATATTCCAACCACCCAGAACCTAAGAATGATGAATTAAAAACCGTATTCCCCAGGCTCTCTTGCGCCAATCGGAAGCATTTTTGTGATATATCGATTAGTAACTGAGTCACACAGGTATTCTCGTGGATGTTGGACATTCATTTTGCTTATATGGGTAGAGAATAACAGAGCTCGTATGGTTCTGAGGTCATCTGCTGAAGTTTCCTAGCTTAGGATATGGCTCCCTGATTCAGCAGGTTCTTGTAGAAGCCCCTTGCCTGATCATCACAGAGACTGTGGCTTTGGGAGTTGTTCAAATTCAATCCTGCTCTTGCTGACCTTCCCACAGTTTTGTAAGTACTGAATTTCCAGCATTAGTTTCTGTTCTGCTTTTATTTTCTGCAATTGAATCCTGTCCAATATGCCTTTCTTTCAATTTGGAGGTATTACTGAGACTTGTTTTTCCAGAAAGAAATTATACTTACTTCTAACCATCTCATACTATTCTCTCAAAAAAAGGAAAGTATTTAGATTACTGGTAACTTTTTAAATTTAGTCCATATTTAGGCGATGATTCTCATGTGCTGAAGGTTAGGGTTCTATCATATTAACAGGGTTGATAAGAGTTTTACTAATTTTGTTTCTTTCTTAGACAATTACTTTCAACAGAAAAATACTTAATCTTTAATAAATGATTGAAGGTTGAACTTATTCTAAAGTGATTCTAATTTCAACCCCAGTTTACATTTTGTTACTCAAGCTGGAAAGGTATAACCAGATCTCTATCTATTGGGGGATTCCTTAAATTATGAGAACGACTTTTTCTAAATTTAAAGAAGAAATCCCTTCAAGTTATGCATTGAAATAGATTCCCCTAACCTCTCCCCCCAGTATGCCTAGGAATTGAGTTCTACAAAACCAGGGACAGTCCAAAGGGTTCTGAATATTGGCTACAAACAAAATAATATGGGATGCTTTTTAAAAAGTATAAGGATCATACCTTAGACAAATCAAATAATTCTGTAGGGGGTATGTATTGATTAAAACTTCCCTCAGATGTTTCTGATCCACAATGATTGTACTAGTCTGCTGACTGCCCACACATCCTGGGTAGCTTAAACAACTGACATGCATTTTTCAGTATAGAGCCAGAAACTCAGGATCATTTTACTATCAGAATTGGTTTCTGGTGAAGTCTCTCTTCTTGGCTTATAGCTGTCCATCTTCTTTTTTTAAAGTTTATTTCCTTCTTCTGAGAGAGAGAGAGAGAGAAGAGAGAGAGAGAGAGAGAAGAGTAGAGACAAGTAGAGAGCAAGATAGAGGCACCCAACAAGGTCTGGATGCCACCAGCCTGACAGCCCCAGACCCTGGATCACGTATCCAGCATGTTTGGAAGGTCTCTGGATGCAAACCTGGAGCTTTTTCATGTGAGTGAGCCTTTCATCATATTGGGGCCTTATCTGTATGACTTCATTTCACCTTAATTACCTCCTTAAAGGTCTCATCATTAAATTCAGTCATATTGGGGGTTATAGCTTCAACACAGGGGTTTTAGGGTGATACAGTTCAGTGGTGATTGGCAGTCACCTGCTTTAGTGGAATCAGTGTATTTGAGGGCTGGATTTTAGGACATAAGAAAAAGCAGCATTGTTTAGAATGGTATACTACTATACTGTGTTTAGTCTGTGTGGCAGCCTGGGAACCTCTGCTAAACAGAACTGAGATAAATGACACTACATGGGGAAAATACGGCATGGAGGCAAGAGCTTCATCCTGAGCATTTGGTCTGAGTGGAATGGCAGACTCAGGTCCAACTCAGACTAGCAGAAGTGGCTCAGGCTGACATAGGCCATTTAAAAGCAGGATACAATACTGAGACTTGTCAAGGGCTGGAGTGCTTAGAGTCATAGATTATGAGAATCAAGGTCTAACTTCTGTCATGGGAGCTATAGGAAATGGATGTGTGGTCCAGTGAATTGTCTCCATGAAAACATTCTTAACCTAGTGTGGACATTAAAAAGTGTTTTCAGTCCTCAAGAACCAACCAGGGCACACACATGGGGAGGTTATAGAAAATTTAGCAGGAAAAGAAATCGATCCCGTGGTTAACCGATTAGGGAACGAATGTGGAAACAGTTGGCTATCATTAAATCTCATCTATTGGCAGAGAGGAGAATTCTTTTTATCCTCGTATGGCTCTCATTGGTTTAGCATCTAGAGCAGTAGTCTTCAAACTGTAACAGCATCAGGATCTGCTGTAGTGGTGATTTGAGCATGGATGGCTCCCATCCTCCTTAGGTCTGGGATGGCGCCCAGGATTTGCATTTGTAACCAGTTTCAGGTGCTGCTGGTGCTGCTGGTTTGGAGATCACTTTGAGAGTCATCGATCCTGTTTGCATGTAGTAAACATTTTATATGCAAATACTTTAAAATGTAAAGCATCATCTATGTATACTTGTTTCTATAATCTCTCTCTCTTTCAATAAATACCTAAATAGAATGCAGGAAAGTAACTTTTGCTTATGGGTTAGAGTGCCATACAGATACTCAGGAGGCTAATTCATCCTGAGAGCTTCTGGGTAATAGGGAAAATATCCTCTAGATACACTCAACTAATAAGTTACTATTTCTCCCTAAAGCAAGAGAGGTCAGTAGAACCTCTTCCATCATAACAGTGGCAGCATGCTGTAGCAAGGGCTTATAAGTACGTTTCAGAGTGCATGTTATCAGAATTATTTGATATAAATTACTTTTTGTTTGCTTTGCTCCCCAGACTCCCTCTTCAGCTGTAAACCAGCAAAGGTAGATTCCCTTCACAGGGGAGATTGGGAATTTAGAAAAGGCATCTTTAGGGAAAAGGCCTTATTCAAATGTCCAAGAAAAAAGAGTAAAGTTAGTTTTGTTGGTCCAAGAAGTTAAAGAAGAGGTGACATAATCTAGGACCTTTGCTTACAGATGGAAATGCAAGAAGTCTTTATAGCATAGCTTAAGTTTAAAACATTATTTGGATAATGTTCTTTTAGATGGAGGGAGGGTGTCATGAGAATCTTTTCTAACTTGGGTTGAATCTCCATTTGAGTGACAGGGCTCTGATAGAATCTCAGTTGAGGGGATACTGGTGGACATGACAGTAGTGTGATCAGGTGTAAAAGATATTGTGCATGTGCCCGAGCCCCATTTCTGGGAGAATTACCACATTTGTTTCCTAGAAGTTTCCAAGTGAATAGTCTGAGAGAAGGACCAATGATAGGACGTTGTTCTCATGTTCTGGAGCCGAGTGGGACCAGGGAAGCAACCCATCACTGCCTTGGACAGCTTACAGTACAAGGGGTCCATAGTGACTAAGAACTCTATGGCTTCTGCCCTACAAGATATTGCCCACCGATTGTCCTGTCATTGTGTGAATGTGTGGATCATACTATTACCCTGCCCACTTCTGACCACCAGTTTTCTAGTTGGTGAATATCTGAGACTTTATGCTGCCCATATTCAGAGACATCAAATGAGTGGGAATGATGTCCTGTGTGAGCCCAGAGTCTTCTTGTGCCCACCATTCAGCTGCTCCATGACATGCTTTCCCCACAAAACCTAGTAACATTTTAAGCCACAAGAAAGTCCTAGACATTTAGTAGAGTAAGGGTATGGGAAGGACCTACCGTATCTTTACCTTTGGACAGGGCCAGGGCACATCAGTATCCTCCAAAGAAAGCACAGATAGAGGAAGGTATTACAGAGATATCTACATTGCAGGGTCTTAACTTTTCAGTCATCTATCTATTACATAAAGAACCAGGACAGAAATAACTAGTTTAACTGAAGTCTGGTAATGTACTGACTTTGTGTGGTCATAGACATAAAGACTGAGAACATCCCATGACAACTCACTTTTATTGTACACTTACTGCATGCCAAACACAACACCTAGCATTTTGCAAGTATCATCTAGTTGAATTTCCCGTAATTCATTATGAAGTATATGTTTTTATTTTCTCATCTTAAATATGGGGGAATTGAGATTTAGGTTATATAACCTTCCTAAGGTCACACAGTTGGGAATTGGTGGAGCCAAGTTTAGACTCAGTTCGGCCCAATCCTAGAGTATAATATTATGCTGTAGCATAGAGTTATGCAATTAATATATTCCAATTTGGGTTCAAGGGTATCACCAATTTAACACTGACTGGTATTTGTTAAGAGAGGGACGCTTACAAGAGTGGAAGGTGGGAATTAGTCAAATGAAGTTACAAGTACATGGGAGAGGAAGAGAGAGCATGATATGGAATACAACTAAACTAGAGATAACTCCATGGACACTCATAGCTAGTTTTCATCAGTATCCTAATAATACCAGTTCCACAAAGATGCTTCATGAGAAAATGGTTCCATTGTTAAATACACTCACTAGATGCTACAGAAGATAGCTGCTTCTTAAAGATGCACAATGTAAATTAGCTTATTACCTGTACCTGTTTAATGCTGGTTTACTTAACATTTAAAAAAACCGTATGTGGTTGTAGATATTTTTTATGTATAACAACAAATTTCCTGAAAGTCTCTGCTGCCTTAGTGAGATCAGATTAGTAGTCGACTTTAGAAATACACTAAGGTTATATCAGAACATTATCTTTTATTAGTATTGCATTTAAAATTTTTTATATTTATATTTAAGCTCCTGATGAGTGAGCTATAAGTAGTTCATTCCAAAACAATTTTAACTACTTTTTTATTGTATCTGTAATACTCAATTTAATAAAACAATGACTTCAGATGTTAATAATTAGAAATACAAGCTTAAGGATCCTAAGGCCATTTGCAACTATTATCTGTTTCTGCAATTGGGCAGGATAAAGTGAGATAGATCTGAAACTGAAACAAATCTAGGACAGGTTGGTGTGACTTCGGAATGACTACGAAGGATTATAATTCAGGTATTCACTACCTGTCTAAAGGTTTCAGTTGACATTAGAAGGAAACTGCATAATTTCCAGTGATACATAATTCATATAAAAAATGCAAATATGAGTTTAAATAAATAGGAAAGTATTCAAAACTTAGAACATAGGATACCCTTGAAATAATCTCCCCAGCACCTTTCTTTAATGACCTGCTTCTCATCTACCGGTAACTCACCTCACACACACGGTTTCTTTTCATGATCTCATGTAACCACAGTGACCCTATGACCTTGGGTTCAAATTGAGGAGATACATTACTTCAATGGGATCTTCAAAAGCTTTTTACTATGAAATAACTGTAAATTTACAGAGTTAAAGAATAGTACCAAAAAACTCCCACATATTCTTTACACTTTTCATGTGCATTCAGCAATTGCCATCATTTTGCTACATTTATGTCCTTTTTGTCTTTACAGCACACACACACACACGCACACACACACACACACACACACATTGTCTTTTCTAAACTAAAAGTTGCAGACATTATGCACCTTTATCCTTAAATATCTCAGTATGTATTTTCTAAGAACAAGGACTTTATATATATATATATATATATATATATATATATATATATATATATATATATTCAGTTATTTAATTAGGTTCTTGGCAAAAAATTTAGAACACCAATTTGTGAGGATAAACTCCATTTGTAAGGGCAACCACGGATCGCAGGTAGCCGTGGAGCTGAGGAATAGCTTTGATTTTTTGGAAAAATTTGTGAGTCCACAGCTTTCTGATCAATCTTGCGCTGCTCTGAAATCTCATATTTCTCCTTCCCTGTGTCGAAGATCTCACCTTCCTGATGTCTGGGCTTCTGCAGTTTCTTTTTCTTGAAGTAAGCATTGGTAAGGTGCTTTGGGATTTTTATTGCTAATTTTATTGCTAATATCAATTTTTGTGGAGGTGGCAATGACAAATTTCTGGTTTGTTCTACACAGTGGAACTCGATTGAGAACCAGCGGTCCAGTCACAAGTAGCAAGCCACTGCTCAGCTGCTTCAGGAAAACCACTCTCCTGCCTCTGTGACGTCCAGTGAAGACGATCAGATGGTCCCAGGAGTGATGCTGGCTCACAGCTTTCTCATAGGCTGACTGAAGGTTTTTTTGCCGTGGCTCAACAGCTTTCGAGGCACATCTTCAGTAGGATAATACCTAGGCATTTTTCGCAGTTTAACCACCCAGGTACCATCATTCTTGCATCCACCAACTGGTTTTGTGACAGTTGCAAGAACCTTCTCCTTTTTCTTTTCGATCCTGGATTTAGTGGCTGAGTATTTCCTCTGTACATGGCCTTCCTGGAATACATGGCAGACTGGGAGTATCTGCCAATGCCCCGTACTGGGACGGGGTTTCGGCTTCAATGGGGCTTCCTCTTTTTGTCCATTTTAGCCTTGGGGTCACCCTTTTTAACCTTGCTACTGGCTTCAGCCTTCTTGGCATCTTGTTTCTTCTTCTTAGTATCCTGCTTTGCAGCTTTTTCACCTGCCACCTTTTAAAGTGGGAAAGAGCAAAGACTTTTTTTTTTTTTTTTTTTTTTTTTAAAGACAGGTCTCACTATTTAGCCTCTAGCTAGCTGGCCACAAGCATATGCTATCACTCCTGGCCTTTAGGTTGAACCAGGAATTGAACCTGGACCTCAGTCTGCCAAGTAGCAACATCAACCAGCACAAACTCCTGCAGATGGACCAAACAAGGGCATTCTTAATTAGTAGAAGAATTACAAGATGGCTAAATAGTCCTCCTCTACCTATATGCATGTCCGTTTATAATACAACACTAAGCCTTTTTCAACTATCATCTAATTATATTCTTCCCATTATAAGGAAGAGTCTTTCTCCCCCTTGAAGCTGGGTTTACCCCTGTGGCTTGTCTTAGACAAAAACATATTAAACACTGAGGTAAACAGAGGCTTGAGAAATGCTTGAGCTTTGAGACGTGCCCTCGCTCCGCACTGGGAATGTTTGTACCACCATTTGAACAAGCCTGAGCTAGGTATTGGAGGATGAGAGACAAGCAGACATCATCCTTGTTGACATTAAGGCAAGTGCCATTCGTGTGAATGAGGCCATCGAGGCTGTGCAACCTCAGCTGAGTTAGCTCAGACTAGATAACTTATTAACCAGCCACCAAGAGCCATGAGAAAAACACGGATGTTTGTGACTTTAAGCCATTTTTCAGTTGGTCTGTTGCACAGTAGAAGCACAAAATAAAGGAATATACAAAGTAAATGATCAAAAACAGTAACCTTAACATTAATATATTATTATCTAATCCATATTTAAATGCTTTTAATGGTCCTAAAATATTTTTTTTTACCCCCTCTTCAATCCATGTTCCAATTCAGGGTCATGCATTGCAATTGCCTATCATGTCTTTTTAATTTATTTTAATCTGGAACTTTTCCTTAGCCCTCCCCCCCTTTATGACTGACATTTTTGAAAAATATACAGTAGTTGTTTTGAAGGATGTCTTTTAATTGTGTGATGCTTTCTTAAAGTTAGATTTAAGTAGTGCATTATATATTTTTGCAAAAATAAAACATAAATGATCTTGCATCATCTCAGTGCTTCAAAACAGAAGGGGGGGATGTGAGTTTGTCTTATTGGTGAGGTTAAATTTGTCACTTTATTATGGCGATGTTCATCTTCTCCACTCAATTATTATCATATAGCCCTTTGTTTTTACTAAGTAATCTGAAGACAGATACATTGTCTAAGTAAATAACTTGTTTCTTTCCTCATACTTTTACGTTACATTTTTTTTTATGTTTTAGTATGTATCTTACTCTTTAAAATTGTTTTTTATTTTACTGTAGTAAGAAGATAATTTAAGATCTATATTTTTAAGCATGTAATGCAGTGTTGTTAACTATAGGCATAGTGTTGTATGGAAAATCTCTAGAGTTTATTAATCTGGCATGACTGAAATTTTATACTCACTAAGTAGCAACTTCCTCTTTCCTCCTGCCCTCGGCTTCTGACAATGACCATTTTATTCTTTGCTTCTTTGAGTTTGACTATTTTAGATACCTCATCTCAATGGAATCACCTAGCGTTTGTCTTCTGTGACTGACGTGTCACTTAGCAAGATGTCCTCAGGTCTCATCCATGTTGTTCCATGCTGCAGAATTTCCTTTTCTTGTCTGAATGAATTATTGCCATGGTGGTTGCAGAAGGGCATCAGTGAGATTTATTCAATAGAACATAGGGCTTGATGGCTTCAAGTCACTCTCTTGGTTATGGCTGAATCTGTAAGCTCCGCCTTCAGGAAGAGCAGGTAGATGTCCCTTGGTGCGTGGTCATGTCGTGAAAGTTGGGCAGAGTGAGGAGAATAAAGCAGGTTTCTGTTTCTGAGTCCAAGTTGTATCCTTGCCTATTCATATACTCAACATTTCGCCTTCAGGGCCAACATGTGGTGTAGTGGTTAAGATGCTGGACTCCCACATGGCCAACATCAGCTTGAGTCCCAGATCCAGAGACTTGAAACTCACACTGGGTGGGTGTGCATACATGCCCAAAATCTTGAGAGGAGAATGGAAGAGAAGGGGTTATGGTGTGATCCTCCTCCCTGGGTGGTGATTTCTCGCTTTCTCTCTCTCTCTCTCTCTCTACATCTCTGGCGAGTGCATGCACTCTCTAGCAAAAATCTCTCTTAAAATATTCACCTTCTTTGTTCTCTGAACCAATAAGATCACCTTTTATTAGAGTTGGGTTTTTGTTACTTCTTGTGAAAAACATTCTTACTCTATATCTGATATACCATTTACAATTGCAAGTAGATTATATTTAAATTATACCATCAACCTAAATTTTGCTAATGTATACAAGACCATGAGCATGAATTATAAAATAAACATGCTATCATGGTGCTGTGAATGACTTCAGATGATGATAGCAACCCAGAAGAATTTGAGTCTGATGGTGAAGAATGACCAACTCAGACCTTATATTGCAAGCTGGACTCTCTGGAATGTGACCTTGAGTTGGAGTGTGGGTTGCTAGATGTTTATTAGGGATTAATGCCTATAAGAGAAAAGAGCAGAAGCAGAATTGGACTAAGGGAGATCTGTGATGTAGGCCCAACCAAGCCATGACCCCCTTGCCAGTCAGTAGTGTTCTGTGTTTGGGCAAATTTTCTGGTTCTTTATACTCTCACTGTGCTTAGTCTAGATATGGCTGTCCTGAGAAAGGTGAGAGCTCTGGCTACATGACCCTCTTCACCTGAAATGGGCCCTAAAGGAGCTTAGAACCAGAGAGATCTGCTGACTATTCTCTCTGCACCTGGGGAGCAAATCCTCCTGGAGGTCGTCTCTGTGCCTACCACACACCAAGATACTCAAGAAGGGAATGATAGGTGTTTCTATGAGTACATGTTTACTGTTCTGTTAGTTAAAACTAGTTGTGTGCATTAATGTAGTGGTATGTTTCTTCCTAAAAAGCAGATATTAAATTTGTGATTTGGGACTAGCCATTGGTATATGGCTATGTTACTGGATTCCCATGTAGTTGACCACGGTTCGAGTCCTGGACCTAGTGGCTTAAATTCACACCAGGTGTGTATGTGTGCGTGCCCAAGATCCGGAGAGGAGAATGGAGGAGAGGGGATTGTAGTGTGGCCATCCCCCCTGGGGGTGATTTTTTGTGTTCTGACTCTCTTTCTGGTGACCACATGTGTCCTATAGAAAATATATCTCCCCCCAAAAAAATTATGACTCATGGATAGCTAATGTCATCTTAGAGTGGGGAAAATATGATTGAGATTGAGTTGTTAATTGAAAAGTGATCATTAATTTGAGAATTTTCTGTACCATTTTATTTCAGAGATAATACATCTGGAAACTTTTAAGAGTTACTTCTTTTTTTTTTTTTTTTTGTAGAGGTTTTTGCTATAGGGTGCGTGTGCTCACCAGAAAGACAGAGACAGAGAGACAGAAAGTGAGAAATCACCCCCCATGGCAGGTGGCCATGCCACAATCCCTTTTCCTCCATTCTCCTCTCAGGATCTTGGGCATGCACACACATGCGCCCGGCGTGAATTTAAGACACCGGGTCCTGGGCTCGAACCGTGGTTGACTATATGGGAGTCCAGCGACATAGCCATTATGCTAACTGCTGGTCCCAAAAGAGTTACTTTTTGTTTAAAGGAAGTGATAGTACAAAAACCAAAATGGTCATTTTGATATTTTGATACCAAGGCTGCTGTGGATTTATTTAGAAGAATAAGTTGAATAATTCCTTGCAGAGAGGCAGAAAGCATGCAAGAAGAACAAGATAAATAATAGAAAATAAAAAGTTTTTTTTTCCCCATTGGTAGGAAAGCCGAAGCAGTCCAATAGATCATGGCGACAAGTGAGTGGTGATAACTATAAAAGATATTCTTGGAATGGATATACCCACAATTCAAATGACTGGCCTTAGTCCAGGTCTTTATTTTTAGGTCTTAAAAATGATATGTGTCTGAGTATCACCAAAGGTTTTTTTTTTATTGGAAATTGCTATAACTAAGGACAGATATGATTGGAATTTGGAAGGCAGCATTTATCATTGCTAAATTGGATTGCTTATATTTATAGTTCTTTCAAAAGTACCAAACATGGAAGGTTTCCACTTGTAACAATTCTACAATATTGTATGTTAGCTCAAAAAAATATGAGAACGAGGTACTTTTGAAACTTGATTTTGTAAGTACAGTTTGGCAAATATACATTGTGCCTGAAACCTAATACCCAGGGGTCTAATCAATTCAGGTCATTCTGTGACATTTATCTAGGAACATATACTGAGCACGGGCATTGTGAAGGTGAAATAAATAGCTACAATAAAAAAACACCCCAAATCACAGTCTAGGAAACTATGACCAATATGAACAAAATTATAAAATTTCAATTAACATTATCATACACATAAATATGTATTATACATTCTACACATGTGGGATACATTATCATTTTAGTCTATGTATTTGTATTAGCCAGCAGTATTCCTTTTGAAAGTAATGATTAGGTCTGTGAAAGGAAAAAAATTAAGCAGCCACAAATGTGTGCTTGGAATTGCTTGCTAGTCTTCCTCCATGTTACCTTTTATCAAAGTAAGCCCTAAGACATAGACTCCAGGTACTGCAGGGGAAAAGGGCCTCTTAGTCTTCTTTTGTGAAGAGGAAAAAAACAAATCAGAACAAAACAAAAAACTAAAGATGCTTTCAAGAGGTAAAACTGGAGCTATAACTGCCAAATATATAAATGAGAAGTGGTGAATAGTTTTTTTGTGTAGATTATTTTTAACATGCATTTCGGAAAATGAGCAATTTGTATGATGTCAAGCACCATTAATTGAAATGTTTGTGCCCTTGCTTTGACAAATTTTCCTCACTGACTTGATCCAGGAGCTCTTTTGATTAAATAGTCTATGCTGTTAAGTTGATAATACATAGGAGGGATATTTACTTTGACTTAGTTTAGCAGCATGGTGCTGCAAGTAGAATATTGCACCGTGCATTAGGAAATTCAGGCCTAGATATTGAACCATAAGACACTCTCCTGCAATCATAAATAATATTTGTAATAACAATAATGGTAACAGCATTGGTAATTTCAAGACTAAAATTTTTGAATTCTGAAATAAATAATGGCAATAAATATAACGGCTTGAAACTATAAAAACTGATTTAAAAAAATCTTGCCCAATAGAGCAATCATTTTATTCTCCTCACCTAATAACATAAAGGAGCTTGAGTTGATAACTATTCTACTAAATAGAAATATTTCAATAACAGAGGAGAACCAAATTAGTGTAGCCTGTGGGTTTGACGCAAGATTTGATGAGAGATAGAAATTGAGGAATATCAAAATAGAGATTGTTATCTAGCTGGGTAGAGTAGTTTCAGAACGGCTAATAGGGAATCCTGCAACCTGGAGAATTTATTATATTTTGACATCGATTAAAAGTTACTACTTTTTGCTACTTGTCATATATTAGAATATTTCCAACCCTGATAGAAGACATCATAATGTATTTGGCCAGTGCAGTTAAATTGACTTGAGAATAGATTTATCTAAGCTATGACAACAAATACAATTATAAATCCAGGGCAAAAAATATCAAAATTCTTCTTTAAAGTAAAACAAAAGAAATATCTTCGAGTCTACTTCTTATGAGAAATTGACTACAGAGGTAATTTCCACAAACCGAAGATATATAGAAGCAACAATTTGGAAGGTTCCCAAATGTCAGTGAAACAATATGGCCTTGAGAAGAGATAAATTGGACAGATGGAACCATGCAAATGTCACCTATTGGAAATCTGAACAGGAGGTGACTGATGTAATAAAAGCAGCTTGTAACCAGCAAGCTCAGGACCTGACTTCTGCAGATTTCTGGTACAAGAAGTTCATGACAGCATTTGGAGTTGTTGCAGGATATATCGTGAGTACATCAGAATTTAATAAGACTTGAAAACAAGTAATAGCTGTAAGTAATATTATGTTAAAGTCACTACAGTTTACATCAGTAGCATTTTACCTACTTTTTGTAAACTGTTGGCATCAGTTTTGTTACAGATTTGTCCCATTGAAAAGGGAATACTTCTCACGGTCAGCTTCAAGGATTTATACATTATTGAAGGAATTAAGAATTAAACTATTACAGACTTTCTTTGTTCGATTCCAGGTACTTCATGTTCCGGCCAACCCATCACCTTCACACACACCTCAGCTTTCCCAGTTCCATGTCTTTGCTAATGCTCTCTGCTTTTTATGGCGTTCCTACCTCCCCTTGTCTGCAAATTTCAGTTATCTTCCTATGCCACCTTACTTTTCTTTCTGTTTTATTTTATTTTATTTTATTTTTTGCCATAGGGCACATGTGCTCACAAGAGAGAGAGAGACAGAGACAGGGAGAGGGAAAGTGAGAAATCACCCCCCAGGGAGAATGGCAGTACTGTAGTCTCTTCTCCTATATTCTTCTTGGGATTTTGGCATGCATGCGCATGCGCCTGGTGGGATTCTCAAGCTGCTGGGTCTGGATCTCAAACCATGGTTGGCCACATGGGAGTCCAGCACCTTAACTACCATACCACTTACTGGCTTTCCATGCTACTTTTTCTATAAGCCATGTTTAATCATTCCAGCCAGATATCATCTCTTCTTTTTTTTTTTTTTTTTTGGAGATGTTTTTGCTATAGGGCGCATGCGCTTGCCAGACAGACAGAGAGAGACAGAGAGATAGAAAACGAGAAATCACCCCCCGGGGGGATGGTCATGCCACAATCCCTTCTCCTCCATTCTCCTCTCGGGATCTTGGGCACGCACGCACATGCGCCCGGCGTGAGTTTAAGCCACCGGGTCCAGGACTCAAACCGCGGTTGACTACGTGGGAGTCCAGCGACATAGCCATTATGCTAGCTGCTGGTCCCAATATCATCTCTTCTTTGTCTGAACTCTACAGTCATAACTCACTTACAGTTCTTTTGCTTTTGGCCTCATCTTATAGCTAGCAATCTACTTTTACTATGTCCTTATTAAAATACAAATTACTCAGGAGACGAGTTTAATTGGAGCCATTCTTATTTTTCTCTGCAGCATCTAACACAGTATCTTGTACATATAGTAATCATTTGTTAAATGAATGAATAAATCATAACCTGATTTGCAAACAATTAATAAAATATAAAATAACGATTGAGTCCACTCATGAGTCTTCTAGTTACTTGCAGGATTAATAAATGCATAGGCAGCCCTTGCCCTGCGTTGTTTTACAGTAGGTTGTGCTATCCAGGTAGCATGTGGAGCTAATTGATACTACCCAACTATTAATTACTAGTAGTAGGTGATAGGAATGCTTCTTAATGTGTGTTCATTCCTTCAGTCTGAAGTTTATTCTTTTATTAGCTTAGTCTGTGTGAACATGTATCAGGGTAATAAGCTGTATCTTTTTAAATTTTTTAAAATTATGCTTTCAGAGCTTTGTTAAGTTTTTAAAGCAGCTTGCCATTTATATACTGAGCCAAATAGGACATGCAAAAATATTTGTGTGACCTGCATATTATTTTGTAAAACATTAAATAATTGTCAACACTTGACTATGGGAAGAATTCACATTAAAAATAAACTATTAATAGATTTCTGGCTGCTCTTGAAAAATCATATTTGGCAATACTCTGTCTCCCTATTTTTAGGGCGAATACCTGCTGGATTCAAATGGTGCTGGCTCTTCAGACATAGAATGCTCTCGAGTTTCAGACAGGCCTTTTTTCATGTATTTATCTTCTTTATCTGGCCATTTTAGGCTGTTGAATTTATTATCCTTATTTTATGTACTTATTTACCGGAGCATGTGTACTTGCTAGAGAGAGAGAGAGAGAGAGAGAGAGAGAGAGAGAGAGAGAGAGAGAACACTCCCTCAGTGGAGTGTAGGCACTCTACATTTTTCCTCCTTCTCTCCTTCCTGTCATGATTTTGATATGCACACAGATGTGCCCACAGCGTGTGTTTCAGGCCACTGAGGCTGGGATTTGAACAGTGGTCAACCACGTGAGATCTAGCTCCCAATGCACAGTGCTTAACCACTGAACTACTGGGCTGGTCCTATTATCCTTATTTTAAAGCTCCTTTAAAAAAAAGTATGACAGATATTTTATTATAGTTATTCATTGAAATCTGTTTCTTTGTTCTGGACATGGAGCTAATGATTTTTCCTGACTTCCCATAGAGTCATGAGATTGAGCTCCAGCCAACAAAGGGAGTAAAACCAGTAAGAGCCACTTTCCAGCCACCCATTTAAATTTCTTTTTTTAAAAAATTTATTTATTATCATCATAATCTTGTTTATATTACATTGAATCGCATATAACTTTACAGTGTATTACATTGCTTTTTCAAAATGGAATGCCATGCATGTCAGTCAATACAGAGACATTAAAATCCCCACTTCACCCATTTAAATTTCCCATGCAGATTTGTCCATTGTCTTTTTCCTTCTGACAGCTGGATACAAATGGATACACAGGCCTATGTGATAATAGAGACACAAAACAGGAGGAGCCTGGATCCTTCAATGATTTTATAGAATCAACCAAGTGTTACGTGCTCACTGAAATGTGAGCCAAAAATATACTACAATGGTATAAATTTACTTATTAAGGTCTTTTGCCAGTCTTCTCTAAATAATCCAGAGCGCTAATTACCTGGTAATTGTTAGTGGCAGTCCTACATGAAAGTATCTTATACTTGGTGTCAAATGTTAAAGAAGCAGGACAATGAGAATGAATGACTTACCTTTCTCGGTGGCTCTGTTGGTTCTGTCAAGGAAGTGTTACATTTGAAACTGAACTCATTTCAGCATATAATTAAGGATCACCTGTTACACAAGGCCTTGTAAATAAAATTCAGCAGTAGAAAAAGACAAAGGAGAAGACTGTCGGGCTACCTTTGACGTCTATTATTTATTTATTTAGAGAGATTTTTGCTATAGGGCGTGTGTACTAGCCAGAGAGACAGAGGGAGACAGAGATAGAAAATGAAAAATCATCCCTCCCAGGGGGTGTGGCAATGCCTCAATCCCTTCTACTCCATTCTCCTTTAGGGATTTTGGGCATGTATGCAAATGTGCTTGGTGTGTTTCAAGCCACTGGGTTTGGGACTTGAACTGCAGTTAGCCAGCCATGTGGGAGTCCAGCGACATAGCCATTATGCCATCTGCTGGTCCCAACTTCTAAAATGCTTTCTACTCAGAGAAGCCCTATCATTAGCATCAATAGCAGTCCTTTTCTGAGCATCTGATTTAATGCTTTGGTTCATCTCCAACGTCAGTGTAATGATTTTGAATTTCTATGCTATTTAGTTGAAATATGTTGAAAGACGAAACTTCAGTTTTAACTTTCTTTCTTCTTATTTATTAGACATTCAATCACTGTACATCATTACAGCTTGTAAAATGAATTTTTCCAGCATGAATACATAGTATTAGTCCAGCTAGAGATATTCTCATACATGTTATCATCAACAGATATGTTTTTGGCCAGTTTTAACTTTCTTGTTTTCTTCAAAAACTCTGAGCTAGCCGAACCAACCCATTTCTATCTTTATAAATGACTAGATTACAAGCAAAATTAATTTAAATTAAGTATTTAATATGCGTTATTAGTTTCAGGTCAAATTTTGATGCTATAAAATTTGTATATATGACATAACTAGAATTATATATTTATGTACTAATAGCACATCGGTCCTTGCACGTTCATTGTGTAGAGAGGACATCATATCCATTTAGAAGTTTGAAGCATGATTTTAATCAGCTGGAGACTAGTCTCCCCACTCATTCTGCCTTCCAAAGGTTCATCAGGGCAGGACTCTGAGAAACCTGGACATTTCTGGTGGATCTGCTTGCTACTGAGTGGATCATTTCAACGTTGGTGATAAAGACAAGGAAGCCAATTCATTTCGACTTGTCTTCTGTTGTACATGGTTGTAATTTACTTGATGGCCTACAACCACCACTTACATTGTTTTCTATAGATGATTTAATAGCAACCCACTTGGTGACATAGTTTTCAGTAACACAGTGGAATAAAAGTAAAAACATACTTAAAATCTTTTAAAGGTGGAATTTGGATGGAAATATCTTATTTGTCAAAGTGAAAGCCACCTTGTCACTGAAAGTAGAATATTATGTGGAACCCATTAAATAATAGTAGCTTTATGGGTAAATGATATTTTAGGTTTTGGAGTATTAGAACTCAAAGAAGCCTTTGAGGGGCCAGCAGGTGGCATGGTGCTTAAGGCTCTAGACTCCCACACAACCAACTGCATTTTGAGTCCCAGACCTGTTGGCTTGAAACTCACACTGGGTGCATGTGCATGAGTGCCCAAAATCCTAAGAGGAGTGGAAGAGAAGGGATTGCAGTGTGGCCATCCCTCCTGGGGGGTGATTTCTCACTTTCTCTCTCTCTCTCTGTCTCTCCAGTAAGTGTACATGCCCTATATAGCAAAAATCTTTCCAGGAAAAAAAACAAAGAGGCTTTTGACTCTTAGTGGGTCTTCCTAACTTTTTTTCTTTGGAAGTTTTCTTGCAATTTTGGCTGAAGAGGTTGGCCTAGGTTCAAGAAACCTCACTCATTTGGCCATAAGTGAAGTAACTGTTTACAACAGGGATGGGTACCTGGTCTAAACAGAACCAATCAAATTGTCTCTTATTCTTTTGTTTGAAGTAGAGCTATAGAAGCTGAGTTAAACAATTGGAGGTTTTAAAGAAAGAGACTCAGGACTTAAACAGGTACCCAAATATTAGCTTGGATATTAGTAAATCTACACTGGAAAATTGTCTAGACCCAAGGACAAAATGGGCTGGCTTCCCTGTAGCTGAAGTTTCTTCCCAGTAGCAGGAAAACACTGCTAGAATTCTGCAGGTCTCTCCCTGCCTGTTCCCTTCTGTGTGGTGGTCACACAACCATGGAGAAGAGATTACCCAAGAAATACCTAAGACTTGTGTGTAAGACAGGCCCCCAAATAAAGACAATGAAGATGATTCTGGATTGTACACAAAGACCTTTTTTAGCCTCACTAATCAGATAAATTATGCTTGGGGAAGAAAGTGCACATATTTCTTCCTATATAGTCTTGGGATCAGTGTTGCAAGACAATGTTAGTGGGGAAAAGGAAGTAGGAGTCTTCAGAAAGTAGGGGCAAGGAAGGGGAGAAATTGTAGAGCTGATAAAATATGGAGAAAGTAGCTGCTCACCATCTCTGTTCCCAGGAGGCTTGCTCCTTCTTATGGGTTTTGAGAGTCTCCCAACTCCTTATAACAAACTTCTATTACCTACCTTGACGGAACATTTTCCTCCTTCTTTAACCAAACCATCCCTAAGACACTTACTAACCTTTATTGAGTAAAGTTTATTATGTGCTCAACACTGTGATATGGATCTGATCATCTTTAGTCAATGTGGCAAAAGGCTGATTTGTTATAATGGACATAATTAAAGATTTGGTATCTAAAAGGTTTAGCATTTTAATAGCCCCCTTCGCCCCAATATAGTCTCTTAGCAATATGGTAAGGAGCACTTAGAAAAATCCCCCCTCGGACACTAGTTCATGTGTGGAGAGTTATTAAATGCTTTCCTCAGAAAAGATGTAATTCCACAGAATTGCTGGGAATACATTTGTCATAGTTCTAACATTTACTTGACATTATAAAATGGTCAAGTGCAGACAAAAAGATCATGATATTAGGTTGAACCATATGATTTTTGAATTTTTTCTTGTAGGTCAAAATGTCAAATATTGGCAATTTCATATGTGTCAACCTCATTATGCCCCATAAGTGTTCATGACTTTGTGGATCTGAGAGATGAGGGTTTCTTCATGCAGGGAATTTTCAAGCCCTAGTCTAGACTGAAGTGTAGGAAGGCAGTTCCCAGACCCCAGTTTATGCCTAAGCTGAAACTTGTCTATGCAAAATGAGAGAACTAATCCCAACACGAAGAATTTTTAAAAATTCAAAAAGGTTAAACTTCCATTTGAAAATCCTGAGATTAGGATTTGGAACAGTTGAAAAGTCTTTTGTGAAATCATAGCTCTAGTGGTTAGTGGTTTTAAGATCTACTTACTTAGAAAACATGAAAGTGTATATCAGCCTTCACATTTGTTCTTAATATTTTTACTACTCTAAAATGTATGATATTTCTGATTTTTATAAAATGATGTTACTAACATCTTGCCATTCTGTAAAATGTTTTGGAGTACCTAAGGTACGTAAAATAGCTAGAGGCAGTATGACACAATCTGGGCAAGCAAGAAAAATTGGAGATGGTGCAGGCTACTCATTCATCATGGATTATCCATTCTTCTATTTATTCATGCAATATCTTTTGATTTCTTGCTACCCTTAGGGGAAGAAGGTGTTTAGTGCCTGGGGGCTTCTCTCTTGCCATCACCTGTATTTCTCTCTTGCTTGATAAACAGACAAGTCTTCCTTGTAATTCATTGGCAGGGGCAGGGTGGGGACAATGCCTCTCAAGGTCATTCTCTCTTAAAGCCTGAGCTGGTGATGATAGAGAATTTGCCCTTTTATCTAGGGTCCCACTGCCCTCCCTTTTTCCCTAGCACAAGCACATATTTGATTTTTGTGGAAGTTTCTAAAAGTGCTTTAATGAGGAATATCTCTTAGGTTTCAAAATACCAGACTAGGGACCAGCAGTTAGAGTAATGGTTATGTCACTGGACTCCCACGTAGTCGACTGCGGTTCGAGTCCCGGACCCGGTGGCTTAAACTCATGCCAGGCGCGTGTGCGTGCGTGCCCAAGATCCTAGGAGGAGAATGGAGGAGAAGGGATTGCGGCGTGGCCATCCCCCCTGGGGAGCTTTCTGTCTCTCTGTTTCTCTCTGTCTGGCGAGCGCACGTGCCCTATAACAAAAACCTCTCAAAAAAAAAAAAAAAATACCAGACTATACAGAAGAGTGGAGATAAAAACTTTATTCCCTTCCCTTCCCTTCCCTTCCCTTTAACACTATAGAAAGAGAGAACCTTCTTTCAGCAGGCATTTCTTTCTCAATTGACTTCTCTTTCTTTGACATTTTGTAGTAGACTTTTCTAGGTTTCCCATCTTGTTCCCTACTCCTCCCTCATGGGATAGAGTTTCTATTCTTCTGACCACTATTCCTCTTGTTTCATGAGAGTTTCAGGCCTTGGCAATATCTGATCTGGTGGTAAATGGATAGCTTTTCTCTTTCTCTTCATCCATGGGGCAAAAGTAAGATTATCCAATTCTGGTTCAGTCCGCCTTCTAGGAGATGTTTGGTCGATTTCCAGAGTAATTCCACCTAAGAAACATAGACATACAGTGTTATCTCAAGTGAGTGAAGTCTTTTTATTCTGCTAACATAATTTGATGTTGTCCATTGCAAAACAATGTCAATAAGTAAAATTATTTCACTGGGAAGATTTTGGTCCTTTATTAGATTTGGGTTTCTTTTTCTTCTCTTTAAAACAAGCACTGTTATTGCAATAGTCAGTAGCTTTTCTTTACCTTCCTGGAGAAGTAGCACCTGTTCTAATTGGGTTTCATAGATTCTAAATCTCCCAGCTAGGATAGAGAAGTTCTGTTGCCAGTTTATCTTACCAATTAAGCGATAGGAACTGTATTAGGCATGATGTTACAGAGAATAAGATCCAGGACCAGTTCTTATAAAGCTCACAGTCTAGATGGAACTACACTATTATAAGCATTGATATAATCTTGTATTAAGTAGTATATTAGCCAAGAAATAGAATTTTGTGTTCAGTATAAGAAGTTCTTAATATTGAGGCAACTTTAAGAAGTTGGATAGGATTAATTCATAATGGCCTGCAAAGTGTTTTCACTTTTATTATCTCATTTGATCCTGGTGATTATGTTGTGAATTAAATATTGTTACTTCATTTTACAGATAGAGCTGAGAAAGATGAAATAACTTGGTCAAGGTCACCCAGTATATTAGTCAGGATTCTCCAGGGAAACACAACTAGTAGGGTGTGTGTGTGTGTGTGTGTGTGTGTGTGTGTGTGTGTGTGAGAATATAGAGAGATTTATTATAGCAAATGGTTTATGAGACTATGAAGGATGAGAAGTCTATCTGCAAGCTTGAGAACCAGAAAAGACAGGGAATAATTCAGTCTGACTGAGGCCCGAGAGGCAGTGGGTACAAGGTGTGAAGGTGTACGTCCCCTTCCATGTCTGAAGGCTCAAGAACCAGGAGTATTGATGTTTGAGATCAGGCGAAGATGAATGTCCAGCTCAAACAGGGATAGGGAACTCTCCCTTTCTTCACCTTTCTTTTTTACTCAGTTAACTGATTCAAATGCTGATGTTTTCTGGAAACACCTTCACAGACATATTAAAAAATAATGTTTTATCAGATGTCTGGACATCATTTAATCCAGTCAAGTTGATGTAATAAAAGTAAAAATTACATCTAGCCTCTGAGAGACAAACAGCTGGAATACACATTGCAATGAAAAGATTTACACTCCCGAGACCAGCACATAGCATGGTGGTTAAGGTGCTGGACTCCTACCTGACCAACCATGATTCAAGCCCTAGAATCTGTGACTTGACAATCACACCAGGGTGTGTGTTGTGTGCAAGCCCAAAATCCTGAGACGAGAAGGTTTTGTGGCATGGCCTTTCCCTCTGGGGAGGTGACTTCTCACCCTCTCTCTGCCTCTGTCTCTGTCTCTGTCTCTGTCTGGTGAGCACACATACCCTATGGCACAAACACCAGCAACAACAAAACAAAACAAACAAAAGATATACACTGCCTTCAATTATTGTGACTGTATTACTAGATTAAATGATGCTAAGGTTAAATATTGACAATTAATCTTTAAGTTTAAGCTAATCAACAGTTTAGAATTGTATGAGACTCATTAAACCAAGGAAGAATTAGTAAATAATTAATACAAAAAGATAGGATAATAGAGCCATGACAGAGAGAGAGAGAGGGAGGGAGGGAGGGAGGGAGAATAAAACATAAAACTCTGGCCAACGGAACAGATGTGCTAATGGTTGATAACCTTAATTAACAGTGATGGCTCCTAATGTTGCTCTTCCACAAAGCAAGGATATGCATAATTTATGCAGCCATGACATATATTGTGAGTAGATGATTCAGAGGAATGTTAAAACAAATGTGGAGACTGAGTAAATCAAAGCTGTTATGATTTTAAGGATAAATCTTCAGTAGTTGGTAATTCAGTGTATTGAACAAGATAGAGTTCCTTATAATTTAAGTAAACTCATTCAATTGCATTGACATTTGGAATAAAACTAGACTAGTTTTTAGTTCTTTTAAATAGTTAAAGTCATTCTAAAAATGGATTCCAAAAACAATTGTCATTAAATCAGAAGACAGTATTTCTATATCTCAGCTCTCAGGATCTTTCCCAGATCAAATTATTTTTCTCCTATTTTTCATACCTCTTATAACCTTGTACCAAGTGTATCTGGGATATTAATAGTAAATTTAAATGCCTCCTAGAGCACCGTAGGCTACTTAAATGGGGGAAATGGGCCAGGTTCCAACAGAGAACTTCAGACACTGTGGTGAATTATAGCATGTGAACTCGATTGAAGAATCAACTCATGCCTTTTTTCCCACTGATTTTGCCTTGTAAAAATGTGAACTCACCACTGCCACATCTTCCAAATTTCAGGAAGTGCTAAGAAATCTGGATATTGTGTGTGTGCATGTGTAAAAGGCCTTTTTAAATGCTAAAAATAAGGTTTTTGGAAGAAACTTAGGGGTGCAGAAACTACACCTGTAGCCAGTGTCCGGTTTACAGGTTGACATTTGGATTTGAAGTTTAGCTCTCTTCTCATGTCTTTGGTATCCATAGGCTCTTACAGATTCATGTTCCTTGGTCATGTCATCCCCTGCAAGTTTCTTCCCCATCCAGATGTGCATCTCATGACCGTTAAGAGAAACGGCTTCGGAGACAGTCCTTAAGCAAGGACTTCTCTATAGATCTACTCATTTTGTCCCTTCTCTAAAATGACATTTATAAAATCTTTCTTTACTTATTGCCCTCAAAACTTGGTAGGCAAGAGAAATAAATGATGAGTAGTTGAAGTTACATTGTATCTATAAGTTGCCTACAATATAATCATTCTTCGTATCAGTGCAGTGATCGCCAATGACTATTATAAAGAGAGTGGAACAACTAATTTTTACTCAGATATGAATGATTAATAGCAGCTAAATACTCATCTCTTGGGTTTCTATATCACTCTTATTCAAGAATAAATTTGAATATTTAATATTAGGATTTCAGACCTTGCAGGTAAATATTGAGTCATCAGAAAAATCATGACACCCTTCACATAGAAAAACATAAGAATACCTCATGACTCTTCTGACAACTCAACAGATATTTTGAGGAAAGAATGGCGGACACTGTAGATTGAAATTTTTCTATTTAGAGATGCACCCTCCCACCGTCATACTTTAAAGTAATACAAGCTCTCTAACTTTTTAGTGTTTCTGTACATGCAGAGTCTTGATCATTTCACCATTCCAAACTAAAGCATGAAATTAAAGTATGAGTCTATTCTGACATAAAAATATTTTGAAATTCTTACATAATTTTTATATATTTTCCATAAAGTTTTTGAAGACCCCTTGTAAGTGATTTGAGGGTGTTAACAGAAGAAACATGCAGAGAAAATTCAAAGGCAGCTCATTGAGGTGAAGTTGCTACTAGGTCAGTGATTTGGAAGTATGAGGGGACACTTCCCTCCGAAGTACCTCTAAAACAAGGGCATGAGGTTTAGTGGGTCACTTTAAATTTTGAATACAACATATCTCACATTTGGGAATCCACTTTGACCTATTTACTAAGGGGAACTACAAAGCTACAAAGTTTGAGTGAGGCTAAGAGAACCCACTGTAGCTTGTCCAAGCCTTAATGCAAACCTCTTCCATTTAGTTTTAGGAGCCCCTAGATCTGTGACACACATGCATTTACTTATAAGGAGAAAATTATGCATGGATTATAATTCTTTTAGTACCCAAATAAACTTGTATTTTAATTCCATTTTTCTCACAAACTTTTTGAAGTCCCCTTGTATCTATATGCCAACACTGAATGTATTGAAACCAGTTTGTGGTATTTGATAGCAAAAAATATTCTACCATTGAGAAACAGCTCTTGGCTTACTGTTGGGCTCTGTTAGAAATGGACAGTCTGCCAGTGTGGAATAGGGGCATAGGGGGAGAGAAGGGAAGAGTATAGAGAAGGAAATCAGGAAACAATACAGACAGACATGACATTGGTGGGACACAGAAATGGTTTATCACCTGTTAATGATGACATGTATCGTATTCTCAACTGAGCTGGTCTGAGAAGTATTTCATGTTGGGTAAATTCTCTTTACAAGTCAAATGATGTATAGCAATTGAATGTTTAAAAGAATAATAATCTGAAAAAAAAAAGAAAAGCTATTTGCTGCTGCTGATGTATAGAGTCGTGTCTTTATCTTGACTGTTAATGCATGGTAATCATGCTGGGAAAATCAGGTCAGTTAGGTCAGGTCCTTTCTCTTATAGGAGGGACAGCGACTTGTTCTCATGGGAATAGCTACTCTTTCTGGATTGATATTGCCTTCCCTGTTGTTTCTGCAATGTTATACCTGTAAAGATATATGTGATTAAATGTAATATAAAAAGAAAGAAAGAAAGAAGAAAAAGAGAAATTGACAGTCTACTGTATCTACAGTTGCCCTCCCTGTTTTTATAGCTTCCAATTTTTCAATTTCTGCCGTTGAGTACAGAGAATACTGGAGATGCTATAGAAGGTGGTCAGTAATAGGGAAGGGAGGGGAGGTGGGGAGGATATTTAATAGACACAAAAATGAAGTTATTCGATGATGATAATGCATATGACAGTATCTTTGACTGATAAAGACTAAGTCAATTCATACCTAACCACTAAAATGCACTGTATTAATGCTGGAGAAAAAACAGTTTCTACGCTGTACAGATGTACAGTGATTAAATATAAATAAAAAATCTGAAGTCTGACCATGTGAACTGTCTTCAATAATGACCTGAGTGTTTTCCACCCCACCAGGCATTAGTGTCAAGTCTAAATAACAGCACTTTCTTATCAATGGCAAATATGAGATCAGGCTTAAGTAGGCTCAAGAGGCACAAAAATTAGGTTGTCGGTAGAGTTACGACATGTTTTTCCATGCAAAATGCATTATGATTTTTCCAACAACCCAGTCTAAGAGCAAGTGACTCACGTTTCCCAAATGCCTACTTGTGTTGTGGTGCCACCTGTGGCTTCACAAAGCATTCTTTATAGCCAGCCAAGGAAGAAAAAGTTCAATTCTGGTTTGCTTGTGCTCTGCCTGATCATTTGATGTTACACAAGTGGCCTACTATAGCATTTTAACCCCACAGAGTGGTGGACCTGAAGGATAAGGGGGAAGGAAAATCATTCTTGTGGGCAGAAATTTGAGTGGCATGATTTGGTTTCCATGTCACATAGAAGAAAAGATGATTGGAATTATGGCTCTATTAGCAATTAATGACAGAAGTGAATGACCTCTCTAGATAATCAGAAATTTTGGAAAGATCATGGTTACAAGATTGGGGATAAGTTTCAAGAATAAACATGTAGAAAGACCTCTCATAATGTGCCTAGAGGGTAAAATTGTTTATGTCTGTGTTAGAATTCTTCAAAGATCTCCCTCTGTATAAAGGAGATTTTCATAACTATGTTGACAAAATAACTTTCCCTGTAGATGTCATTGCACATTCTTCCCTAGCCGCACTGAGTTTGATGAATGAGCTAATGAATCAAGTGACCAGGGTGGCAGGGATGGAAGTAATATATGGCCTCAACAATATAGAATTTCCGTCTCCAAGTGTGACATGGCTAATGTGCTGGACTGTGTCCAATCTGTAGTATAGTTAAAAGAAATCTGGAAGCCACCAAATGGCAGGTCAGTTAGGTCAGGTCCTTTCTCTTACAGGAGGGACAGCAACTTGTTCTCATGGGAATAGCCACTCATTCTGGATTGATTTTGCCTTCCCTTTTGTCATATTTCTGCAAGCACTATGATCTTTCTGAATGCCTTGAACTTTGTTATAGTATCCTATACAACACTGAGCCAGGCTGAGTATCTGACTTTTATTTAGAAAAATAAAAGACAGTGGGTGGACTTAAAAGGAACACACTGGTCTTACCACGTATGATATCACAACAGATGGCTTCAGAGAGTGTTTAATGGAATCTCTTGAAAACTGCTTAGTGTGAATCATAGCAGACATGGTGTGACTTTGGGACTAATAGCTATTGCAGTGGCTTCCTGATTCAATAGTTGACTTCATTCTATAGTTTTGGGATTGTGACAAGAGCAGCAGCTCTCTTGGTATCCAAGTTTTGTCTGGGATGTGTCTTTGGGAGTCATTCCATGAATCCCAGCCTATATTCAGTTTCTACAGCCCTGCTGAAGACTAAGTCAATTCGTACCTTATAACAATTCCCATTCTGTTTCTAATAGCTAGTATGGATTCTGTTTTCCTTTTTTTTCCTACTGACTCCTGATTGATACAGATAGAGAAGGCTCTCCTATAACATAGAATTATGTAGACAACTGTTTGCCTCACACATAGGTAAAGGTTGTTTTAATCTCTGCCTTTTAACCTGTGGAAATTTGAAGAAGTTTCAATAGCAGTGAATTATAATGTACCTCTAAAATGTTTCATTGAATAGAGATGCTAGAAATAAACCCCCAAACATATAGCCAACTGATTTTTGACAAAGGGAACCAGATAATTCATTGATGAAAAGAAAATCTCTTAAGCAAATGCTGCTGGAAAAACTGGATATCTACCTGCAGAAAGATGAAACTGGACACCAATCATTCAACACTAACAAAATATCAACTCAAAATGGATCAAAACCTAAACCCAAGATCTTAAACTATTAAACTATTCATGGGAAACATAGGGAAACTTTTGGAGACACTAGAATAGCAAAACTTCTTAAATAAAACTCCTAAAGCACAGGAAATAATCCTAAAAAGAAACAAGTGGGATTACATCAGGTTACAACAGCAAATAGTAATAATAATAATGGTAATAATAATTAGAATGAATGGACAACCCTTAGAATGGGAGGACATATTTGCAAACTGTATCTCAGATAAGGGATTGGTACCAGAATGTACAGGGAACTCAAGCAGCTTCCCCGCCCCCCCCCCCCCAACAAAACAAAACAAAAATGATCAGCCCAATCAAAAGATAGGCAAATGAACAGATAATTCTCTAAGGAAGACCTATGAACAGCAAACAAGCATATGAAAAAAATGCTCAACATCCCTTATCATATGGGAGATACAAATCAAAACCACAATGAGATACCACCTAATCCCAGTCAGAATGGCTAAGATTAAAAAAAATGATGAGGGACCAGCAGATGGCATAATGGCTATACTGCTAGACTGTCATGTAGTTGACTACAGTTCAAATCCTGGATCCAGCGGCCTAAAACTCATGCTATGCATGTCCAAAATCCTGAGAAAAGAATGGAGAAGAAAGGATTGCAGTGTGGTCATCCCCGCTGGGGGGTGATTTCTCACTTTCTGTCTCTCTGTCTCTCTTTGTCTCTCTGGTGAGCACACATGCCCTATAGCAAAAATCTCTCTCTAAAAGAAATAGAAATAATAATAATAAAACAATGATAAGTATTGCCAAGGCCATGGAGAAAAGAGAACTCACCTACACTGTTGGTGAAAATATAAATCAGTATAGTCACTGTGGAGAACAATATGGAGATTCCTGAAAGACCTACAAAAAGAACTACCACATAATCTAGCACTTCTACTCCTATATATCTACCCAAAGGATAGAAAAGTACTCAAGTCAGAAAAACAGTCGCACATCCATGTTTTTGTGGAATTATTAACAATTGCTAAGACATGGAACCAACCCAAAAATCCCAGACAGATGAATGGATTGAAAAATTGTGGCACATATACACTATGGAATGCTACTCAGCCATAACAAGCAATGAGACCCTGGCATTTGATATAAAGTGGATGCACATGGAAGATTGACTGCTAAGGGAAGCAAGTCAGACTATGAAAGGGAAGCATGGTATGTCCCCAGTAAATATATACTGAATGCCTGCACTCTATGGCAGAAACTGAAAGATTGGAAGGTATAAAGGCATGGAGATCAACTGTGGATACTAGAGAGTATGGGAGGAGGTTGGGAAATGGGAGAGGATGTGAGGGAGAGAATCAAGGAGGAAAAGAAAGTAGCAAAACATTTAAGGGATACAAAAATGGAAAATTATCTGTTGACAGTAATAGGTATGGTAATATCTTTGAACCAATATACAGTGTGCTCAGTATGGGAAAATTCATTTGGTATGCTATAATGATATACAGTGATTGGATATTAAAAAAATATAAAAAATTTCGTTGTCTTAATATTAAAAAAATTTGAGAAAGGGAAAAACAGTATTGATGTGAATTCTTTGAGTTCAAGTAAAAAAATGTAAGGTAAACTTGCAATAATAATAATAATAATGTTTACTGACTATGTAACCATGCTATTAAATATTTTGTGAAGAAGACTAATAATTAGTTCTCTTTAACATGTCATCAAACTGCTGGGGATGTCAAGATGATATTTTGTGATTCATAAATGTATGCTACAGAATAGAAGTACAAACAGGCCTTAACAGAATGTGAAAGTCTTATCTATTTCTTATTATTTTTTAAAAAATAAGTGACTGAAATACTTTCTGAAAATAGAATCCTCCCACTGAAGTCGAACAGTCATATAAGCAGTAGTAAAAACTGTCTGATAAAGGGAAGTTTTTTGAGTTAGCTGTAGAGATAAGAAAATCGGAGGGAATTTCAAAATGCAATATCTACTTTCTGGACCTCACTTGTGCTTTTGCTGACTTTTTTTCACATTTATCATCAAGGCTAGAAGTTGATAGTGCCTACCTACAAATGACATTTTTAAAACCTCTTTGTGATTTTATAATACATAATTTTAAAAGACATTAGTACTGGGTCTATATGAACCTGGATGATCTATTATTTCTATTAGTGTTCCTCAAACTGGGGACTCAGTGGTTAGGTGAAACCTGAATTTCTGCATTTCTAACAAGATCCCAGGTGACATTGACATTGCTGATCTCTAGATCACACATCGAGTAAGAAGGATTTATAAATTGAGGTCTAAAATCTCAATCAACTAGTTTCTTTTTAAGATAGCAAAAAATCAATGGATTTCCTTTTGTAATTCAGAGAAATTATTTAGATACTGCATTTAAATCCAGTCCCAATGCCAACTCAGGTTAAATATGTATGAAAGAAGAGAAAAGTCAGAGAAGTAAATTAAAGCTATGATTAAAACCATGGATAGATTTTGAACTCTGGACTAACTCTGGAGCTTATCTTTCTGTATTAAAAAATAGAGTCTACTTAATAGTGTGAACTTTGAAGTTAGCAAGACCCAGATTTAAATCCTGGATCTGCTTTTCTCTTTTTATATTTACATGAATTTGGGCAACCTTTAAAAAACAAAAATTCTGACCTTGGTTTCCTAGTATGGGTGTCATAGAGATTAAATGGGGCATACAGGTAAGGAACTTAATTGAGGGGCCAGCAGGTGGTTTAGTGGTTAAGGCACTGGACTTCCATATGGCTGACTAGGGTTTGAGTCCCAGACCCAGCAGCTTGAAAATCACACTGTGTGTGTGTGCGTGCATGTCCACAATCCTGAGAGGAGAATGGAATAGAAGGGATTGCAGCATGGCCAACCCCCCTGGGGAGTGATTTCTCACTTTCCCTCTCACTGTCTCTCTGTCTCTCTCCAGATAGTACACATGTCCTACGACAAAAATCTTAGGAAAAAAAGAACATAATTGAATACTTGCATGTAGTAAATACTGAAATATTACTTGTTTTATTAGTTATCATCTTTGATAAGCAAACAAGTCACTATCTGATTTAATTGTGACTGTTATTGGAGGAGAAATCTTTGACTAAATATATGTTGGTTATGACCAATTAAGGAGGTGACTTTATGAAAACCAGTTCATCACTACCAATATTATATCATCATCTCATTATCAATTAAGAAGCTGATAATTGTGGGACCAGTAGATGGTTTAATGGTTATGTCACTGGACTCCCACATGGTTGACTGCAGTTCGAATTGCTGATCCAGTGGCTTGAAACTCAGGAGCATGTCTGTGTGTGCCCAAATCCCGAGAAGAGGATGAAAGAGAAGGGATTGCGATGAGGCTGTCCCCCTGGGATGTGATTTCTCACTTTCTGTCTCTCTATCCCTCTGGCAAGTGCATGCAGCCTATAGCAAAAAACCTCTCTCTTAAAAAAAAAAAAAAAAAAAAGCTGACAATTACATATACAGAAATTCACCTAGAAGAAAAATTGTGAGTGTTATAATTGGGCACATTTTATTTTCAGAACTTACAATTAGAAGTTGTCTGATTTATAACTTTGGCTTAAAATTCTAAGTATGAGTATACTTATTTTGTCATTGTTGTGAATATATAAAGAAAATAAAGTGTGTACATTATCTTTATGAATATTTAGTTGTGTAGTTGCCCTAAAGCCTTGTGATGAGTTCCATAAAATACAGATTAATATTCAATACATCAAATGTTCCAGCATATTAGATATTTTCATTTTAACCTTTAAAACTATTCTTTTTTCTATTGAGCAGGCCTTTGTGCAGTTATCCACATCTGTAGAACCCCTAACACAGTATTTATGTAAAATTACACTTCAGTATAATTGTCTATGTAATTAACATTCAGGAAGAAATTATTTATTCAGTAGCACATTTCACAATTCAATTCCAGTCTATGACAAAGAGGCTTTTAAATGTTAATCTTATGAAAGAAAATAAAGCAGATAGTAAAGGCTGTGGATTAATACAAGAGGCAGCTATTTACAGTGTAACATTTTCCCTCACTGGGAATTGCCTATTTTCTACTGGAGAGTCTAGGCATGTTTCAAATCTCACTGGAATGTATGGGGTTGAATCTTGTGTTTTGTATTTTGTGCAGTTAGATGGTTTCATATCAGGTGACCAAATAAAAGCACAAGATGGTTACCAATATATTTGCTAAAGTCTTAAAAGAGGCAGAAGGAATAAATACATATTATGCTCGAGCTAAAAACTATAAAAAAAATAAGAGCTGTATTTTCTCAGCCTCATGCTATGGAGATTTTCTGTTTTGGATAATAATCCTTTCAAAGTTGATGAACAGGATCTATACCTCCCCCTTAATCAGCTTTATTTATTTATTTATTTATTTTGGTAACATACGCTAACAACTCTTAAGAAACACTGAAACCATTTGTCACATACTTATTATTGTGGAGACCAGTGGATGTATAGGAAGATCAGAGTAATCAGAAACATGGGGATGGAAGCTGGCTGGTGGCGCAGTGGTAAACCGTGATGCCATGAGAGGCTGACCCACGTGGAAATGTTCCAGGGCTGTGTCTGGACACACCCATGAGTACACCGGGCACCCTTGGGCCCCTGACCTGGGGTTGGCTGGGGGTAGGAGAGGACCATGGTGTTGTTGGAGGTGCTATTTCTCTGCTGCTCTTTCTCCTTCTGTCTCTCTCCATCTCTTGCTCACTCATGAGAGAAATAAATATTTAAAAAACACTATCATCGATTATCTGTATATTTCTTTTATAAGATATGACATTGAAATAAGATTAAATAATTTGATGACCACCTAACAGAACATAAAAACTTAGGGGAAAGTTATTTTCTAGCCATTTATGTGATAGCAACTTAAAAAACTAATTATTCTGAGATATAATTTACTAGTTTGTGTTTATTTGAAGAATAAATGCATCAATAAATACCTGTGTAGAGAGATTACTAACACTGATGCATGGAAATGAGATAACATACATTCCTGTTAAGTTATATGAAAATCCAGTTATTGCCACTATTTTAGCCCAAGTCACCAAGATCTCTTATCTATACTATTACACCAGCACCAGCAAGTATTCTTTTTCTTCTTTCTTTCTCTCTCTCTCTTTTTTTTTTTTTTTTTTTTTTTTAAAGCGAGAAATCACCCCCTGAAGAGGATGGCCACGCTGCAATCCCTTTTCCTGCATTCTCCTCTTGGGATCTTGGGCATGCATGCACACATGCCCGGTGTGAGTTTAAGCTGCCAGGTCCGGGACTCAAACTGTGGTTGACTATGTGGGAGTCCAGTGACATAACCATTGCGCAATCTGTTGGTCCCTACACCAGCATTCTTACTGGGCTGCCTATTTTCAGATTTATCCAATTACCCATAGAGTACTCAGGATTCACTGTTTTTTAAAAAAATTTAAATTTATTTATTTAGATTCATTCATTGTACTTCATTACAGCATACAAAATGAGATTTTCCATCCAGAGTATACTGTATATTGGCTCAGTCAAGCACATTAACATACATGTTATTGTCAACAAATAATTTTCCATTTCTTGTTTCCTGTATGTTTTGTTCTTTTTCCTCCCATCCTTGATTCCCTATCTCTTACCCTCTGCCATTTCCTACTCTCCTCCCACACTGTTTCTGGTATCTATGTTTGCTTTCTATCCTGTTTTTCCCCCACATTTTATTGAATCACTAAAGATCTTAATTAATCTAAATATTTTCATAGCAAGCACAGCTGATATATACATTTCCATGAACACAAGTCTAACTTTAGGAATTCTATAAAGTAGTACCTAGCTGGGGCTAAATATCTTACTGCAGTCATCGAATAGATATATTTTTTTTTCTGAAACTTTTTTTTTAACTTAATTTACATTCTTTCCCTAAGCATTGTCACAGCATACAAAATGTGATTTCCCATCCAGAATATACTGCATAGTGACTTAATTATGCATATTATTATCAAAAAATTTTCCATTTCTAGTTTCTAGAATTTTTTTTTTACCCCTATTTCTGAACCTCTGTCCTTTCCCACCCTCTTCTCATATTATCTCTGGTGTCTACAATTGACTTCCATTCTTTTCCCACCCCATTGTATTGATGACACAATTTCTTAAATAAACTAACTACTTTCAATAGTAAGTTCACTTGGTACTATTAAGAAAACCAGTTTTAACTTAAATCAAAGAAATGCTAAGGAACTTTGCTTAAAGCCAGGAAACAGGTTAGGATTCTGTTCAAATGTAGATGCATGAACCTATCCATATCTCAGGACACAAATCCTTACAACCAGATAACAAAGTCTATAAGAAAATCAGCAATATTTTAGTCAAAAGTCATAAAATTATACTTCACCCATTCAGTCTCATGTACTTTATCTTCTGTTGTGGTTCAATTTTCCTGATTAAATTCTTGGATATAATATTCAACTCCAGACTTGTCCCTACAATTAAGTTGGACACTTTCTTAGTTTTTGAACTCTTATTTCTGTGTGTCTGTATTTAATTTTCCTGATATAGCACTCCCTTGAGAATTTCTTGGAGATCTGGTCTGGTTTTGGTAAATTCTTCCAGGTTTTGTTTATCTGAGAATGTTCTTGTTTTTATCTTCCCACATGAAAGATAATCTTGCTGGGTACAGTATTCTTGGCTGAAATTGCTTTTCTCTTAACACTTTGAATATATTTTCCCATATTTTTTCCTTGCATTGTTTCCGATGAGAGGTCTGCTGTTAGCCTGATGGGATAGCCTTTGTAGGTAACGTGCTGTTTTTCTCTTGCCAATCTTAGTATCTTGTCTTTGTCTGTGGTTTTGGTCAACCTGGCTATAATGTGTCTTGGAGAAGATCTTCTTGGGTTGATTCTATTTGGGGTCCTTTGTATTTCTTGGGACTGGATCTTTGAGTGCCTCTCTAGTTTTGGAAAGTTTTCTTGCAGGATTTCATGGAATAGATTATCAGTGCCCTTATGGGTTTCTTCCCCTTCTGGAATGCCAATTATCTGGATGTTTGTTGGACGTTTGATGGTATCTAGTACTTCTCATATATTATTCTCAAATTTTTGGGCAATTTTCTCAGTCTTCGTGGTGGATTTTTCTAGGCCAGCAATTTTTTCTTCTACATTTGAGATTCTATTTTCTGTATGATCTAGTCTGCTTTTAATACTTTTAAGGGAGATTTTGACTTCCTGTATTTTTAGCCTTCATCTCTATCAGTTCCATTTGATTCTTTTTTAAAGTGTGTAATTCCTCTTTTAGATCTTGCAAGAATTTCCTCACCTTCTGGAACTCATCAACTTCTTTCTCCTTTCTCTTTAGCAATTCATTGTCTCTCTTCTCTTCCATCTCTGTTAGCTTCACCATTATGAATGTTCTAAATTCTTTATCAGACATTTCCATGACTTCCATTGAACTGCTTGTGGATGAAGAGGAGTTATTATTTTCCCTTGGAAGAGAGGTATTTTCTTGCTTTCCCATATTTCTTGTGGTCCTGCAGCGATTTCTAGTCATCTGATGGATGGTTTGTTTCTTCCTAATTCTTGAAGTTGAATCAGGATTCACCTTTTAAAAAAATGTTTATTTCTTTCATGTCAGAGAAAGAGATAGAGAGACATGCACCTCCAGCAGGGTCTTCAAACCATAGTTCACCCCAAGTCTCAGGTGGCCTGGATCACAGGCCTGTGTGTGCTTGATGTGCTCAGCAAGGTTCCAGGATGTGGATCCAGGAACTCTTCAAGTGGATCTAGCTGCACTGCCACTGTGCCAACACCTGGCCTATAGAAATAAATGTTTAGGTTAAGCTTTGATCATATTCACAGGCTGTTCCCTATTCTGGAAACACTTGTTTCTACTTTCTTTGCATGTCTGGATCTTGCTTACACTTAAGTTGGGATTTAACTGTTACCTCCTGAGAGAGGCTTTCCCTGGTCATCATATTTTCTTTTGTAAAATTAGCTATAGCACACATGCACTCCCTGGAGAGAAATGGGGGGGGGGGCAGGGAGTGAAACAGCACTCCCTAGGGGAGATGGTCATGCCACAATCCTTCTCCATTCTCTTCTTGGTATTCTGGGCATGCATGCACATGTGCCTGGTGTGCTTCTCAGGTTACCGAGTCTGAGACCATACCATACAGTTGGCCATGTGGGACCCAGCTGCCCTTACCACTCTGCCATCTGCTGGCCTTGTCATCCTATTTTCTAGGTTTTTCTTTATTGTTCTCTACTGTCGTACCCTCTTTGTTTCATTTATATATCTAATTACATATTTTTTCTATTATGGTTGACTATAACTCAAGTATCGTAACTTTGTCCTTTTTTTTTTTTTTTTTTTTTTCCGGAGAGGTTTTCGCTATAGGACGCGTGCACTCGCCAGATAGAGAAACACAGAGAGACAGAAAGCGAGAAATCACCCCCCAGAGGGGATGGCCACACCGCAGTCCCTTCTCCTCCATTCTCCTCTTGGGATCTTGGGCATGCACGCACACACGCCCGGCGTGAGTTTTAAGCCACTGGGTCCGGGACATGAACCGCAGTTGACTAGGTGGGAGTCCAGTGACACAGCCATTACGCTAACTGCTGGTCCCAAAACGTATTCCAGGACTCGAACCACGGTCGTTAACCATGTGGGATCCAGCTGCCTTAACCTTCACGCCACCTGCTGACGCTGTCCTTTTAAAGTATACAATTCGGGGCTGGCAGGTGGCATGGTGGTTAAGGGCGCTGGGTTCCCACATAGCCAACCACAGCTCAAGTCCTGGACCTGACGCTTTACTTCCTCACTTTCTCTCTCTCTCTCACTTACTCACTCTGTCCCTCTCTGGTCAAATTAAATAAATAAATTTAAATAAAATAATTCTTTAAAAAAGTATACAGTTCAGTGATTATTAGTGTATTTACAAAGTTGTATAGCTATTATTACTTCTATCTAATTCCAAAATAACTTTTATCAATCCAAAAAGAAACTCCATACCAGATAGCAATAATTTTCTTGTTTTCCTCTTCCTCTAATTACTGGCAAACGTTATTCTATTTTCTATTTGTATGGATTTGCCTATTCTGGATTTTTCATAAAACTGGAATTACACAATATATAAGATTTTGTATCTAGACTCCTTCATTTGACATAATGTTTTCAAGGTTCATCCATGTTGTAGCATATATCTACACTTCATTTCTTTCTATGTCTACATAATCACATTCTGTTTAGCCATTCATCAGTTGGTGGATACTTGGGCTGTTTCTGCCTTTTTTTTTCTTCCTATTATGACACTGTTATAAAGAACTGTGTGTATCTGTGTGTGTGTGTGCACATGTGTGTGTTATAGAGCTTTTTGTCATAGGAAAATGCTCACACTGGAGAGACAGAGACAGAGAGACAGAATGTGAGAAAGAACCCTTTGCGGGGATGGCCATGCCACAGTCCCTCCTCCTCAATTTTCCTCCTGGGATTTTGGTCATGCATGCACATACACCCAGTGTGAGTTTAAAGCTGCCGGGTCCAGGACTTGAACTGTGGTTGACTATGTGAGAATCCAGTGACAAAACTATTATGCTAGCTGTTGGTCCCTGTTGTGAATAATTGTGTACACATTTTGGTGTAGATATACATTTCATTTTTCTTGTGTATGTAGATTTTAATTATATATTTATGCATATGTTTCTTATTCCTCAATATTGAACAGAAAATATGCTCTATGAGGGCACCTCTCAATCCCTGGTGCTAACAACAATTCTCGGCATTCAACAAGCACTCAATACACATTTGCTGAGTTATAAAGACTTGCAGCTAAACCACATGCAGCCTGCCTTTTCAAAGCATGGTAAACTGTACAGATCATCATCTTATACTGAATCTTTGCATTGTGAGAACACTGGACTCTGAGCTAGAACACCTGCTAAAAAGTTTTCTCTCTCTGCCTGAGCTATAGGAGCTTTGGGCACGTTCTTAATATCTATGAACCTTATTTCTTTCTTATTTGTGAAATGAAAAACTTGGGGTAGGTGAGGTGTTTTACAAACATGTTTTGTTATGGTGAGCATGTGGAGCTGTCAGGTACAATTCCCCTTCAACCAGGATGACTATATACTTAGAGTAATAGATTTCCACAGGATTTGATTTAAAAATCATCATGGAGACTCAGCCTTAGTAGTGTGCCCTGGTAGATGCTGCTACTCAACAGGCTAAGGTCACATGGAAGGCCCAAGTTCAATTCCTGGCCACCCTAAAAACACACACATAAACAATTGGCCATGGTGATATGCATGCTTACACGTTCCAGATACTTGGGAGTCTGAGCCAGGAGGATTGGATGGTGACACAGAAACTCTGCTTAAAACAAACATGAAGTTATTACTGGGGGTATGCCAGTGCTTGAAAAAATAGTTTAAATAGTCACTGGACACACCAGTGGGAGGTCAAATTGCTCTCAGTGCTTTTTGTAATTCTAAATGCATTTGGGAAACGAAGGAGGGTGCCAGTGGCTAGGAGGTGACTTCTCAAACAGTTGATAACTGGATGGGGTCTGTCAGGCTGGTGAAGCTATGTGCAAACTGTGCCAAGCTGTAGCAGCATGTTGGAGTGACAAAGGAAAGAGTATTGGGAAGATGAGAATAAGAATTAGCATGCCACTCTAGAAACTGAGATAAGGCTTCAAGTGGCAGGTAATTAAGTTACTTTGTTCATTATTCATTCAGTGAATTGGGGTTTGCCATTTAATTCTTGGATTAGGTGAAGATTCTTCTAGCCTCTGTATATGAGTGCATTTTGATTAGAGAATTTTGGTGTTTAGATCCTAGTGTGAATTTAAATTCTAAAGGGCTAACTTGATTGAGGTTTATTCTCTTTTGTGCTTAAATTTGGTCAATTGTGGTGAAATTAAGTTTGAACTGTTTATAGTCCTTTCAGTGATTATATGCCTGTGTCCAGATTATTTTGTGGGATGTATGTCTATTTCTCAGCTGAATATAGGGTACAACTGAGTAGTTTTGTAGAGTTCGGAGGTATTCCCTAGGTGAATAACAGAGTGACTAAGAAGCACTCAGATTTCTAGCATATTGATGGATGAGGATTTATTTTCTATTGACCATGTTCCCTGTATGGAATAGGAACAGTGTCTGTCTCAATCCACTAGGCTGGCATCTCTTTTTTTTTCACATTATTTATTATTATTATTATTATTATTATTATTATTATTATTTGTATATACTTTCAGTCATATTGTTTGGCTTACAATGAGACCATTTCGACATGTGAACATTTCTCCCCAACCCGTTGATCGAAATATCTTTAACAGATAACACCACACCTCCCCATCCCGTCAACCCTCTACCTCTGTACTCCTTCTCCAAATGTCTTTCGTTAGGCCCCACTCCTCCACATACACCCCATCTGACGACAAACAGGTTTGTGTAGTAAGACATACTTGTGCAGCTGTGTGTGTGCTGAGGAGAGATGGTGGAGTAGAAGGGATAGTGAGGAGGAAAGTCTGTAAAGAAGTTGTTGAAAATATGGTGTCAGAAACACCCATTGTCCGAGAAGAACCAGTATCTCATTTGGAGTTACACTCCCTATAAAAATCATTCATAATCATGGTTTATATAATTTATTATGAAATCAGAAAATGCATGTCCTGAGCCAAAGTGATATTAAAAAAAATAAAAATCATAACTAGAAAGTTTGCTTTTGGGATAAGATTAGAAACCTTAAAGGAGATAAAACTGGGAAATAATTTCTAGGGTTCAGGTTGGGTTATTAATGCCTAGAACAAAAGTGCAGAGGCAGTTCTGTAAATTGGCAACTTAGATCAAGCTTAAGATATTGTCTAAGCCATTGTATGACTCGTCCTGTTTGCAAAGGTCTGGTTGTCTAGGGGAGAATACAGAAAAGTATGCGAGCCCTTATAATAACAAGCTAAATTGTACAGCATGTTTATGAGTTTGCAAAGCCAGGGCACCTAACCCAGCCTTGTGGGTGGGGGCCAGGGATGTATGTGGGATTGGCAGTGAGCTCAACTGAGCATTAGCAGGGAATTTTCAGTAGGACAGTGATAAAGGAAGAACTCCTTTAAAACAGCATGTCCAGATTGCTAGGGGCGAAGTTATGGAGTACTATGTTATTAACTGTATTATAGTTTAGTATTCTAGAAAATCTACAAAGTAGGGAAAAATGGAAAGAGATGCAACTGGAATAATAATCAGGAACCAGAGTATAAAGGCTTCTTATACCAGGTTATGGGATTTTGGTCAATGAAATGGAAATAAGTAAAGGAGAAAAATCTGATTGCTTGTACTTACTGAAGTATTTAATTAATTAATTATTACTTGAGAGATTTTTGCTATAGGGTACATGCACTTGCCAGAGAGACAGGTGAGGAATTCCTCCCCATCCTCCATAGCCATGCCGCAGTCCCTTCTCTTGGAATTTTGGACGCACACACACATGTACCTGGTGTAAGTCTCAAGGCACCAATCCAGGACCCCAATGCAGTTGACCATGTGGCAGTCCAGTGTCTCAACCACTATACTAGCAGTGGATTTTAGAAAAAAGGTTAGGGAAGCAGAGAAGGAGCAAAAGAATAAGATAAACAAATGGAGTAAGGAGAGGTCACTATGTTTGGCTAAGATTTTCAAGTTAGATTTCCCCCTAATTTAGCCTAGCTCTGTTAAACTAGTTAATTTTATATGGTATCCCTAGCAGCAGAGAGCTTGGAGACATCACTGATCACTAGGATCCCTCTGGGTTTCATGTCCTCAAGAAGAACTTCAGATGGACTGTAACAGAGATTACCTCACATTCTTGAGGAGTGAGGTCATCAAGCTGAAGGAGTGGAGCATACTGAGAAGGGAGTGAAGCACGCTGGGAGGGGAACGAAGCATCCTTGGAAGGGAATGAAGCATGCTGGGAAGGGAGTGAAGCCTGCTGGGAGAGGAGTGAAGCACACTGAGAGGGGAGTGAAGCACACTGAGAGGGGAGAAGCATGCTGGGAGGGGACTGATGCATGCTAGGAGAGGAGTGAAGCATGCTGGGAGGGGAGTGAAGACTGCTGGGAGAAGAGTGAAGCATGCTGAGAGGGGAGTGAAGCATGCTGGGAGGGGACTGATGCATGCTAGGAGGGGAGTGAAGCATGCTGGGAGGGGACTGATGCATGCTAGGAGGGGAGTGAAGCATGCTGGGAGGGGACTGATGCATGCTTGGAAGGGCATGAAGCATGCTGGGAAGGGAGTGAAGACTGCTGGGAGAGGAGTGAAGCACGCTGAGAGGGGAGTGAAGCACACTGGGAGGGGAATGAAGCATGCTTGGAAGGGAATGAAGCATGCTGGGAAGGGAGTGAAGCCTGCTGGGAGAGGAGTGAAGCACGCTGAGAGGGGAGTGAAGCATGCTGGGAGGGGACTGATGCATGCTAGGAGGGGAGTGAAGCATGCTGGGAGGGGAGAAAAGCATGCTGGGAAGGAGTAAAATATGATGCTCTAGGCATGCTCTAATAAAGGAAGTAGTAGCTACTCTACTCCAACTGATTGGTGCTATGCAGTAGTCCTACCCTGGTATTGCCACATCTCTTTTCTTTTGTTTTTTAAAGGTAAAGAAAATCACAGGATAATATTCTGGAGTAATTTTGTTATTTCAAATACAAAAATGATACATGGTCAGTGATCGATGGAACGGGGATGACAAATGTACATTTCTGACTTTTTCCACTGATGCAAAAAAAATCATTTTTATAGACTTAAAACTCTTATTAGTGCACTTATATTTTGGAGAAGCAATCCAAATGTAAAATACTACCGAGCCAATACAGTATTAATAGAAACCAGCCACGTACTCCAGTCAGTTTAGTGAACCACCTTTCTTTAAATATAAGAAAAGTAATTATTGATCTAAATTAGTGAGACTTGAAAAATGATTGCTCCTAGAAAACATTATTTGAGGACAATGCTTTTCAGGCAACACGTGTCAGCTTTCCACTACTTAGGGAAACATTTTCACCAGAGTGTTGTTCAGTTCCACAGGTTATGCTTTCTTTGTTATTAAGAACTTTATACATATTAGAGAGATCGCCTTTCATTGCTTTGTCATCTTTCTGAAAAGACAGAATCACTAGACTAAAGTTGAAGTCCTTAAAGGTATACAAGAGTATCGTCATGATGATTTTAAAGAAGCCACTGAAAGTGCCAATGACATCATCAACAGACATATCTTGCCAGCCACATCCGCTTTTTCAAATATTGACAACTAATTAAAATTTCCTCTGGTCTTTGCCTTCATTTATATCACAGCTACCTTCTGTTGATAGCTAAGACTGTAACTTACTAAAACATTTCCATTAAGAAAAAAAAAACATTTTGTAAAGTTTTCATTTTTTAAGAATTATCTATTTCATTTTATTTTATTGATTATTATTATTTTTAAATTTATTCTAGGGCACATGTGCTCATTGGAGAGGGGAAGTAAGAAAGTGAGTTGCCATGGACTTGAACTGTGGCTGGCCATGTGGCAAGTTTACCTTAACCACTACGCCACCTGCTGGCATCAAAGTTTCCATTCCTAGTAACTCCAGAAAGATTTCTTAGTAATTTTGAGGGAGAAAATAAAATGCCAAGTAGACCAAATATTTGCACTGGCCTCCAGAGTATTGTCTCTTGGTGCAATGAATTATGATTGGTGCTCAGTAAGATGACAAAAATCAGACTTTGGTTTTAATTTGGATACAACTTCATATATGGCAAGTCTAAGTCTTGGATGGGCCTACTTTCTTCTTGTTTCTTTGTCACTGAGACTGTCCTTTTTCTATCAGTGGATCTGTCCTCTGGTTCCCTGCTTCTGCTCAATGTGAACCCTTGCCAGGAGTTTTGAGTGAAGAAAGAGTGGGGTCATTTGATTCCTCAGGGACAATCATGTAGATCTCAAGAAGTTTAAATAATATACATTTAGCACAGTCCCTGGCGTATGTAAGCTCTGAACCAAACTTACTTTAATTAATTTTTTTTTTTTTTAGTAGATGGTATCCCCATTTGGGGATAATTTATTGAATTATTGACTTAATAAAAAATATACAAGAGTCTCACTTTGTACCAAGCATGTGGTGGAAGCAGGGAATGTAAGGGGTTTGGAGTGCCTGAGGAGAGACAGCTGAGGGAAGACACTGGGATGACTTGGGCTGTGTAATGGATATAGTTTAAGAAGTCAAATAATATTACTCTGCCTCTCAGTTAATCTCCCTTTGGTCTAAGGTTGCTTTTAACTGCACTGCTTCTAGTTCTAGGTTTCTCCACTATCCTTTCTCTTATGCTCACTCCGATTGTTCAAATGAATTCCTGAATTCCTTTGGGGTCCAGCAGTTACCATAATGGTTATGTCGCTGGACTCCTGTGTAGTCGACCGCCGTTCAAGTCCTGGACCCGGTGGCTTAAACTCACGCTAGGCGCATGTGCATGTGTGCCCAAGATCCCAAGAGGAGAAGGGATTGCTGTGTGACCATCTCCCCTGGGGGGATATTTCTCGCTTTCTGTCTCTGTCTCTCTCTGTCTTTTTGGCGAGCACACACGCCCTATAGCATAAACCTCTCCAAAAAAAGAAAAAAAAGAATTTCTTTGTAAATAATCCATCTTAGAACAATCCTAATGTACCATTCACTTCCTGTTGGAACACTGACCATTGAATACTTTGAGCCATGATCATTTCTTGCTTGGACTATTGCCTGTCTCCAGTTTCATTTCAACCAGAGCCAACTTTGCATGTAGTTCTGAATATACCACTTCCCTTCTAAATATTCTATGTAGATCCATTAAATTAGGCTTGTTCATTGTAGCATTAGAATCTTTTATTCTTTTATCTTTTTAATCTGCTAGAAGGCACGTGTGCTCTATAGAGAGAGAGAAAGCTAGAGGAGAAAGTGAGAAAGTACCCCCCTATGGGGGATAATCATGCCACAATCCCGTCTCTTCTATTTCTCCTTTCAGGATATTAGACATGCATGCACACAGGCCCAGTGTGTTTTTCAACCACCAGGTCTGGAGCTCAAACTGTGCAGTCAGCCATTTGGGATCAAGCCACTTTAAGTACCACACCGCTGACTGGCCCTAGAATCTTTTATTCTAATAAAATATTTATTCTATCTATATTATTACATTTCTGAGTGTTCTATTTGGTTCTTTCTCATGTTTCCTTTTTTTTGTTATAGTATTCAGTTGTTTTCCCCCTTTGGGTTTTAATTCTTTATTATCTTTAGTAATTTAAACATACTTTGTAACTTTTTCAATTATATTTCTGTAATCACAGATTTTCAGAGTTCTAATTCTGTTGCTTTTATATCTACTGACTCATACATAATAGACTGTTTCCTCATGCCATTTATAATATTTAATTATGAATGTCTCTGTGTCACATGTGCATTTGTGTGTGTGTGTATGTATGTATAATGGGGAAAGGGTCTTGTGCAAATTGTGTGAGAATCCCTATAACATTTGTTTATTCTAGGAGCCCAAGGAATCTAAAAATATTGGAAAACCATTTTATGTGATTTTATATTAATTTCTTGGCTTTGAGTTTCTGAATACCTCATACCTACATAGACTTTTTTTTTTTATTTCTAAAGAACTTTCATAGTTGCTTACTACCCAGCCAAAGCTCAGGAAGAGTCCAGCAAGCTCTAACACCATCTCTCTGTGCTAGTGAAAGATGTCTTTTCTAGTTTATCCTTTAATTTAGCATGTTTGGAGGCCCCTAGGCTTATGAGGGTATCTCAGTTACAGTTTTCTACATCACACAGGCCAGACATATTCTTTTCTCCCTTGTGTGTATCAAATTCAAAACTTGTTTAGCAGGATTAAGTGCTCTCCCACTCCTCCATTCCACTCACAGCATCAGATAATGTCATGATATTGAGGATCTCCATGCCATTACATGGTGTTTTTTTTTTTTTTTTTTTTTTTTTTTTTTTTTTTTTTTTTGCGGGGGGTCTTGTTTGGCAACTGAGTATGTCCCTTGACTTTTTTTCCCCCCTAAGTTTAGCAATACATTCAAGAACATGATATTAAGCCAGGGCGTTGTTAGGATTTGCTGTGGGAGTGTTTCAAGTTATCAAATCTGTCATATTTTTTGAACCATTGACTCTTGAATTCACTTACTATTTTACTCAGACTAGTCTAGCAAATTGACCATGTAATTCGTGGATTCAATACTCAGGTGTCAGTTGTTTTCTTCCTCCCTAGCTACTGCAGCATTTGGTACTCTCATCTATATTCTCCTTCATCCCCAAGTCTTTGCTCCCAGGGTCTCTCTCATTTCTGATGGCTCTTAACCTTTTGTTTTCTCTAAGTCTTTTCCTGTACACTCCTCCATTGCTGTGCTTCCTGAAATTTTTTTTTTTTTAATTCATGCTATTCATGATAGAATGCATGCATTCATATGGAAACAGACAGAGTGAGAGCAAGAGCAAGAGAGAGAAGAGAGATGAAGAAACACTTTCCACAGGGTCTGCTCATGCCACAGTACCCTTTATTACTCTAGGCTGTTGGATCTTAGGCACTTGCATAGGTAGCTAGCACATTCCAGGCTGACCAGGTTAGGGATCTGACCACCATGAGGGATCTAGCTTCTCTTGAACAGAGCATTACCACTGTGCCACAAAGCAGGCTCATTCCTGGGATTTTTCTCTGACAATTCTCTTTTTTCTCTTGCACATCCTCTTTGGGTGACTACATTAACTCTTATGACTTTAACATTCACTTTTTGATTAATGCCTCCCAACCTTTCATTCCAGTCAACCCCTTTCCTGAGTTAAAATCTCCTATTTTAATTGATTAGTCAGCATTTCCATCTGACGTCCCATAGGCATCTCAATATGTCCAAATCTAAATTCATTACTTTCAGTTCTTCTTCATTTTTTGTTTTAATTCTCAACATCATTGCCAAATTAAACAGAAATAAGGTTTAGTTTTTAAGGTCAATCATTTAGAATAGAAGACCTTGATAGCACTAAAATGTATCCTTATATATATTAAAATTACAAATTAAATAATGAGCTTCTTATACACACACTTTTCTTTTTTTCTTCTTCTTCTGGTATTTCAAATATCTATGTTTCTTAGGTTGAGTTGCTTTGTCCTATGTCAGGTAATGGAAAATGGCTGTTCAAAATTTAAAGGCAAAAAGATCAAGTGAAATCACAATAATTTCTTTTCTTATTTTCTAGGAGGTGTACTAAATAAGCTATATTGTATAGGATTTTTACAGTGAGGATGTAAAATAATATTCTAGCCTGGTAAAAACCTGTAAATTGTTACAGATAATAGAGAAGACCTTATTGTCCTTTGTTTCTGTTATTTTCTTTTTATTATTTTCTTTTTTTTAAATTAATTTACATTCATTCACTGAGCATTGTCACAGCATACAAAATGTGATTTCCCATCTAGAATATACTGCATAGTGGCTTAATCATACATGTTATTGTCAGTAATTTTCCATTTCTAGTTTCATATATATATATTTTCCCCCATTTCTCACCCTCTGCCATTTCCCACTCTCCTCCCACACTATGTCAATTTTCCAATTGTTTTCCATTCCTTCCTCCCCCCACATTTTATTGATTCACAGAATTTCTTAAATAATCTAACTACTTTCAATAGCAAGCTCAGCTGATATATACATATCTATGAATACATGTCTGACTTTAGGCATGAAATTCTGAGTAGAATGAGTACACTATAAGGTAGCACCTAGCTGATGCTGTACAGCTTACTATAATCATTAATTATGTATTTTTACTGTATTTTTTAATTTCAAGAAAAACTGTTTTAGCCTCAATAAATCAAAGAAATGCTAAGGAACTATGCTTAAAACTTAAAGCCAGGAAACGGGTTGGGATTCTGTTCAAATGGTAGGTACATGAACCTCTCAGCAGCTTAAGACAGGACAAAAATCCTTAAAACTGGAAAACAAAGACCTTATTGTCCTTTAAAGAAACTTGTTTGATAAATGGTTTGGATTGATCTCTCCATAGCTTACGTTCCAGCCACCCAGATTGGTTGTTCCTCAAATGATTCATGAACTTACACTCCTTGGGTCTTTGTTCTTCTTTTCCATATCCTTTTGTACATAAAATTTTTATTCACTATTCAAGACTCAGATCAAGTGCTACCGTTGCTCTGAAGCTATAATACTCTGTATTCTAATTAATTACCCCTCTTTCGTACTACCAAAGCACTGTGTTGTTTGAGTGTGTGTGTGTGTGTGTGTGTGTGTGTGAGAGAGAGAGAGAGAGAGAGAGAGAGAGAGAGAGAGAGAGAGAGAGGCAGTAAAAGAGAGAGAGAAAGAGAAAACATAAATTAAACCTTTTAAAGTATTTAAGTGTACACTACAATGTGGCACTTGGTCCACCACTAGCTCCAGCCTTAGCTAGCTCTGGGTGAGCAGGTTTGTGCCTGGTGTACTCAAGGGGGTCTCTGGACATGAATCTGGAAGCTTCCATATGAGTCAGTTGTGCAGAGCATTGTATTTTACTGCTTTGCCACCATCTAGCCTTCCAATTGTACATTAGTATTCACTAGATCTCTAGAACTATTTCATTTTGCATGACTGAAACTTTATACTTAACTAACAACAGTTCTTCATTTCCTACTTCCCTCAACCTCTGGAAACCACAATTCTACCTTCTGCTTTTATGCATTTGACTGCTTTATATACTGCATGTAAGTGGAGTCATGCAATATTTGTCTTTATGTGATTGGCTTATTTTACTTACCATAATGTCCTCCAGGTTCATTCATATTGTAGCACAGAAAATGATCTTCTTAAAGACTGAATAATATTTCATTGTATGTATATGCTACATTTTCTTGATCCATTCACCCATTGATGGGCATTTAGGTAGCTTTCACATCTTGGCTGTTGTGAATAATGGTACAATAATTAATGTGCGAATATCTTTTCAAGGTCCTGGTGTCAATATTTTTGAATATATACTTAAAAATTTGATTTCAGGATTATATTGTAGTTCTGGTTTTAATTTTTTTGATGATCCATTCTGTTTTCCATGTGGCTGTACTGCTTTGTCATTCTACCAACACTCTGCAAGGGTTCCAATTTTTCCACATCCTTACACTTGCGATTTCCCATTTTTATTTATTTTTTGTTACCATACTAACAGGTGTGATATTATATCTCATTATGCCAAAGAACAAATTATTGTTTAAATATGTCTTACATATTAGTTAACTGTTTACATGACTATTTTCATACTAATCCTAGAGTAGGAACTACCTACTTGTAGTAGCTTCATAGTACTTAGTTCGTAGTAGGTGCTCAATGAATATTTGCTAATTTAATTCCCATTAGCAGGTAAATATATCCCTCTTATTGGTTATACCTTTGTCACCATGTATAGAAAGAGTTGATGTTTCTAAAACCAGCCATATCATTTATTTTAAACTACAAGAATATAAACTTTATTTCAATATTATTCCTTTGGCCATGGAA